>AP025049.1:16300546-16560039 GCA_036186865.1 Eustoma russellianum
TTTTGTTCCCCATGCTTAAATTCCCCATTATTTAATCCTTGAATTCCCTCATTTCTTTTATTCTTAATCTAAGAATAGATGGAGCCTTGGATTTTAGAGAGGGTTCTAGAACCCTCTCTTGGTGTCCAAAATAGGGGGGGTTGGGAGAGTATTTTGGCCATTTCATTTGTGTCATGTGTGACACACTTATATAATAATATTAAATTTCCTATAATATTTACCTTAGAGTAATTCCATTGGATAATAATAAAATATCATAAATGGAATTTAAATAATTATACCCGGATGACTAATTCTTAGTGACTCATCACATTCGAGTCGGCGGTATCCGTCACTTAATCATAGTTTCAAGTACATGGTTGTCGGGGTACAACATCCTCCCCCCCTTATCATAAGTTTCGTCCTCGAAACTTCAGAACTAGTCAAAAAGATGGGGCGTCTACTCCTCACGTTGTCTTCTGTTTCCCATGTGGCTTCTTCTTTAGGTAAATAAGATCGCATAAAGCGTCTATTTAGTTCTCTCAGAACTGCTTTGTTCCATTCATCTTAGAGGTCTCATCAGAACTTATTCTAATTCTCGAAAGGTGTTATCATAACCTATCCCATATTAAGCACTCGCAACCTTGATACTATGTACTTGATAATGAAATCCATTCCGTGTAATCATGATCATAGCATGCTTATAATTTTCTTTTAAAAATGATCAACTAGGCAGAGATCGTTAACTCTGGGGTATGGACCATTAGCTCTTTTCTATAAACATCCTTTCAGTGATCATGTAATGGTTGTCCTGCTTACGAAATAGCTTCTAAAGACACCTGGGATAATTCCCATAAGGAACACATATCAAGCTCTTTATAAGGTATGTCCCATATTCATCCGTCTTGCTGATTGCCTTATTACGTACTAACTTTTACCCCTTTTGCGTTCATTTCATAGAATCGAACTAGAAGTTGTGGGTTCTACTTTGAAACTTATGTTCCCTTTATGACATTTCAAATCATCCTAAGGTGGCCCGTTCTCTTAAAACATGGTTTTCATAGTCATGACCTATTCCCCGCATAGTGCAATAAAATGGTACAAGTGCTAATAGAGACACATCATGACGAGGACCCTGCGTCCCATACACAGTGTCATACTTAGTAATGTTATCACTAATAACCTTACCTACTCGCTTGTGGTCTACTCATCATAACTTAAGGAAACTATCATAATCACTCCTACTTGGTTAGTAGAGCAGAGGACATAGGCACTTTACACCTATTAGGCGTACCTTGGTTGTTTCTTTGTCATCCGCATAAACTAGACTTATATGGATATGGTTTCCACCTTCTACTTCGTTTGCTTGTTAAATCGTTTCTTTCATTCTTTCGTCCCCTTACTATCGCATTTCACTCCATAGCGGCCCTCCAATAATTCACCAAAGGTCCTTGAATACGACTTAACTTAGCCTAATTTGATCTGGGGGTCTAAACCTTTCATCTCTCATAATCAAAGGAACATATTGTCCCAAAGTAATGAATGAGTACGGAAATGCCTGGCCCTTGTCTTAGTGAGTTAAATTCCGACAACGATATTCCTTCAGGGTTAGTATGATGTAATTGACCTATCATGATTATGTACTATGGGAGTTTCTTTCTTTTCATGACAGAGGTCCTTAAGTCCTGACTGTGAACCATACGCTTTCCTTCGATAAACATCATTCTGTATCCATGCGTTAGCCATAAAAGCGTTTCCATCGGTGTTAGAAATTTCTTCCCTAAAATACATATATGATGACTCATACCTTAGTCTGAGATTGTACTCTTATAGAATGGTGAAACCCCAATCTTTCGCCAAGTCCTACCTGACTCATCCATTTCGTTGACACGCCAATCCCGTAATAATCGAACCTAGGGTCGAAGTTCTTCCTTGGAATTTATGTCGTTTCGTGGTGTTCTTATTTCTTACAGAATCTATGTTTTCTTTTCCCAATCACAAGGGTATTCTCATTTGCTTTGTCCTCATAGATTATTATGCTATGCAAGATTTCGTCACATCATATTGTTACTGCTAGAGTGGGTTATATAATCCCGACTTATAATAGTCAGAGAAGGAATTTAACCATCTTACTGAATTGTCCTTAAGATGCCGAACTCGTAAAGTCTATAATGTAACAGGACGTTTGTCAATCCTAATAGTTTTTGAGGATGTCTATGATTCGCCTTGCACACATTCCATGTTCTTCCTCGAGCTTGGTTCTCTCGTTGGAAATAGTTAGTTTGTAATTCAGTTTTGTTAACACTTGTGTTTCCCGAAGTGGTCAAACAAATCATTGATCCTAGGCAGCTGGTATTTATCTTCCATGGAAACCTTATTGAGCTCCGACTATTATGGTACTAATCCAACCATTAAGAGCAATTTGATAACTTATTCTAGTTTTTACGCTTTAGTGGGGTTACTCTATTGCATTGACCGTCTATATCTGGCTAAAAGACATAATAGAACATAGGTACTTCAGATTTAAATTAAGCAGTTGGGCGTACCTGTTACGGGTTTTGATGTTTCATGGATTTCTGCATCAAGCACTCTTTTGGTCTAGGTTAGGGTTTTTGGTTGTCTCCTTACTTGTAAAAAAAACAGTCAGATATTCTGTACTTTTTATTTCCATTCGGTATCTGTATCGTCATGAAGTTATCTTCAGCTTCACTTAACCATCTTTCTGCCTATTATGAACTAAATTCCTTGATAAACCTTGGAATACGTGTTAATACTAACTATTGCTAGTAAAGTTTACTGCCTACTAGTTGATAGTGATGATGTTATTCTACTGAATTGTGGCGCCATCTGCACTACGAAGTGTCAGAGTCTCACTTAAGGCATAAATATTCAGAGTAGCGACAGAATTTAATCTGTAATCCGAATACGATCTTGTAAGCAGGCATGATTACATTCCATAGATGCCCATCGACTAAGATTTTATCTTTCGGTCAAAACCCTAATTTTCCAGTCTAAGTCATCCTAGTCTAAGGTCAACTCTCATCTAGGATCATGACTTAGATCTAAGATCAAACTTAGTTGACTACGTTCATAACTTAGTTCTATATTCTGCCCGGATCTAGAGCCTTTGCTCTGATACCACCTGTAGCACCCCGCACCCGGGCCTCGTCCGGATACGGTTCACCCGCCGTACTTCACTAAGGAGAGTACAAAGCGTCATGCGTAACATGCGAAAATCCATAACATACGTCGTGGACTCCCATGCTAACATTCAACATGGTAGTAAAACTTAGGCAGAATTAAAACTTTTCAAATTAAACACGAAATAACTAAGTCCCCAAAGTAGAAGTCTCACAAAACATCATAGTCAAATTTCCAAAGAGTTCAAACATAGTCATAATACAACCATCTCGGCAGCACAAAAGTCCTTTAGCTTAGCCCTCTTCATATCTCCTCGCCTATGGATATGGTACCCTCGGCTCATCTTCGATCCATTTTATCTTGGCATTATCTGGGGGAAAAATAAAGTGTGAGTGATAAAAATCACCCAGCAAGAATACAATAAACGACCATGAAATACATAAAGAGTCATAACATGAATGTATTACCCCAAAAACCTCAATAATCGTAATTCATACCTGATCTTAAATCCTGAGCTTGCTTGACAAATAAACGACCATGAAATACATAAAGAGTCATAACATGAATGTATTGCCACAAAAACCTCAAATAATCGTAATTCATACCTGATCTTAAATCATGAGCTTGCTTGACGTTTGGCTTAAGCATGTTTTTAGGTAATGCTATACCAATAGTAACTTATAAACATTAACTGTAACATGCAACATGTCCTCATGATCGTGAATTATGCAATATGCAATGCATGATGTCATGTCATGCCATGTAAAAACATCATTTTGGTCCCATACAATAACATGTCATAAAAACAGAGTGTCAGATCAATTAACCCCGGATCTGAGCGGGTCCAGAACAGATATCAGATCAATTAACCCCGGATCTGAGCGGGTCCAGAACAGATATCAGATCAATTAACCCCGGATCTGAGCGGGTCCAGAACAGATATCAGATCAATTAACCCCGGATCTGAGCGGGTCCAGAACATATCATGTATCAGACCAATTAACCCCGGGTCTGGAGTCGGGTTAGTCACATGCTTGGCCGGCAAGGGAATCATGAAGCTTTCTTTAAAAACATGGGACCGTAAAAACCTTTCATGCATAACTGAAAACACTTTTCACTTGAAAAGACTTGCTTGCATAAAATTCATAAAATCGGTTTCATGATCATACATGATACATGCAGTGATATGCAATGCAAGTCATGGCGTGAATAACATATTAACATGCATGGTTCGGACTTAGGGAAACCCTAAATTCCTATGTCATACTCATAAGCGGACAAATTAACCCTATTTAATGTATTTCCTTGTTCAGCCTAAATTTCAGCTTTAGTATATCAACTTTGCGTCCGTGATTACCCTCCAAAACGTTAGGGTTATCCTAACTAACTTTCGTGACTTATTCGTATTGTCTTGGGGATTTGTCATAAAATTTTCAGATTAGATTGATAACCATAAGGGCTCCTTTAATTACTTTTCTGAAACGGTTTAAGTGCTGAAACTGATCTGACCAACATTACTAAAAATTTAATTGCGGCGAATCCGTAATTCGTGTTCCAGAAATTCCAACTCGCCCAAGTCATAAACATGTGGAACTAGTATCCTACCGCAATTTAGCCCATTTTCATATCTCTAAGTCCTCTTTCTGAGGCCTGGAAAGTCGTTACTAATTCCAGGTTGGCTCCAGTAATTTCAGCTGAGCAGTTTTACCACATAATTCATTAAAAATTAACCATAGCTCATTTTACCAAAATTCCAGCTGGAATCTCTACTAACCACATGGGGCTAGGTGTGTGTCAAAAATCAGATTTATTGAAGGTCCACAAGGTCCTCTTTTAATTCGTTGAAGTCAGTGGACAATTCTGCTCAGTGCCAGAATTTTCTACTAGAGCAGTTTTACCGCGTAATTTCTTAAAAATAATCCTTAGCCTATTTTAACAAAATTCCAACTCATAAATTTCATAAACATGTAAGACTAGCATCCTACCGAAAACTAGCCCATTTGCATGTCCCTAAGATTCATTTTTGAGTCCATTAACTCGTTACTTAATTTCTGCTCTGTTCCAGTAATTCCCATTGAGTAGTATTACCAATTAAATCATTAAAATTAATCCACAACTTGTTTTACCATGATTCCAGCTGGAGTACTCACTGAACACTTGGTATTGTTATCATGCCAAAAATCAGCTTTATTGAACCACTACAAGGTCCTTTTTCGAGTCAATCAAAAAGAGATGCAGTTCTGCTCAGTTCCAGACTTTTCAGTCTGAGCAGCTTTACCAAATATTTTATTAAAAATATTCCACAACTCCTTTTACCAAAATTCTAAATTTCACATTTTCTATACACACAAGGCTATCCCCACACCGAAAATCAGCTTTATTGAATATCTACAAGATCTCTTTTCAAGCCACTCAAAACGCTACTCTATTCTGTCATGTTCCAGAATTTTCAGCCTGAGCAGTCTCACCAATTATTTTATTAAAAGTTAACCATAACTTATTTTACCAAAATTCGAACTCTCAGCTCTGCTATACACATGGGGCTAGCTCTGTGCCAAAATCCAGATTTATTGAAGGTCTAAAAGGTCTGATTTTAATCCGTTGAAAATAGTGCTCCATTCTGCCTAGCTCCAGAATTTCCAACTGGGGCAGTTCTACTAAATATTTTATTAAAAATAATCTGTAACTTGTTTTAACAAAATTCCAACTCTTACTTGTGCTACACTCATAAGGCTAACTTGGTACCCAAAATTAGCTTCATTGAAGGTCTGTAAGGTCAGTTCTTAGGCCGTTGAAGATGCCATCCCATTCTGTCCAGTTCCAGTGGTTTGCCATTTGTTCTTCTATTCAAGTCAAGGGTTCATCATTCATCTTGTCCTTATGAAATATATGATTGATTACCACTTACCCTCCATTGTAACATAAATGTCCAGGTTGCATGCTTACAATAAAGTCATCATTTCATCTTACTAAACAGTTTGTAGATAGTAATAAGGCAAGGGTCATTTATGCACCAAAATAAGTGTTCATCTTTGAGACAATACTCACCTCCTTTCCTTTTCTTTAGGCCGAAACTTAGGGGATGCTTCCATCACATTTTTCAGCACATAATCAAGCATGAAATCATGTTCAAGATTCATCTTAAGCTTACCTTAGCAACCATTTCGTAAAGCTCTTATCCTACACATGCATACTTTTCCATGGATCTTCTAAGTTTCAACAAGAGTCATTCTTGCCTAGACTCACTTAGTGGCATCATAAATCATCTTAAAAACAGCCTTGAATCTTAATGCATGAAATAAAAGATTCCATCTTTGAGAGAATAAGCCACATGCAATGCATTGTTCTTAAGAAATCTATGAGATATAATCTCAAACTTATGATATTCAACTAAAGATTAAATCTTAAGAACTTCTAGTCATTCAAATCACTAACTCTTTAAATAAATCATGAGAGATCATTGTACACTTGCCTCTTCATGCTAAAGTTCTTGTCTTTGCTTGGTTATGGAGTGAATTGAGTTGAAATCCACTTCCTTCTTCACTCTTGGTTGCTCGGTTTTGATGGAGAGGAAAGAAGAGGGTTAGTCTTCATTCAAAAGTGAAAATAGGATGTATTTGAGGCTAGAACATCTTACCAAAATGAAGCTTGAATGGAGCTTGAAATGGATTCAAACCACCAAGATGTTAGCTTCCCCTAGTAGCTTGCCAAATCTTCATCTAGTGACCATTTTGGAGGTCACGTTTTTGGTCATGAAAAGGGAGTATCAATGTGAGTTTCATTCTTTGAAATATAGAACTCACTTAGAAGATTCAACATACACTTACCTAGATGAGTTCTTGGAGCTTGAAGATGAAGACTTCTTTGAGTCTCTTAAGCCTTAATAAAAACGTATGGAAGCTAATGATGGAATGGAATAGCTTAAGTATTCAAGGAACTTTTACTTATCTTGCTTGAGAGATTCTTGAAGGAGTTCCATATTTGGATGAGGTTCTAATCCAAGAGGAAGAAGATGAAGACTTCTTCTTGTAGGGGAAGAGGGGAGGGGCGGCAATCTCATGGACAAGGGGAGAAACACAAGACATGAAAGAAAGGAGAGAATCTTGGGGTCTTGTGTTTTGACCACATTTTGTTCCCCATGCTTAAATTCTCCATTATTTAATCCTTGAATTCCCTTATTTCTTTTATTCTTAATCTAAGAATAGATGGAGCCTTGGATTTTAGAGAGGGTTCTAGAACCCTCTCTTGGTGTCCGAAATAGGGGGGTTGGGAGAGTATTTTGGCCATTTCATTTGTGTCATGTATGACACACTTATATAATAATATTAAATTTCCTATAATATTTACCTTAGAGTAATTCCATTGGATAATAATAAAATATCATAAATGGAATTTAAATAATTATACCCGGATGACTAATTCTTAGTGACTCATCACATTCGAGTCGGCGGTATCCGTCACTTAATCATAGTTTCAAGTACATGGTTGTCGGGGTACAACAGAAAGAATCATATGGCCGATATTAAGGATGATAATGGTGATGAATTGTCTTGCAAATTTTATAGAATTTATTATGTGACTTATGACAAAATTTTTATGACTAATTGGCACATGTTTTTAAGTGTTATATTCAGATTTATCTAGTCATCAAATAATTACAACTTTCATCCAATCAATGAGTGCCAAGTAATCAAGGCTATAATGATCATCCAATAAAGAGTTGCCAAGTAAGCAAGTTAATGTCACAATGATGCAAGATATTCTTCCAAGGACTTAAAAGATAATTTCCAGGGGGAATAAAGAGACATAGGGGGCGGCCACATTTGATTAAAAGGGAGAGAAGAAGAGCAAACAAAACACAAGACAAGTCTTACATTTCCAAGGGCTAAAAACGTGTGCTACATCTCTTTCTTCTACACTTTCTTTCTTTCTTCTCTCTAAAAGCCTATTTTATTCATATTCATACATATTGAATAGGCTTCAAATATACCACCATACGCTCTATATTTTGGTAAAAGATTGATCAAGGTGCGATCAATCTTGCATCCGCTAGGTGGTGGTGTTCGTGATCATTGTAATCACTTACAAGGTTTATAAAGGGTTGGAGTTGGTGTATAACTCCATCAACCCTGTGTGGTAAGGCGTTGTTTGTTTTTTGTGATTAGTGATAGCCGAGGAAGGTGTCCTCAAAGACTGGAGTAGGTTGATTTAACCGAACCAGTATAAAATTCCCTGTGTTCTTTACTTTTCAGCACTTATTTTCAGTTTTCCGCACAGTGCATTATTTTCACCAGTTTCTTAAAAATAGCAAAAAAACTTCAAAAATCTTTAAACTTTCCAGAAACATAGCCACATGTTTTAAGTTTCATTTGGCGCAAGTTTCAACCCTTTTGAACAAGTATAAGTCATCCAAACGTCAAAAGTTCTGAGACTAGTGCAGTCTGATTTTCAGGCTTGCAAAGGTTGAGACTTTTAACATATTTGACTAACTTCCCAAACGCATTTTTCAAAACTGTTTCATCCAAATTAAATACACATAATAAGGGGTTTGTTAGTAAATGTTCAGACCATTTGGAGTCACGGTTTAATCGGAATTAATTTTTTAAATCAGACTACCGTTTCTGGCAGATTTGTGCAATCTGACCACCAACAATTTTTAAAAGGTTAAAGGTTGAATTTTAATTTGAAATTTTTAGGTGATACTAAGAACATCTGAGACTAAGATCTCTCCATATTTCAAAATTTTTTAAGACCGGTAACCTAGTTTTTAAAACGTTTCAAAATAGATCCTGAAAACAAAAACTGTTTTCAGAAGTTGGGTTTTTGGTTTAAAACGATTTTAAAAACCAAATTTTCCACACCCACTATTCAACCCTCCCTTCTAGTGGTGCCTTGATGATCTTACAAGTTGTATCAGAACACAGGAACACTCACTCACAGCAAAAAGATCCAACGATCTAAGTGAGACGACAACCGCAAACTTCAAAACCGAGCAAGAAGGTATGTCTAGTCAAAGGCCTCCTCTTTTTGACGGTGAGTCTTTTATTCAATGGAAATTAAGAATGAAACTTTTTCCTTATGGCTATTGATATTGATCTATGGTCCATTATAGAAGATGGTCCATTTGTTCCGTCAAAATTATCCACTGTAGATGGAGTCACACTAGAGGTTGTTAAGCCTAAACAAGAGTATACTAGTGATGATAAAAAGAGATTGAGCATGAATGCTAGAGCCATGCAATTAATTCTAAATGGGCTAAGTACAAGTGAATCTAGCTATGTGTCTAATTGCTCAAGTGCTCAAGAAATGTGGAGAATTATTGAGATGAAAAACGAAGGGACTAGTCAAGTAAAAGAGTCCAAAATTAACATACTTATGTCCACGCTTGAGTCATTTAAATTATTGCCAAATGAGTCTATCGTTGATATGGATCTATGCTTGACTAACATTTATAATTCTCTTGAGTCTCTTGGCAAAGCCTTCTCTATACAGGAAAAGGTCCAAAAGGTATTAGGAAGCCTTCCATCTGAATGGGACCCTAAAGTGACGGCTATAGAGGAGAGCAAAGAAACCAAATCAATTAAAATGGAGGAACTAATTGGATCACTTAAGGTATATGAAAACAAACTCACTATAAGGAAATCGGAATCATCATTATTGCTTTTAAATCAAATGAATACGTCTCTACTTCTTTCGATCACGTAGATGATAGTGATTCTGAATCAGACAACGATGACTTAATTTTATTGGCTAAAGGCTTGAGAAAATTCATGAGAAAGTCATTTAAAAACAAACCTAAGGCTACTTCCACTAAAAGAAATAAAAATAAAACCAATGTCAAGGACGTTAAATGCTACGAATGCGTAAACTTGGATATCTATCATATGACTTCCCTAACAAGGACAAGCAAACAAACAAACACCTTGACAAGGATCGGACCAAAAATAGACTCGTCTCAGAACCTAAGCAAAGGAGAAGAGCTCTCAAGGCCTCCACTGGAGTGACACATCTCATTCTGAGACAGATACAGAAGAGGAGACTGCACAAGTATGCTTTGTATCCAAAGCATCAAACGAGGTATCTTCTGACTCTGATTCTGACTATAAGCCTTCATATGATGATCTTTTCAGTCAGTATTTAGAATTGCATAAATTTACTAAGACTCTCGCAAAGGAAAAGAAGCGATTAATTGAAGACGAGAAGTTGTTAGAATTTTCTAACACGAATCTTGTTGCTCAATTAAACGATTCAAAAGAAGAGTCGTCATGCATCATAAATGCATTAAAATCAGAGATCGCATCATTGACAACACATAATAATGAAATGAAATCCGAGATTTCAAATTTGAAATCAAGGAATACGGATTTAGAGAAAATGATGAAACAGTTTGATACGGGATCTAGTGTTGTACCCAATGAGGAATTATATTGTACTTAAGACTTGCCTATGAGGATTTATGAAACGTTGCATCTCCAAATACAATTTATTTAGTTTTATGATTACCTCTTTAATTAGATTTGTGTTAAGGAAAGTATTGTAAAATAATTCAAGCATTAATATAGGACTATGTGAAGTGGCCCAATTCACTCCCAAGAGCTTGGGAGATTTCGGCCACAAGGATAAAGGGGGCCTTAGAGAATTTCTTAAGATTTCAAGAAGATCAATCTTAAGGGCCATCTTTAAGTGAGCCCAAATAGCAATTAAACAATTTTAAGTAGTAGGCAAATTTTCCCAACACTCACATAATTTTTGGCCCTTAGCCCAAAGGAACTCAAGATTTCCCCTAATTTTATATTTTAAAAGAGAAAGGGGGAAAATAATTAATTAAAAAGGAGGCAACCACCACATAACTTTTTATTTAAAAGAATTAAGCATGGTTAGGGTCATTAAGACCCTAACCGCCGGATACCCCTCAAATGGGCAACGAAGGAGCCTTTCAAATATTACCATGATTACTTTACATTAACCACAAGGTTAATGTAACTCAAGTTTACCGTTAAAGTAACCCTAGTTGCATTAAAGTAACTCTAGTTGCATTAAAGTAACCTTGATTAACTAAAGTAACTAAGGTTAATTACCCTAACCATACCATGGTAATCCCTTATTCCCTCTTACCCCCAATGGCTAACACCTTAGCCTAATAAGGAAAATTAATTCCAAGAGAACCCTAGAACACTCTCTTACTCCCAACCCTCAAAGAACCCACAAAGAGCAAGAAAGTTTTCTCCCTTCTTCTTCCCAAAGCACACGGCTAAAGAAAACCAAGGGGATTCAAGATTCATCCAAGTGAAAACTTGGTCTAGGTAAGTAAATCCTTAACTCTTTAAGAGAATTTCTATATTTTACATAGATTGAAGCTCATGTTGCCCCTTTTCTGGCTCATAAACCATGACCTCCATGGTCACTAGGTTCAAGCTTTCAAAGCTTTTAAGAGGTGCTAGTTACTTAAGAGGTTTGAACACCACTCAAGCTCCAACTTGGTAAGTCCATTTAGCCTCTATTTAGTTACATCTTTCACTTAAGAACATTGACTAACAATTGTTCTCTTTTCCCCCTCCAAAACCGTGGGGTTCATATGTGAAGAGGAGGAAGACTTCACCTATTTCATACACAATTCAAGCTAAGGAAAGGTGTAAGTGTGAGAAAGGCAATTACACTATAAATACTCATGGATTGTGTGTGAAAGTATATGCTTGAATGTCTAGATGTTGCTAAGTTTCAATCTTAGACATAAAATACTAAGCTTGAAGCATGAAGTTTTCGGATTCATGTGTAAGGTGACTTGGATATATGAGATTTTATTTAAAGATGAATCCTTTGCTCTTTTAAAATATGAATATGATGTAAGCCTAAGTTGAATGTGACAAAGATCTCTTCTTTGACATGTATGGGGATGGTTGGATGAAAATGGGAAATAAATGTAGTTTTTGTGATAAATTGTAACTTCTGGGTGTAAAGGTGTGAACAAGATGTGTGCTTTATGATTTAAGCTTAATATGTTCCTTATGGAGATATGATTTAAGCCCTTGCATGCGTATAACCAGGCTGTTTTGGGGGTAGGGTACGTATACACCAATTATACCAAGAATGGATTCTAGTATGAACATAATGTGCAAGACCAAAGGAATGATATGTGTATCATTCAAACTGTTTTGAAGTGATGTGTAGTTGACTTTTAGAATATATATTAGAACCTTCAAAGTGTATTTTAAAAGTTTATTTAGGTCATTCATGAAGAATGACACAAGTTGGGACACATATGGTAAGAAAAGGTGACAAAAATTGGAATTTAATGGAACAGTGCAGAATATCGTGACGTTTTGTAGGACCTGAAAAGGGACTTTATAAGCATTCAATTAAGCTAAATTTTGGCGTGACACTAGCCCTATGTGTGTAATAAATATGAGAGTTGGAATTTTGTTAAAGGGTGCTACGGTTTATTTTTAACGGAAATTTTAGTAAAACTGGTCAAGCTGGAATTACTAGACTGAACAGGTTTTATGTGACATATTGATTGACTCGAAAATGGACCTTAGAAATTTGAAAATAGGCTAATTTTTGGTAGGATGCTAGCCCTATGTGTTTACTAAGTTTGTGAGTTGGAAGTTGCGAAAAAGGACTTATGGTTTGGTCACAATAAAATTCGTAGTAAAATTGGTCATTCCAGGAATCAGCGTGTACCCGTTTTGGGAAGAAGAATAAATGACCTCTTTAAATTTATTATAATGCTGCGAAACTTTTATGATAATTACTTAGGACCTATGTGAGTGTGTCCATGTAAACCACTTAGCTTAGAATTATTATTTTAAGGGGTAATCACCGAAGTTAAGATGGTGTTACTAATCTGGAATTTTGGGAGAGTTGAAGAACTTGTTGTGGGGCTTTGTTTTGGTGGGCATAGACTTATTTGTGTAGTTTGGCCTTATGACCATTAATTATTGGTATGTCTACAGCATTTTCCAGGGCTGGCCCAAATTAAATGAGACTTAATGGGCTTAGAGGAAAAGTAAAAGAAAGGACACAGCACTGCTGAAATTCAACAGTACCCTGTTTCGTAATTAAATAAACTAAGGGTCTTACACGTCTTGTAACGTTACAAAATTTATATGGCGAATGGATAAGACACCCTTATGCATATGTGTGACAAAAAATCATGATAATTGGCCGAAAATGTGAGGTTTTGAGGCCGCGCAATTGGGACAATAATTCTGGAAATTTTTCCAGCCCAAAGAATAAGTTTGTATTTGTATGTAGGTGATACATATTGTAACGGATTTGCATAGTGCATGTCATACATTGCATCATCGTCATTTACATGGTTTATGAGACTGGTTTTATGAGAAAAAAAGATGAAAAAGCGTTTTTAAAGAAAATATTCTGTTTTTAAAGAGAACGCTTTCCACCGGTACCGTGTGTTTTCTGGCCAGCAGGACTCGCTCCAGATCCGGGGTTAATTGATCTGATAATAACGACCGTTCAGGCCCGGAGAGAATAGACCTGATTATGATAATGACTGTACAGGCCTGGAGAGAATAGACCTGGTAATTATGAGTGATGACGTGACCGCTCTAAATCCGGGAATAACAGATTCGAATAGAAGAGTATGACCACCTCAGATCCGGATAGAATATATCTGAACACTCTCTTGTTTTCTTGACGATGATGTTTTGAAAGAAAGAACGAAAGAACTTATCTTTATTTTTGTCATGATGCATCGCATGTACATACTCATACATGTTGCATTTAATGAGTCATCGAATATTTGGTTCATGTTACTTAGACTAAGTTGTTATGACTTGGTAGCTCCTAAGTTATGATCTTTATTGGGTGATGATTTTTTTAAGTTATGATCTTTGATAAGTCTTGAGCTGATTACTTACGGGTTTTGAATGGAAGGTCAGGTATGTTTCTAAACCGAATTTTTGGGGTTCGGTTCTTGTATGTACTTTCCATTTAATTCACGATTATTTATAGTTTACTTGTTGGTGACATTGTCACTCACACCTTAGTTTTTCTCCCAGAACCCGCAGGAAATAGAGTTGAATGGATCGAAGATGAACCTAGGGTTCCTTACCCATAGAAGAGTGAGAGGTGGACGACTTAAGAGACTTGACGAGATGGTTATGATGAATGATCTTGTTATGACTTTATGATGGAAACATTTACATTTTGGGATTTCCGTACTTTATGATCATGTTGTAAGACTGATGATGGTTGCTCAGACGTTTTTATTTAAAAAGTTTTTATTCTGCCTCGGTTTTGCTTACTGGTTGACGTGTAAGCATGAAATTCCACATATTTTATTCTGGACTATGATATGTTATGGATCGACGTCTGGTTCTCTCTGTAGAGAAGTACGGCGGGTGCACCATATCCGGCTGGGCCGAGGTGCTGGGCGCTACAGGTGGTATCAGAGCTAAGGCTCTAGATCCGGGCAGAATATAGAATTAAGTTATGATTTAGCAAAGTAAGTTTGATCTTAGATCTAAGTCATGATCCTAGATGAGAGTTGACTTTAGACTAGGATGACTTAGACTGGAAGTTAGGGTTCAATCTAATGATAAGACCCTAGTCGATGACAATTTATAGAATTAAATTCATAACGTATTTACTTGCGCGCCACTCAGAATTTCTATTGGATTATGAATTAAATTCTATCACTTATTATGACACTTCCACCTTGAATAAAATCCCGACACTGCATAATGCATATGGTACGACCAAGAGGCAGACCAGCCAGAGCCAGACCGGAGGTGCAGGAGCCTATTCCTCCACCTGCTCAGGTTCCTCCACCACCACCACCACAAGACCAAAATCCGCCTCTGGTTCAGAACGTTCCCCCCACCCCAGGGGCCTTTACCACAAATGATGCAAAATATTAACGCCTTCTAGAATTTCTGCCAGACCGTAACCCAAATCGGTCAAGTGATGTTACAACAGAATGTCCCTCAGCCTCACGAGCCAGTCAGGGATGCCCAATACTACTTTGAAAAGTTGAAAAGAGCTAATGTTCCGCCTTTCAAAGGGAAGTCAGACTCGGATGCCGCTGAGAAGTGGCTAGAAAAAGTAGAAAATTGTTTTGAATTGATACGAGCACCTGAGGAAGTAAAGACTCAGGCGGTCAGGCTGTTCCTACTTGGAGAGGCCAACCAATGGTGGAAGGCCAACATGCAATCTCTACCAAGACCAATTCCATGGGAGAGATTTCTCCAGGAATTCAACAAATTTTACATACCACCCTCCGTTAAGCTGTAGAAGAGACATGAGTTTGAATCGCTGGTACAAGAACAAGGAATGATGATTGCAGAATGTGCTAACAAGTTTATAGGCCTGTGAAGATTTCAACCATCTACTATGAACGATGAGGAAACTAAAATGCTGAAGTTTGAAAGAGGGTTAAACCCTAGGATCATGACCTAGTTGGTCAATGCGAACCCGACAAATTTGGTGCACTTTTGGATGCTTGTTACAGAATAGAAAGGGATATTATTCGCCGTGACGAAATCGGACAAAAAAGAGGAAGAGAAACTTCAGGGAATGGAGGGTCCCGTAAAGCTGCAAAGCAAAACTCAAGGGGCCCAGGACGCCAAGGAAAGAATCGATTCCAACTCCGCTCCCAAAAGAACCAGTCAAAGAATCAAGTCCAGCAGTCTGCTATTCCAAGTTGCCCTCACTTCAATAAGCGTCGTGTGGGGGAATGTTAATATCAGGCAGGAAAGTGCTTTGGATGCGGCAATGTGGGCCACATCCTCAAAGACTGTCCAGAAAAGGAACTACCTGCTTTGGATGTGGAAAAACAGGGCACATGGTCAAGGATTATCCAGAAAAGGGGGGCCTAGCAACAGCAACCACCTAAGAACCAGCGTCAACGTACTAATGCAAGAGTTCATGCTATGACTGACGCAGCCGCTGAAGAGGCCAATGATGTGGTGGCAGGTATATTCTAAAATATATGCAATGCTTAAATTTTTACAAATACTATTGCCCTACTGTTGCTTAGGAAATCTTGCATGATTCAGGAGCTATTTTAGTATGTTTAGTACCTGCCAATGTGCTATTTGATAGTGGTGCTAGCCACTCCTTTATATCCATGAAATTCGCAAAGAATATTGAGCACAAGCCAACCTATAGTGACACACCCTATAGAATTCAAGCAGCTGGGGATCAGGTGCTTGTGTCTCACTATGTTTGGAAACTGCAAATTTGAGTTCGATGATCACCGGTTTGATGCTGACCTAATTCCCATACCCATGACGGACTTCGATGTGATTCTTGGGATGGATTGGCTCTCCAAGAATTTTGCCAACATCGATTGTAATGAAAAACATGTTACTTTTAAGGACACCACACGTAAGGAAGTAACCTTTCAAGGAGGATCAAAGTTAAGAAAGTGCCCCAAGAACGTTTATGTAAATATGATTTGCGCCAATAAGGCGTTGAAGAAAGGACACGAAGGGTTTCTTGTTTATGCAATAAATGTCGACCAAGCACCTTCCGACCTTTCTCAAGTCCCAGTGGTCTGAGAATACCCAGATGTTTTTTTTGGAAGAATTGCCGGGTCTTCCTCCGGACCGAGGAATATCTTTTGAAATTAACCTAGTTTTGTGAGCTGAGCCAATATCAAGGACTCCCTATCGAATGGCACCTGCAGAACTAAAAGAGTTGAAGGAATAGTTACGCGAATTGCTTGAGAAGAAACTTATTCGCCCAAGTGTTTCGCCTTGGGATGCCCCTGTACTGTTTGTAAAGAAAAAGGACAGAAGTATGTAGTTATGTATAGATATCGAGAACTCAACAAGATCACTATAAAGAACGAGTACCCATTGCCTAGGATCGACGATCTGTTCAATCAGTTTCGTGTAAAGCGATTCAAAACTTTATTTTAATGATAAGTCCATTATAAACATTGCCTAAAAATGTTGTGATGCAGGGGGCACAGATTTTCAGTAAGATTAATCTTCGCTCGGGATACTTCCAATTGAAGATCAAAGCTCAGGATGTCCCAAAAAATGCATTTAGGACCGTTATGGACATTACGAATTTCTTGTAATGCCATTCGGACTAACCAACGCCCCCGCGGCATTTATGGATCTAATGAATCGAGTATTTCAAGAGCAACTAGACAAGTTCGTGGTAGTTCTCATTAATGATATCTTGATCTACTCACCTGATGAAGATACCCACATAAACCATTTAAGGACCGTTCTTGACATTCTACGGAGAAAACAACTGTACGCTAAATTCAGCAAATGCGAATTCTGGCTACGCAGTGTAGCATTTTTGGGACACGTGATATCTGAGGATGGTATATCCGTAGATCCCAAGAAAATCGAGGCAATCATAGAGTGGCCAAGGCCGACCAACGTTACAGAGGTACGAAGTTTTCTCGTTCTTACCGGCTACTATCGTAAGTTTGTTGAAGGATTTTCTCGAATTGCTATGCCTCTTACCCATTTGACACAGAAAAAGAACAAGTTCGAATGGACCTCAGATGGTGAAAAGAGCTTTACTGAATTAAAGGAGAAGCTAACCTCTGCCCCAGTTTTGGCACAACCTATTCCGGGTGAAAATTTTGTGGTGTATGGTGATGCCTCTAAGAATGGACTCGAATGTGTACTGATGCAGAAAGATCGAGTGATTGCGTACACGTTCAAACAGCTAAAACCATTTGAACAAAATTACCCGGTACACGACCTTGAATTAGCAGCCGCAGTCTTTGCCCTAAAAATATGGAGACACTTTTTGTACAGCGAGAGGTGCGAAATTTTCATAGACCACAAGAGCCTTAAGTACCTTTTTACCCAAAAAGAACTAAACATGCATCAACGCAGACGGCTAGAGTTGATGAAGGACTACGACCTTTCTATTCAGTACCATCCGGGAAAGCCAATAAGGTAGCCGATGCATTGAGTAGAAAGACAAGCCATCCGCGTCAACCACCTCTGCAGCGTGATATGGAAGAATTTGATCTTGAAGAGGTTGATTCCATTGAGGGCATGCTCGCAAAGTTGGTACTGATCCCTTCACTGATAGACAAGATTAAGGAGGGTCAAGAAAAGGATGAAACTTTAAATAAAATAAAGGACAGGTTGAGAACAAAAGGAGTTTAAGGTCAGAAATGATGATAGCTTGTGGTTTCGAGAAAGACTATGCATACCCAATGATGAAGATATAAAGAATGAAGTTCTTGGGGAAGCCCACAACACTCGATTGTCTATCCACCCTGGAGCCAACAAGATGTACCAAGACTTGAAACAAAGATTCTGGTGGCATGGCATGAAAAGACAAATTGTGGAGTTCGTAGAGAAATGCCTTGTCTGCCAGAAGGTGAAAGTGGAACATCAGAGACCCGCTGGGTTACTACAACCTCTTGAGGTTCCCGAGTGGAAGTGGGACCACATTACGATGGATTTTGTAACAGACCTACCAAGAACGAAGAACGGATATGTTACCATTTTGGTGGTTGTCGATCGTCTAACTAAATTCGTTCATTTCATGGCTACGACAATCAAGGCTCCTATGGAGAAGTTGGCTATAATGTATGCTGATCAAATTGCGAGCCTTCATGGGGTACCCATAAGCATTGTATGTGACCGCGACCCTCGCTTTACATCACAATTTTGGACGGCTTTTCAAAAAGCGATAGGCACTGAAATACGAATGAGCTCTGCATTTCACCCCCAAACGGATGGTCAATCGGAAAGAACCATCCAAACGCTGGAAGAATGCTGTGGGCTTATATACTCGACTTTGGGGGAAGTTGGGACAGGAGTCTCAAACTAGTGGAATTCTGTTATAGCAATAGTTATCATCGATCCATTGGGATGGCCCCATATGAAGCACTATATGGGAGAAAGTGCCGCTCTCCATTGTATTGGGACGAAATTGGAGAAAAGATTTTCAAATGACCTGACCTAATAGAACAAATGCGAGAGAAAATAATGATTATCAAACAAAGGTTGCAAGCAGCACAAGATAGAAGCAAGGTTTGGGCAGACGAGAAACGGCTACCATTGGAATTTCAAGATGGGGAAAAGGTATTCTTGAAGGTATCGCCATCCGAGGGAGTTAAAAGATTCGGTATTAAAAGGAAGTTAAGCCCAAGGTTTATTGGACCCTATGAGATCCTTGAAAGAGTTGGAGAAGTCGCTTACCGGTTAGCGCTACCGCAGTCACTATCTCAATTACATGATGTATTTCACGTATCACAACTTCGACGGTATGTGCACGAGCCTAGCCATATTGTAGAGGAACAACCTTTGAAAATTGTAGCTGACGCGACATACGTGGAAGAGCCAGAAAGGATAGTTGATCGTAAGGAAAAGACATTAAGGAGACGATCCATACCCATGGTTAAGGTGCAATGGAAGCATCACTCGGTTGAGGAAGCTACTTGGGAGATGGAAGAGAACATGAAGAACTTGTACCCTCACCTTTTTGATTAGCGCTCTTAAGTTTCGAGGACGAAACTTGTAATAAGGGGGGGAGGATGTTGTACCCAATGAGGAATTATATTGTACTTAAGACTTGCCTATGAGGATTTATGAAACGTTGCATCTCCAAATACAATTTATTTAGTTTTATGATTACTTCTTTAATTAGATTTGTGTTAAAGAAAGTATTGTAAAATAATTCAAGCATGAATATGGGACTATGTGAAGTGGCCCAATTCACTCCCAAGAGTTTGGGAGATTTCGGCCACAAGGATAAAGAGGGCCTTAGAGGATTTCTTAAGATTTCAAGAAGATCAATCTTAAGGGCCATCTTTAAGTGAGCCCAAATAGCAATTAAACAATTTTAAGTACTCACATAAATTTCGGCCCTTAGCCCAAAGAAACTCAAGATTTCCCCTAATTTTATATTTTAAAAGAGAAAGGGGGAAAATAATTAATTAAAAAGGAGGCAACCACCACATAACTTTTTATTAAAAAGAATTAAGCATGGTTAGGGTCATTAAGACCCTAACCGCCGGATACCCCTCAAGTGGGCAACCAAGGAGCCTTTCAAATATTACCATGATTACTTTACATTAACCACAAGGTTAATGTAACTCAAGTTAACCGTTAAAGTAACCCTAGTTGCATTGAAGTAACTCTAGTTGCATTAAAGTAACCCTAATTGCATTAAAGTAACTTTGATTAACTAAAATAACTAAGGTTAATTACCTTAACTATACCATGGTAATCCCTTATTCCCTCTTACCCCCAACGGCTAACACCTTATCCTAATAAGGATAATTCATTCCAAGAGAACCATAGAACACTCTCTTACTCCCAACCCTCAAAGAACCCACAAAGAGCAAGAAAGTTTTCTCTCTTCTTCTTCCCAAAGCACACGGCCAAAGAAAACCAAGAGTATTCAAGATTCATCCATGTGCAAACTTGGTCTAGGTAAGTAAATCCTCAACTCTTTAAGAAAATTTATATATTTTACATAGATTGAAGCTCATGTTGCCCCTTTTCTTGCTCATAAACCGTGACCTCCATGGTCACTAGGTTCAAGCTTTCAAAGCTTTTAAGAGGTGCTAGTTACTTAAGAGGTTTGAACACCACTCAAGCTCCAACTTGGTAAGTCCATTTAGCCTCTATTTAGTTACATCTTTCACTTAAGAACATTGACTAACAATTGTTCTCTTTTTCCCCTCCAAAAACGTGGGGTTCATATATGAAGAGGAGGAAGACTTCACCCATTTCATACACATTTCAAGCTAAGGAAAGGTGTAAGTGTGAGAAAGGCAAGTACACTATAAATACTCATGGCTTGTGTGTGAAAGTATATCCTTGAATGTCTAGATGTTGCTAAGTTTCAATCTTAGATATAAAATACTAAGCTTGAAGCATGAAGTTTTCGGATTCATGAGTAAGGTGACTTGCATGTATGAGATTTTATTTAAAGATGGATTCTTTGCTCTTTTTAAATATGAATAGGATGTGAACCTAAGTTGAATGTGGCAAAGATCTCTTCTATGACATGTATGGGTGACGGTTGGATGAAAATGGGAAATAAATGTAGTTTTTGTGATAAATTGTAACTTGTGGGGTTAAAGGTGTGAACAAGATGTGTGCTTTATGATTTAAGCTTAATATATTCCTTATGGAGATATGATTTAAGCCCTTGCATGCGTATAAACCGGCTGTTTTGGGGGTGGGGTACGTATACACCAATTATACCAAGAATGGATTCTAGGATGAACATAATGTGCAAGACCAAAGGAATGATATGTGTATCATTCAAACGGTTTTGAATTGATGTGTAGATGACTTTTAGAATATATATTAGAACCTGAAAAGTTTATTTTAAAAGTGTATTTACGTCATTCATGAAGAATGACACAAGTTGGGACACATGTGGTAAGAAAAGGTGATGCAAATTGGAATTTACTGGTACAGGGCAGAATATCTTGATGTTTTGTAGGCCCTGAAAAGGAACTTTAGAAGTATTCAATTAAGCTAAATTTTGGCGTGACACTAGCCATATGTGTTTAGTAAATATGAGAGCTGGAATTTTGTTAAAGGGAGCTACGGTTTATTTTTAACAGAATTTTTAGTAAAACTGGTCAAGCTGGAATTACTGGACTGAATAGATTTTATGTGACATATTGATTGACCCGAAAATGGACATTAGAAATATGCAAATGGGCTAATTTTTTGAAGGATACTAGCCCTATGTGTTTACTAAGTTTATGAGTTGGAATGTTTGAAAAATGACGTACGGTTTGGTCACAATAAAATTCGTAGTAAAATTGGTCATTTCAGGAATCAGCATGTACCCGTTTTGGGAAGAAGAATAAATGACCTCTTTAAAGTTATTATAATTCTGCGAAATTTTTATGATAATTACTTAGGACCTATGTGAGTGTGTCCATATAAACCACTTAGCTTAGAATTATTATTTTAAGGTGTAATCACCGAAGTTAAGCTGGTGTTACTAATCTGGAATTTTGGCAGAGTTGAAGAACTTGTTGTGGGGCTTTGTTTTGTGGGCATAGACTTATTTGTGTAGTTTGGGCTTATGACCATTAATTATTGGTATGTCTACAGCATTTTCCAGGGTTGGCCCAAACTAAATGAGACTTAATGGGCTTAGAGGAAAAGTAAAAGAAAGGACACTGCACTGCTGAAATTCAGCAGTACCCTGTTTCGTAATTAAATAAACTAAGGGTCTTACACGTCTCATAACGTTACAAAATTTATATGGCGAATGGATAAGACACACTTATGCATATGTGTGATGCACAATCATGATAATTGGCCGAATCTTTGAGGTTTTGAGGCCGCGCAATTGGGACAATAATTCTGGAAATTTTTCCAGCCCAAAGAATAAGTTTGTATTTGTATGTAGGTTATACATATTGTCACGGATTTGCATAGTGCATGTCATACATTGCATCATCATCATTTACATGGTTTATGAGACTGGTTTTATGAGAAAAAAGATGAAAAAGCATTTTTAAAGAAAATATTATGTTTTTAAAGAGAACGCTTTCCACCGGTACCGTGTGTTTTCTGGCCAGCCGGACTCGCTCCAGATCCGGGGTTAATTGATCTGATGATAACGATCGTTTAGGCCCGGAGAGAATAGACCTGATTATGATAATGACCGTACAGGAACGGAGAGAATAGACCTGATAATTATGAGTGATGACGTGACTGCTCCGAATATGGGAATAATATATTCGAAGAGAAGAGTATGACCGCCTTAGATCCGGATAGAATATATCTGAACACTCTCTTGTTTTCTAGATGATGATGTTTTGAAAGAAATAATGAAAGAACTTATCTTTATTTTTATCATGATGCATCGCATGTACATACTCATACATGTTGCATTTAATGAGTCATCGAATATTTGGTTCATGTTACTTAGACTAAGTTGTTATGACTTTGTAGCTCCTAAGTTATGATCTTTATTGAGTGATGATTTTTTTAAGTTATGATCTATGATAAGTCTTGAGCTGATTACTTACGGGTTTTGAATGGAAGGTCAGGTATGTTTTGGGGTTCGGTTCTTGTATGTACTTTCCATTTAATTCACGATTATTTATAGTTTACTTGCTGGTGACATTGTCACTCACCCCTTATTTTTCCTCCGAGAACCCGCAGGAAATAGAGTTGAATGGATCGAAGATGAACCTAGGGTTCCTTACCCGTAGAAGAGTGAGAGGTGGACGACTTAAGAGACTTGACGAGATGGTTATGATGAATGATCTTGTTATGACTTTATGATGGAAACATTTACATTTTGGGATTTCCGTACTTTATGATCATATTGTAAGACTGATGATGGTTGCCCAGACGTTTTTATTTTAAAAAGTTTTTATTCTGCCTCGGTTTTGCTTACTGGTTGACGTGTAAGCATGAAAGTCTACATATTTTATTCTGGACTATGATATGTTATGGATCGACGCCTGGTACTCTCCGTAGTGAAGTACGGCGGGCGCACCGTATCTGGCTGGGCCGGGGTGCGGGGCCCTACATCTAACATGCTAGATCGCATTATTTTATCACAAAAACATGATAGTGATAAAACTTGATTAGGATACATTGAGACAAACAAAGCATCATCTAAACCAATCAATTTTGTTTTGTCTAAGAAATTAGACACATCAAAGGCATACATAGCGCCTAAAGTAACGCAGAAACCCCCTCTCCCCTCATCTCGTCACATCTCGTCTTCATATCATACGAAATATAATTATGTGTCGTATAAATATGAGAAGAAACAAGTGATGCATACACGACATTCATTTCATCCATCTAGATCACGCACTATGCACACCAACACGAGAACATATCAAAAAGGCACACCATATGATGCGCATAAAGGAATTCTCGGCCAAAGGCCTAAAGTCCACTCACCACATGTCTACTACATTGCTCTTTCATCTACATTCTTACCATTTTCTAGACTGAGAAGGATCACCCAAGTATGGGTACCGAAAGGTACTTTTACTAAGAGGTGAATAACTAACTCGTAAGGAATCATTATTGTACATTACAGGGAAACCACACATCAAAAGACACATCTATCAAATGGTTCCTTGACAGTGGTTGCTCGAGGCACATGACGGGTGACCTGAGCTTGTTCGCAAAGTTGAAGAAGGTCACAAAAGGCGGATCCATGACCTTTGGAGACAACAATGAAGGAAGAATCATCAGAAAAGGTACAATCGGAAGCTGAAGAACCCTTCAAATCTCCAACGTCTTTTTGGTAAGCAACTTATCCTATAATCTTCTTAGCATCTCACAATTTATTGACAACGGTTTTGATGTGTGTTTTACTCATCCATATTGTAACATAATAAATAAAAATGGAGAAGCAGTGTTAAAAGGAAAAAGGGAAGGAAACATTTTTACACTTTTTATGGATGACATGTTAGACGCTAAGGTTAAGTGTTTTATGTCAAATGAACCTAACGCTAACTTCTGGCATAGGCGTTTAGGACACATCGGCATTTCTACACTTGAAAAACTTAAATGAAAGATCTTAATAAGAGGATTGCCTAAACCCGATTTAGACAACTTTCAGTTGTGTGAATCTTGTATTAAAGGCAAACAAGCACGCGAGTCACTTAAACCTAAAAATGAAATAAGCATGACTAGAGTTTTAGAATTAGTACACATTGATTTGTTTGGCCTAGTCACACTACGAGTCTTGGTGGACATCATTATGCATGTGTTATTGTTGATGATTTCTCTCGTGATACTTGGACGTTATTTCATGCAAATAAAGATGATAGTGCCATCGAGATTGCAAAACTAATAAAACAATTTGAAAATCAATATGGCTTAAATGTGAAAAAGATTAGAAGCGACATAGGCGGTGAATTTAAAAACAAGGACATGATTGCATTTTGCGAAGAAAAAGTAATCAAACACGAGTTTTCGCCACCTAGAACTCCACAACTAAATGGAGAAGTAGAAAGAAAGAATAGGACACTACAAGAAATTGCTAGAACCATGTTGTGTGAAAATAATTTTCCTAGATTTTTGTGGGCGGAAGCCGTAAATTGTGCAAGCTATATAATTAATCGTTCGTCTATTAGAAAGAAAATAAACAAAACGCCTTATGAGATATTAAATGATTGCATGCATAAAACTGATTACTTCCGTGTGTTTAGTTGTAAATGCTTTGTTTTAAATGCGAAAGATAATTTAGATAAGTTTGAATTTAAATCAATTGAATGCATCTTTGTTGGGTATTCTGTGAATTCAAAAGCATATAGATGTTATGATCCCATCACTAGGCAAATTCTAGAATCCATTCATGTGAAGTTTAATGAATTTGGTGAGATTGATAAAGATAAAGAATATGACGATGATTTTGAATTAAAACCAGTGTTGGATGATGATGATGGCACGCATGATACACTAAAAATGCATGATCACATAGAAATGCATGAGAATGTAGAAAATAATCAACCAAGATGGCATAGAGATCACCCATACGATCTCATTATAGGCGATATCACTCACGGTGTGCGACCTCGTAGAAGAATAAATATAGAGGAAATAAACCAATTCCATGCCATGGTATCCTGAATCGAACATAAAAATGTGGTTGATGCTTTGAATGATTCTTCTTGGATTGATGCTATGCATGATGAACTTAATCAATTCGTAAGAAATGATGTATGGGATTTAGTGCCACGACCACAAGATAAGAGCATAATAGGCACAAAGTGGGTGTTTAGAAATGAAATGAATGAAGAAGGAAAAGTTGTTAGAAACAAGACTAGACTTGTAGCACAAGGATATAATCAAGAAGAAGGAATAGATTATGATGAAACATTTGCACCCGTAGCATGTTTAGAAGCCATACGACTTTTACTTGTTATTGCTTATATGAAAGGTTTTAAACTTTATCAGATGGACGTGAAAAGTGCATTCTTAAATGGATTTATACAAGAAGAAGTATTCGTGAAACAACAACCCGGTTTTGAAGATTTGAAACACCCCGATGACGTGTACGAACTAAAGAAGGCACTATATGGTTTAAAGCAAGCACCTAGGGCATGGTATGATCGTTTTGCTTCTTTCCTTTTAGAAAACGGTTTTAAAAGAGGCACTATAGATAGCACTCTATTTTTAAAACAAGATAAATCGGATTTACTAATCATTCAAATTTATGTTGATGATATCATTTTTAGCTCTACATCTCATAAACTTGTTGAAGATTTCGAAACTTGCATGAAATCCGAATTCAAAATGTCTATGGTTGGTGAATTGAATTACTTCCTTGGCTTGCATATTAAACAAACTAGTAAAGGTATACATATAAGCCAAGTTAAGTACATAAATGACATGATTAAAAAGTTCAATTTTGAGAATTTAAAAGCGCCCCCACCCCTATGAGCGTCACCACTAAACTAGATAAAGATGAAAATGGAAATGACTTTGATAATGCTTTATATAGGTCTATGATTAGCTCTTTGCTCTATCTTACTGCTAGTAGACCTGATATCATGTTCAGTATATGTATGTGTACACGTTTTCAAAGTCAACCTAAAGTGTCTCACTACAATGGGGTAAAAAGAATATTTCGATATATTGAGCACACACCCACTTTAGGCATTTGATATGATAAAGATTGTGAATTTAACTTGCATGCCTATACTGACGTAGATTATGGTGGATGTAAAATAGATAGAAAAAGAATGAGTGACACTTGCCAATTTATAGGAAATTCACTTATTTCATTGTTTTCTAAAAAGCAAGCAAGCGTAGCCTTATCCATCACTGAAGCTGAATACATGGAACTTAGTCTTTGTTGCACACAATTACTATGGCTAAAACAACAACTTTCTGACTTTGGGATTACGGTAAATCAAATTCCAATTTATTGTGATAGTATGAGTGTCATAAACTTATCTAAGAACCCAGTTCTACATTCTAAGGCAAAGCATATAGAAGTACGCTATCATTTCCTTCATGATCATGTAAATAATGGTGATATTGTCATAGATCACGTACGCACCGAGGCACAAGTAGCTGCCATATTTACTAAAGCACTAAATCAAGCCACGTATGAAAATCTTCGTTCTAAATTAGGCATGATTTCTGCTAATTTGATGTGACATTTCTTTCCATATATACATGCTCTTTTGATTGTCTTTCCAAAATAAAGGGGGAGAGAATGCATGACTTAAGGGGGGGAGAGAGATTTGATTAAGAGTGATTGCACAAATCAAGGGGGAGAGAGAGAGATTTGATTAAGAGTGATTGCACAAATCAAGGGGGAGAAAATTCGAAATTTGAAATTCAAAGTTTGAATTTGTGCATGATTGAAGGGGGAGCGACAAAATTTAAATCATGAACATAGGTCATTTTGTAAATCATCAAAAGAGGGAGATTGTAGAGAAAAATGGGGTTTTGTGATTACAAAATGCATGATTTGAATAACATGTACTAAAGAAATGCATGACACGTTTTATGACTTGACACGTTTTTGTATGAAACCTACCTTAAATAGTTCATATATAATGTTGTCGTACTAACGGGTCATGAAGCTTTAAAGCTTACATCAAATGGCGAACATTTGTTGTGTTTGAACTATTTTCAGTTGCTATCATTAATGAACTAAACTAGTTCATTAAGTGAAGTACTTAGTTAAATGAACTAAGTAGTTCATTAAATGAAGCCATATTTGGAAAAGGAACAAAGGCAACAAAGCGAAGAATGGAGAGTTCTCTCCCACCTATGTCTACACGTTATTATATATATATATATTAAGATTTTTTTAAAAGGCACTATACACATATATTCCAGCGTACTACCGGTACGTTACATATTTCATGAGCGTACGTTAATATCACACCACTATATTTACCTCATATTTATGAGTATATTCAGGTCTTATATCATATGATATAAGTCATGGTGATGACAAAATTATTACGAAACATTATATGGTTCTAAACCAAAAATTGTCGTATCGGGTGAATACCGAAACTTCGCCAACGTGTCACGTACTTGCCATATATAGATGGCCAGCCTCTACACTTCAAAAATGACCAGAAATTTCGTGGACTACATGTTATTTTCATCCATGAAACCATTCCATGTTGTCACACACAAATCATCCTCAATTAAGGCCAAATTGTGGAGATTTCAAATTCAACTTTTTAAGCACATGGGGCGCCACTTGCTTCAGCCATTGCTGAATTTTTAAGTTATTCTATGTATATTATGTGTGACATAATATATATATATAACATGTGCAAAAAGTTTGAATTCAATCGGAGAAAAATCGCGTAATCGACAAAAGTCAAAAATTCGGTTTTCTACGAACACGACACATGGAACATTTTTGGCATGACATATAACATGTATCTAGACACTTTTTACATACTCTATACATTCTAAAGTGTTTTAGAAAAATCAAGTAAGGGCAGATTGGAATATACCATATGTGTATAATTATTGTGAACTATTTTATAAAGTTTGCAAAAATAAAATTCAGCACATATACGAGTTACATCACACGCCTAGATCAGCTTAATGGAGCATATGTGGAGCCTAGTTGGCATCTTGATTGGCCAAGAATAAAGTATACAAGGTTGGTGACATAAAGGAAGGAGCTACACAAGGTAATATTTCAAACTATGTTACATTTGTAACACATGCTGAAAATTTCAGCATGTGCATCTTGAGCTGGCCGAATTCTTACACATAAATGATGATTTATTTGCCTCTTCAATATTAATGGATTGATTTGAAGATATTATGGAAATATTGTGATGACATTTGAAATATCACACATGCTGAAAATTTCATCATGTGTTGAATGTACTTGGCCGAAAATTGGTCTTAGAATTCAACATATTTGACTCTTCATTTTCAAGGAATTAATCTTAATCCAACACGGAAATATTTTGAATATGGTGTGAATATCAAACATGCTGAATTTCAGCATGTGAAAGAATCATATGGCTGATTTTAAGGATGATAATGGTGATGAATTGTCTTGCAAATTTTATGGAATTTATTATGTGACTTATGGCAACATTTTTATGACTAATTGGCACATGTTTTTAAGTTTTATTTTCAGATTTATCTAGTCATCAAATGATTACAACTTTCCTCCAATCAATGAGTGCCAAGTAAGCAAGGCTATAATGATCATCCAATGAGGAGTTGCCAAGTAAGCAAGTGAATGTCACAATGATGCAATATATTCTTCCAAGGACCTAAAAGATAATTTCCAAGGGGAAGAAAGAGACATAGGGGGCAGCCACATTTGATTAAAAGGGAGAGAAGAAGAGCAAACAAAACACAAGACAAGTCTTATATTTCCAAGAGTTAAAAACGTGTGGTACATCTCTTTCCTCTACACTTTCTTTCTTTCTTCTCTCTTAAAGCCTATTGCATTCATATTCATACATATTGAATAGGCTCCATATATACCACCATACACTCTATATTGTTGTAAAAGATTGATCAAGGTGTGATCAATCTTGCATCCGCTAGGTGGTGGTGTTCGTGATCATTATAATCACTTAAAAGGTTTGTAAAAGGTTGGAGTTGGTGTATAACTCCATCAACCCTATGTGGTAAGGTGTTGTTTGTTGTTTTGTGATTAGTGATAACCGAGGAAGTTGTCCTGGAAGATTGGAGTAGGTTGATTTAACCGAACCAGTATAAAATTCCTTGTGTTCTTTACTTTTTACAACTTATTTTCAGTTTCTAGCACAGTGCATCATTTTCATCACGTTCTTAAAAATAGCAAACGAACTTCAAAAATCTTCAAACTTTCCAGAAACACAGCCACACATTATAAGTTTTTTAACCCTTTTGGACAAGCATAAGTCATCCAAACGTCGAATGTTCTGAGACTAGTGCAGTCTGATTTTCAGGCTTGCAAAGGTTGAGACTTTGATGTAATTAAATTTTCAGATCATTTGGAGTCACGGTTAATCGGAAGTAATTTTTTAAAATCAGACTACCGTTTAAGGTAGATTTGCGCAATCTGACCACAAACGATTTTTAAAAGGGTTAGAGGTTGAATTTTAATCTGAAATATTTAGGAGATACTTAGAACATCTAATACTAAGATATCTCCAAATTTCAAAATTTTTGAAGACCTGTAACCTAGTTCTCAAAACGTTTCAAAACAGGTCTTGAAAACAGAAACTGTTTTCAGAAGTTGGGTTTTTGGTTTAAAGCGATTTTAAAAACCAAATTTTCCGCACCCACTATTCAACTCCCCTTCTAGTGGTGCCTTGCAGATCCTACAAATAGGACTTTATCACAGTCGTTGTTGGCATTGATTAAACAGAATCATAGACAATGGGAAGAATGCTTACCTCATATTGAATTTTCATATAATAGGGTTGTGCATATTGGTTTCTTGTATTCACCTTTCGAGATTGTGATGAGGATCCAAGAGGTCAAGGGCCCTATGACAAGAAGGAGGGCAAGATAACTTTGTCATCAAGTTGGAACCTTCTTGTATAAGCATGTTCAAGATGAACCTGAGGTTCCATGGGTTCACTTCATTGAACCCACCCTTTGAGCGTTTATGCGTGTGTGTGTGTGTGCATTCTTTTTTTTGAATTTTATCTTGTTTCTTGTGATCTTTGTTTTATGTGTTTTCTTTGTAGGTAAATTAGGTACATGGAAGATCCAAACCAAATGGAGGTCCAAGGGGCAATGTAGGAGTGTGTTGTAAAAAGGGAGACAAAAGGATTGTTGTCTTGAAGAGAATGTTTATCTCCTCAAAGACAAATTCAAATGTGTCCAAGATGGAATTCCTTTTTCAAAATTGAACTCAAAATCATATCCAAGCAACAACAAGAGGCCGGCCACTTGAGGTGCAAAGATGGATGATCAAATTGAATTTAAATTCAAAGTTAAACTTGAATTTAAATTCAACCATGATTTGAATTCAAGTTCAATCAATTTGAGGCTTACATTTCAAGAAGAATTCAGCCATTATCCTCAGCCAACTCACGCGCCATCTTGGAGGATAAATGGCAATTCAAATTGAATCCTAGTTTGAATTCAAATTCAAACTCAATTTTGAATTCAAACTTCAACCATCTTTTGAATCCAACCCCAGCCATCTTATCATCATCAAATCAGATTTCAAGACACCTCTTAGACATCTTGAACACGGCTGGAAGGAGTGAGCAAGGATATTCAACAACCAAATTCAAAGTGCACTCAAATTCAAACTTAACTTGAATTCAAACTTCACCAAACTTTTTAATTCAAGTTCAAGCATCTCCTACTCATCAAATTAGCTCCTCCAAGACATCATTTGGTCCTCATACACGATTGGATTCATTGAAGATAGCATCTTGCAAGATTTTCAGATTTTAGCTAGAATTTGTTTTAGTTTTGAATTCAAACAATTTTCAATTTTCAAACATTGTTACTAGCTTATTTGAAATCATTTCTATTCATCTTAAGGCTGATAGGGACGACTTGTAGGCTATAAATAAGACCCCTTGGGGCGTGTGGAAGAACAACTTTGGATGAATAAAACTTCTTGATATTTTCTTCAATTATTGTGAGACTTTGTTTTCTTGGTTTTGCATTAAAAACCTAAGTTAAGCTCCTTCAAAGTTGAGCATTTCGAAGGTGTTGCCATTGCTTAAAGGTGCTGTCCAGGAGGGCCGTATTGGTTTGCCTGATCAATGACCATCTTGAAGTGTTGGTCTTGCTCATTGCACCACATGTTTTTATCACTAAGGAAGCAAGGGGAAGTCTTCTTCCTTGTGCCTAACCCTTTGTGAAGAACGTTTGGAAGGTGGAATTGTTGGAGTCCACGTCTTGCATGCATCAAATTGGTATCAGAGCGAGGTTACTCTATTCCACCGTATTCTATTCTTTTCTTTTCGTTTGAGTCTCTTCATTTCAAGTTTAGTTGTGTCCTTCTTCTACCCCTCATTCTACACGTCATTTGTCTATCATAAAAAAAATGTCCAACAATTGCTTTGAGTCTTTGCATTTTGCTGCATCTTGCTTTTCATCATTCAAGTGTCATCTCTTTTATTTTTTTAGCGTCACATCTGATTTGAGTCGTTCAAACTTGAACAAATTGGCGTTTGTGCATTTAGGTTACATTCAGCTCTTTCTACTACAACCATCAGCCTATAAAGTTACCTCGGTTTCAAATCATCTTGTTGCTACCGAAGCTTTTAGTTGATGATGATTGCATGCATCTTGTGGTTCACATTGTGATTGATTTGATGTTTTAAATCCAGTTAGTCCTACGTGTGTTTGTCTTCACAAGACATTTTCAACATCAACAAAACCCTAAATCCATCCCCAATACCCACGGCCCAAACAAAACCCACCCAAACTCCAATCCTACAAATACCCAAAAAACGTCCAAAGGCCCTAAATTGAACACCCTAACCCCAACCCCAATTCCGCCGAACCTGAATTTCCCTCACTTTCCAAGGTTATTTTGTTGCCGTTAAAGGCTGCACACCTACAATTTAAAGTCATTACTCTATTCTGCCCAAAAACAAAAGTTCTGAGTGCAACACGCTTGAAATTCCAATTCTTCCCCTAGTAAAAAAAAAGATACTGAGCCTTGCTTACGTTGAAATAGCAAGAAAGGAAAAAAAACAAAAGAACAAGAGAAAAGAAAAAGGGCAAAACGTTTGGGCATTACTTGAATTTGTTTTTGGTGCAATTTGATAACCTTGGATACCGTATTTTGTTTTGCTACACATAACCGTCCTCCCACATCTCATTGTCCATATCCTGCTCTTCTTGATCCAATCACATATTTGGTTGCTTTATTATTGAATGACTTGAACCATTTTGTGGATAGTAAGTGCATAGAATCAAAATTAACTAAAGATTGTCCACGGCAACCCTCAGTTCATCTTTGGTTCAACCTTATACATCAATTTTGGTTGCTTACTTTCTTTGAATCTTAGTAGAAAAGTTCAAGTTTGTTTCCATTTCACTTGATTCTGTTTTGATACTATTTGGTGCAAATTGAAGGCAAACGGGAGAAACAAGTGGAGATTGTTGTGATTTGGAGAAGCATTGGCAAACACTTTCTTAATTGATCGCTTTGAGTCTTATTAACTTCAGGTTATCCAAGAAGCAAAATGGTCAGAGAGTGGAAAGAAAAGAAAGAGGAGTGTTCATATTTCGTTTTTACTACTCACTTAACGTTTGTTTGTCTTTGTGTTAGTTTGGTTCTTTCCTTTTCTTTTTGTTTTCGTTTAATCTCTTTAGGAAAACATGGAGAACAACACTCATTCCGCTTATAGCAAGTCAAAGGAAGCCGAGACTTTGGACAACACACAACAACAAATGCTGGAGATGTTAATGAACATCATGCATGACAATGAGGTAATCAAACATCGATTGGAGGATGTTGAACGGAGCTACAAGACGAGTGATGGACAAGGCACGAGCAGGGCCATTCCCCTACCACAGCCAAGGCATCATCCCCCAGAAGAAGTTGAGGATGATAACCTTAGACCACCATGCATCAAGCCAAGAAGGTTTGTTCCTCCAATGCAACCAAGAAAGTACGCTCTAAGAAGGTACAATCATGATTACATTCCATTTGAGCATGATGATTATGACTTTGATGACCACCCTCCCTGTGGTTACCAAAGACGCCAAAATCCCCTTTTCCCACAAGATGACGATTTTCTGAAAACAAAAATAAATATTCCAATATTTTATGGTAAAAGTAATGCGGAGGAATATTTGGAATGGGAAACAAAAGTGGATCAAATCTTTTCTTGTACCAACTACAGTGAATTACAAAAAGTGAGGTACGTGCGCTAAATTGGTGGACAAATTTATGACAAAATAGGACTAAGACATGACAACCTCCAATTGCCACTTGGGAAGAAATGAAATTTGAAATGAGACAACGTTTTATCCCAAAGAATTTTGAGAGTTCTATTTTCACAAGTTTGCAAAACTTAAGACAAGGTTCCAAAAGTGTAGACGAGTATGACAAAGAGTTAGAATTTTGTTGGAAAGATCTAACTTGTAGGAACTCGAAGAAGCCACCAAGGCTCGTTTCTTACATGGTCTAAACAGGGAGATTGCACAAAGGGTTGAGGTTCAACCTTACCTCGACCTCACAACAATGGTCCATATGGCTGAGAAGATTGAACACCAACTAAAGGTACGTCGTTCCTCCAATTTCAATTCCACCTATCATACTAATCAGTCTTCATCAAGGTTTTCCAGCAAGCCTTCAGGAACGAGAAGCTCACGGCCTATAGGAGGCCAAACACGTGACCAAGGTGCGTCACAAAGGATGGACAATCGTGTGTAGTCCACACAAAGGTGAGACGACCGCAACCAACAAAAGGCTCCTGTCGGAAATTCTTCTGATCTCTCAAACAGATTTAGGGACATTAAATGCTATAAATGTCAAGGACGTGGTCAAATAGGAAAAGAGTGTCCTAATGTAAAATGAATCATGTTAATTGAGGAAACTAATGAATATCTGTCTGAGTCTGAGCATGAAAACGAATCTGAGCATGATAATGAAATTGAACCTGAAGAGGATCTAGGCGCATTAGATGATTTTGACACTAAGGAATTCCTTGTTGTGTGTAGAGCTTTGAATGCATATCCGAAATCAGATGATCACGAACAACATAGAGAAAACATTTTTTACATTCATTGCATGATAAATAGTAAAGTGTGCACCATGATCATTGATTCCGGTTCTTGTGCGAATGTGGCTAGCATCGAATTGGTAAGAAAACTGAATTTGCCTATGACTAATCATCTGCATCCTTACAAACTTGCATGGTTAAATGATTGCGGTGAAGTTAGCAAAAGTAAACAAGTTTTGATTTCTCTTAGCATTGGTAGTTACAAAGATGATGTTTTATGTGATGTTGCACCAATGCATGCTAGTCATATCTTACTTGGTAGGCCACGTAAATTTGATCGACATGTGATATATAATGGATATCTGAATCGTTACTCTTTCAAGTTGAATGGCAAACTTTAGAAATTGCATGCACTTCCACCACACAAAGTCCACAAGGATCACCAACACATGTCTAAGTCTAGGGCCGATCCTAAGGAAAAAGAAGCTGAGAGAAAATTCGTGGAATGCATGAAAAGTGAGAACAAAAAACAAGAGAGCAAGGGAAAAGAGGTAGTACCCATATGAGTCACCAAGTCCAAAAAGAAGTGTGGGTATTTTGCAAAGAAAAGAGAGGTCACACGATCCCTTTATAACAACCAAACCATTCTTATTCTCATTCCAAAGGCGTGTCACCTTTTACTAGAAGAACTCCCACCAAATCTCCCTACCTCTGTTGCATCCCTCATACAAGAGTACGAAGTTCTATTTCCCACTGAGCCACCATTCGGATTACCACCTATTAGAGGAATAGAATACCAAATCGATTTTGTCCGAGGAGCCAATTTACCAAATCGCCCAGCCTATCGAGCCAACCCCGAAGAAACCAAGGAAATCCAAAGGCAAGTAGAGGAGCTCCTAGCGAGTAGACAAGTCCGAGAGAGCCTAAGTCCATCAGTCGTCCCTGTCATTTTAGTATGCAAAAAAGATGGAACTTGAAGAACGTGTACTGATTACCGTGCCATAAACAAAATTACCGTCAAGTATAGGTACCCCATACCTAGGCTGGATGATATGTTGGATATGTTGCGTGGATCTAAATTCTTCACCAAAATTGACCTTAAGCAGGGGTACTTCCAAGTACGAATTAGAGAAGGGGATGAATGAAAACTGCATTCAAAACCAAGTTTGGGCTCTATTAGTGGTTAGTGATGCCCTTCGGGCTCACCAACGCCCCTAGCACCTTTATGAGGCTAATGAATGAAGTCTTACGAGCATTCATAGGACGATTTGTTGTTTTTTATTTTGATGATATCCTAATCTATTACCAAACCATAGAAGATCACCTTGACCACATTAGGGTCGTTTTTGAGAAGCTTAAGCAAGAACAACTTTACGCCAACTTTAAGAAGTGCTCTTTTTGTTTGGAACGAGTAGTCTTCCTAGGCTTTGTCATTTTGGCTGAGGGAGTAGAGACGGATGAGGTAAAGGTTAGTTCAATTATGGAGTGGCCTATACCTAAGAATGTAGGTGAAGTTCGCAGTTTCCATAGACTTGCAAGTTTTTATAGACGATTTGTCAAAGATTTTTATTCCATAGCTGCACCCCTAAATGAAATTGTGAAAAAAGATGTGCCTTTTAAGTGGGAAGAGCCACAACAACAGGCATTTGATGAGCTCAAAAGTGGGCTAACCACTGCACCCATACTTAGGTTACCAAATTTGATGAAACTTTTGAAATTGAGGGTGATGCAAGTGGAGTGGGTATAGGCACAGTTTTGACCCAAGGTAAGAAACCCATAGCCTACTTTAGTGAGAAGTTGAAAGGTGCTGCATTGAATTACTCTACCTATGATACGGAACTTTATGCCCTCGTGAGATCCCTACAAACTTGGCAACACTATCTTCAACCTAAAGAGTATGTGATCCACACTGACCACGAAAGCTTAAGTACCATAAAGGGCAGGGAAAGTTGAACAAGAGACATGCCAAATAAGTAGCGTACATAGAACGATTCTCTTACGTGATTAAGTACAAATAGGGAAAGGACAATATAGTTTCGGATGCCCCCTCTAGGAGATACACGTTAGTAACTACATTATCATCACGATTCTTAGGATTCGAATCACTTAAGGAATTGTACCCAAATGACCATGATTTTGGCACCATTTTCGAGGCATGTAAAGAGGACCGATTTGAAAAATTCTACATACATGAGGGATATCTTTTCAAAGAACATAAGTTGTGTGTTTCCCAATCATCCCTACGGGAAGCATTGACTAGAAAAGCCCGTGGGGGAGGTTTAATGGGTCATTTCGGAGTGTTCAAAACCCTTGAAACCCTTAAGGAACATTTCTCAGACGTCGAGATTTTATGTGGTAGTTGCATCACTTGCAAACAAGCCAAATCAAAGTTCCAACCACATGGCCTTTACACGCCATTACCCGTCCCTGCTTCCACTTGGATTGGTATTTCCATGGACTTTGTTTTAGGACTTCCTAGGTCTCGAGGAGGGCGCGATAGCATTTATGTTGTGGTGGATCAATTTTCAAAGATGGCACATTTCATTGCATGTAGGAAAGTTGACGACGCCACAAATGTTGCTGATTTGTTATTTAAAGAAATTGTGAGATTGCATGGCATGCCACGTACAATTGTAAGTGATAGAGATACAAAATTTCTGAGTCATTTTTGACGTGTTTTGTGGGCTAAACTTGGTACACAATTGTTGTTTTCTACCACTGCTCACCCACAAACTGATAGACAAACTGAAGTAGTTAATCATACTCTCTCTCAACTTTTGCGTGCCATTTTGCAAAAACATCTTAAACATTGGGAAGATTGTTTACCATATATCGAATTTACATATAGTATGAGTGTCCATCACGGTACTTGGCATAGTCCATTTGAAATCGTGTATGGTTTTAACCCATTGCCTCCCCTTGATTTGATCCCTATTCCCTTGCATGAACGTTCAAGTCTTGATGGTAAGCAAAAAGCGGAAAAGATAAAGAAACTGCATGAACACGTTAAAACACAACTTGCAAAGAAAAACAAAGCTTATGAACGACGAGCTAACACACATTGAAAACGAGTTGTGTTTAAACCTGGTGATTTAGTGTGGTTACATTTACGCAAAGAAAGATTTCCCAATGAGCGAAATTCAAAACTATTACCTAGAGGAGATGGACCTTTCAAATTTTTGAAATGCATAGGTGACAATGCATACATCCAAGATCATCCTGAAAGGTATGGTTCTATTTCGCCTACTTTCAATGTTGCTGACCTCACCCCTTTCACTGATGACCTTTTTGATTTGAGGGCGAATCCTCTTGAGGATGGAGGATTGATGAGGATCAAGGATCCCATCAAGAGGTCAAGGGCCCTATGACAAGAAGGAGGGTAAGAGAACTTTGTCATCAAGTTGGAACCTTCTTGTATAAGCATGTTCAAGATGAACCTGAGGTTCCATGGGTTCACTTCATTGAACCAACGCTTTGAGCGTTTATGCGTGTGCGTGTGTGCATTCTTTATTTTGAATTTTATCTTGTTTCTTGTGATCTTTGTTTTATGTCCTTTCTTTGTAGGTAAATTAGGTACATGGAAGATCCAAACCGAATGGTGGTCCAAGGGGCAATGTAGGCGTGTGTTGCAAAAAGGGTGACAAAAGGAGTGTTGTCTTGAAGAGAATGTTTGTCTCCACAAAGACAAATTCAAATGTGTCCAAGATGGAATTCCCTTTTCAAAATTGATCTCAAAATCATATCCAAGCAACAACAAGAGGCCGGCCACTTGAGGCGCAAAGATGGATGATCAAATTGAATTTAAATTCAAAGTTAAACTTGAATTTAAATTCAATTATGATATGAATTCAGGTTCAACCAATTTGAGGCTTACATTTCAAGAAGAATTCATCCATTATCCTCATCCAACTCACACACCATCTTCGAGGATAAATGCCAATTCAAATTGAATCCTAGTTTGAATTCAAATTCAAACTCAATTTTGAATTCAAACTTCAACCATCTTTTGAATTAAACCCCAGCCATCTTATCATCATCAAATCGGATTTCAAGACACCTCTTAGACATCTTGAACACGGTTGGAAGGAGTGAGCAAGGATATTAAACAACTAAAATCAAAGTGCACTCAAATTCAAACTTAACTTGAATTCAAACTTCACCAAACTTTTGAAGTCAGGTTCAAGCATCTCTTACTCATCAAATCAGATCCTCCAAGACATCATTTCATCCTCATACATGGCTGGATTCATTGAAGATAGCATCTTGCAAGATTTCAGATTTTAGCTAGAATTTGTTTTAGTTTTGAATCCAAACAATTTTCAACTTTCAAACATTGTTAGCTAGCTTATTTATAATCATTTCTATTCATCTTAAGGCTGATAGGGACAACTTGTAGGTTATAAATAAGACGCTTGGGGCATGTGGAGGAACAACTTTGGATGAATAAACTTCTTGATATTTTCTTCACTTATTGTGAGACTTTGTTTTCTTGGTTTTGCATTAAAATCCTAAGTTAAGATCCTTCAAATTTGAGCATTTTGAAGGTGTTGCCATTGCTTAAAGGTGCCATCCAGGAGGGCCGTATTGGTTTTCCTGATCAACGACCATCTTAAAGTGTTGGTCTTGCTCATTGCTCCACACGTTTTTATCACTAAGGAAGCAAGGGGAAGTCTTCTCCCTCGTTCCTAACCCTTTGTGAAGGACATTTGGAAGGTGGAATTGTTGGAGCCCACGTCTTGCACGCATCAGGCTGTTTATGGTTTCAACCCCTATTCCCCGCTTGAGTTGCTCACTTTTCCTGTGAATGAACGTGCTAGTATTGAATGTAAGAACAAAGCTGAATTGATTAAGAAATAGCATGCTAAAGTTAAATTGAAACTTGAACGTAAAAATGAATAGTATGCTAAGAAGGGTAATAAACATCACAAACATGTTTCTTTTGTTCCTGGTGATTTGTTTGGTTGCATTTGAGAAAAGCTAGGTTTCTTACTGAGAGGAATTCAAAGTTCATGCCTAGGGGAGATGGACCTTTCAAGCTCCTACAAAAAGTTTGTGAAAATGCTTATGTTCTTGATCTTCTGCCTGACAAGTATGGTTCTATTTCTCACACTTTTAATGTTAGCGATCTTACCCTTTTTGAGCATTTTGATGATTTTGATTCAAGGTCGTATCCTTTTGAGGAGGGGGATTGATGAGGATCAAGAGCCTCCTCATGATGATCTTGCACAAGGACCCTCCAAGGAGACACATACGGGTCCCTTAACAAGAAGCCAAGCAAGACAACTAGGTTTTGACACTGGGCTTTCTTGAAAAGGAATGTGCAAGAGGTGCTAATACATGGTGGGGAGCGTTGTGTGCCCATCATTAAGGCTATGATTTGATTATCCTTGAGTTTAATGCATATCATAAGATGTAATGGTTGGTGGCAGGGCCAGATGGTCATTTCATACGCGTGCGTCGTAGTATTGAGTCTAGTTTTTTTAGGTCTAAGATAATTTATAGAGTCTTTTAATATGTGTTTAATGTGCTAATGGTCATTTTTGAGTGTCTTCATAGGTGCCAAGACTAGATAAGGAAAGTGTCTTCGGGAATCCCAATTTTTCAGGAGGGCAGCCAGACACCCATTCTGTATTTTGGACGTGCAGGTCAGAGAACAAGTCCAAATGGGTTCAAACGACTTGGAAGTGTTTGAAGACTCAATTTGGGACGATATTTATGTCTTGCACTTTTCCTAATTCTGGCTACAAGATGGACCAAAGTCAGCTGGAAGATTAGAGTCCAGAATGGACAATACTGAAGCCCACTGGACTGATACCCGATCTTTGGAAGGCCATAACTGTCATACCCCATATTTTCCCGAGTCTAGAATTAAGTGATTAAAACGAATCAAAAATATCATTTTGATAATTAGGAATGTTTACGAGGTTTATTATAATGAATTTTAGGTGAAAAATTAATTAAAAAGCTGAAATTAAGAAAATTAGGAACAAAATACAAAAATTGCCCCTTCCCAGTTACAAATCTGAAGGAGCTATCCATTATGTATAACTCCCCCAGGGAAGTCGACATTGGCGTCGATAGTTACAAAAAAGAAGAGAGTCGACTGGGAGAGCGGGTGAGAGGGAGAGAAGAGAAAATAGGAAAAAGGAAGAAGAAATTGCAGTCAATCCTAGGAGCATCTGTCCCAAAGTTCAACCAAATCACCGTAAGATTACCTAGATTCGAAGGAAAGTGACCTTTCTATATGCTTTACGCAATTTTAATTCAATAGGCCCTATTTTCCTAGAAAAAGAATATTGGATCACGCATTGGTAATTTCGTTTCGTTTATGTTAATTGATCTACTATGTGTTCTATGCTTGTTGATGGAATAAAGTTGTAATCTTTTGGGCCAATTTTTGAGAATAATTGCTATTTGTTTGATTTATGATGAATATGCCCTAAAGATGTCATTTTTCCCGTGATGCACTTCTTGGTGATTAGCTTACATGCTTATTGCTTGTGCCGTAGATGAAATGGTTGGTTTGAAGAAGGTTTGATGGGTTTAAATTAGGTGGCGGCTGACTTAGAGTTTGGTTGGAAGTTTTTGCAGACATGTTCGAAGGTGTGAATTGTAGAAAGCTTAGGGTTCATATCATATTATTTATTTCAGGTTCAACACGATGTCATGAGTGTATATGTAGGTTTGATTCATGTTTTAGGATTGAATTTACGTGTTCCTTAGTCTTGGAATGAAGAGGGTTGAAGTTTGGGTCGATATTGGGGTAAAACATGGTGAAAAGTTACAGAAATAGGGACTTGGATCGATCCAGGGAGGACATCGATCGATCTAAGTGGCCCTGGTAGGATTTTCCAACTCTCTGGAAGACATCGATCGATCAACTGAGGGACTTCGATCGATCGATGTCTAGGAAAACTTAACATCGATCGATCGATGTACCAGGGATGCATAGCTAAAACTCTGGAACACATCGATCGATCAGGAAGAGGGACATCGATCGATCAATGTCCTGGAGTTTGAAATCGATCAATCAGAAGGCCACATCGATCGATCAATATGGCCAGTTCTGTAGAATTTAATCTGAACTTTTAGAAATGATAGGGAATAAATGGCAAGTTGTTTGAGGGACTTTTGCGTGACAATTAGGCCTAGTGTATGAGTCTAAGGATTACTGTTGAAGCATACTTGATGTATGTTGAGAGGAGCAATCTTGAGTGTGAAGGAGTAAGGCTGAGTATGAACTTGAAAAGAATTTGCAAGCTGAAAATGTGTGAACTAGTGCAAGTGAAGTATGTTGCAGTTTGTGACCTAATACTTGGTATGTAGAGTGTGTGTGCATGTTTAGAAGCTTGATATGATGTGACATGAGCATTTTACACCACGACATGAGCATTTTGCATCCGACATGAGTTTTGCCTTGCTAAAATACACTTGTGTGTAAAGAAAGACCAAAGTTCTTAAACGACAAGTTCGGGCTACTGGTTGATGCAGGGTATAGAAGTCACGCCTCCAATGGCAGGGTATAAAAGTGTGACCTTTAATTAACAGCAATGCATAAAGTTCTATTATAGGGCTGTGGACATTTCAGCACGGGGTATGAAGTTCTGTTTGCTGTGGATTTATCACCCATAGGGTATAAAGATTCTACTACGTGAATAATAAGATAAGGAGAAATATGAAAAGTTTGTGAAATGACACGCATGACATGTTTGTGAAAGAAGGTTTATGTATGGATTTAAAGAAGTGCATGCATCATGTGACACGAAGCATAGGATTTGACATGCCACAAATGACATTTGCATATAATCTGGTTATATTGTACGTTTTGCTCATTATGTGTTTGTTCCGTATTTATGTATAATTTATGTGGCTTAATTAGCGTTGTTGGGCTATTATAAAAATGCTATTTGCTAACCGAGCACAATATCTTGAGCATTGATTTATGTATTGGTGACTCATCATGTGTGATTCCGTAAGGTGTATAGACGGGTTACTTGCTAGCAATGTTTTTCTCTAAGATAGACACTTCTTTCCTTTTTAGGTGAATCCGAGTATGAGATGATATTTGTATAAGACGACCGCGAGTAGGACCAGTGAGATGATAGACATTGAAGCGAAAAGGCCATGTTAATTCTTTAATCGATAGACCTTCTGTTTCTGTTTGTGTTAGAGGATATAGTAGACATTTCCGAAGATGCTTCATTTCCGTTGTATTTCATTTTGTTACATAATTTTATTGAAGTTTTAAATTTTACGACGTTTCTGCTGATTTAACTTACATCATGGATGACGAGTGCATGATTTGCTTGGATGCCTTATAGTTCTCGTAGCATACTACAGCGGGTGCACTAGTATCGATGTCTGGTTTCGGGCTGGGGCGCTACAGGTGGTATGATAGTAGGCTTCAGATCTATCTCATTAGGTTCATGATCTTGTTGATTTCCACTTAAGTTTGATCCTTAAGTATAAGCATTGAATATCTAGAGTCTAGGTATGATCTGGTTTGGGTGTGTGCGAGCGTGTTATCACTTAATTTCCATATTAGATTTTCTTATTACATACCCCACCCATTCTTATGCATTAGTGCTTTCAGTAATATCATGTGTTTACTGATTGCTAACGAAATGTTGACCTTTCATAGAAAATGTCTCCACAAAGAGATAACATAAGAAACTCTGGCAACGGGCAAGAAAATCAGCCCCCACAAGTTGTTCTACCCCAGGTGCTCACGGATGCGCTGACGATGATCACACAGGGGTATGCCCAACAGCAACCTTTGCCTCTTCAGCCACTGCAACATAATATACAATTCTTTTATGGAGAGATGAGGAAGATCAGGGTCCCTGAGTTTGTGGGATGCACTGACCCTGAAGAAGCTCAGCATTGGTTGGCTGAGGTAGAGAAATGCTTCAGGCTGGTGAAATTGCCTGAGGAGATCAAGGTAGTTGTGGCCACACCCTTTTTGTGTGGCAAGACGGTGAATGGTGGGCTGGAGTGGCATTGAGAATGACCCCACCTATCTCATAGGTGCAATTTTGTGATGCATTCTAGAAGTACTACGTGCCCGCGACTGATATACTAGAGAAGATAAGGGCATTTGACAGATTGGAGCAGGGTCGGAAGACACTGTCGGAATATGTCGATCGATTCCATGCTTTGGGTAAATTTGCCCCTGCGATGATGTCCGATAATCGCCTTAAGATGACAAAGTTTGAGAGAGGATTGGACTCCAGGATTCAGTCGGCAATAGTGAACGTGGGGATGAGGACCTATGAAGATATGCTAGACGTATGTTTCCGTGTCAAAAGTGATTTCTGTAGAGTAGCTGCAAGAGAGGCCATTACAGGATCGTCTGATAGGGGCAAGAGGGCAAGAGAGGAGATTAGGGTTGGAGGTCAACCTGGACGTTGGGTCAAAATTCCAAAGAGAGGCCCGATGGGAAATTTTCAGAGGCCCCCACACCCGAATCCAGCTAGCCAGCAGACGATGGGAGTTTGCCCATCCTGCAACAAGATTCATGTTGGTGAGTGTCGGAAGCTGGTTGGAGCGTGTTACCGATGTGGATAGGTGGGCCATCTGATTAGAGATTGCCCCGAGACAAAGAAAAATGCTCTTGGAGAGGTGGCTCAACAGCCGAGGGCTAAGCCGAAAGCGAATGCCCGCATGCATCTTATGATAGACACTGACGTCTAAGAAGCCACCGATGTGGTTGCAGGTACAATTTTAATTAAGTTTGAATTCTGATTTGAATTGAGTCTTTACATGTTTAAGTCCCTGTGTGAAACTTGATATGACTTTAGGAGTGATTTTAGTCAATAAGATACCTACCAACGTGCTTTTCGATAGCGGTGCTAGATACTCTTTCATGGCGAAGAGATTCACTAAGCACCTTGGTGGTTTAACTGAGTGGTTAGAGACTCCGTACCATGTCCAAGCAGCCGGAGATCAAATTATTGTTTCGCACCAGCAGTATCAGGATCGTGAGTTGGAGTTCGGAAAGCAAATGTTCTTTTCCACACTGATTCCTATTTAGATGTATGATTTCAACGTCATATTAGGAATGGACTGGTTGGCTAGGTATCACGCCAACATCGATTGTCGAACGAATAAAGTAACAGTCAAGAATTTCGAGATGGGAGACGTAACCTTTCAGGGTGATGCGCAGCAGAAGAAAATTCCTAAGAAGGTGTATATGACAGCTGCCCAAGCTTGCAGAGCCTTAAGGAAAGGTGCCGAGGGGTTCTTGGTATACGCAATAGATGCTACCCAAGAGATATTTGAGCAGATTCCGGTGGTCAACGAGTTCCTGAATGTGTTTCCGGAAGAACTACCGGGAGTGCCACCTAAAATCTCAGGAGCCAAACCTATTTCTAAAATCCCTTCCAGAATGGCTCCAGTAGAATTGAGAGAGCTGCAAGAACAACTTCAGAAGTTATTGGACAAGTAGTTTATTTGCCCCAGTGTGTCACCTTTGGGAGCACCTGTTTTGTTCGTGAAAAAGAAGGATGGAAGCATGAGGATCTGTACCGATTATCGAGAGCTGAACAAAATTACTATCAAGAATAATGTTCAACACAATGTCATGAGTGTATTAATGTAGGTTCATATCATATGATGTATTAATGTTCAACACAATGTCATGAGTGTATATGTAGGTTTGATTCATATTTTACGATTGAATTTAAGTGTTCCTTAGGCTTGGCATGAAGAGGGTTGAAGTTTGGGTCGATATTCGGGTGAAACATTGTGAAACATTGCAGAAACAGGGACTTGGATCGATCCAGGGAGGACATTGATCGATCCAAGTCGCCTTGGTAGGATTTTCCAACTCTCTGGAAGACATTGATCGATCAACTAAGGGACTTCGATCGATCGATGTGCAGGAAAACTGAACATCGATGGATCAGAAGACCACATTGATCCATGTACACAGGGATGCAGAACTGAAACTCTCTGCAAGACATTGATCGATCGAGAAGAGGGACATTAATCGATCGATGTCCAAGATTTCGGCATCGATCGATCAGAAGGCCACATCGATCTGTAGAATTTAAGCTGAACTTTTAGAAATGATCGGGAATAAATGGCAAGTTCTTTGAGGGACTTTTGTATGACAATTAGGACTAGTGTATGAGTCTAAGGAGTACTGTTGAAGCATACTTGACATATGTTGAGAGGAGTAATCTTAAGTGTGAAGGAATAAGGTTGAGTATGAACTTGAAATTGCGGTTTATGACCTGGTACTCAGTATGTGTAGTGTGTGTGTCTATTTAGAATCTTGATATGATGTGACATAAGCATTTTGCACCACGACATGAGAATTTTGCATCCAACATGAGTTTTTGCCTAACGAAAAGACACATCTGTAAAGAAAGACCAAAGTTCTTAAACGACAAGTTTGGGCTGCGGGTTGATGCAGGGTATAAAGGTTACGCATGCAATGGCAGGGCATAAAAGCGTGACCTGTAATCAACAGAAGGGCATAAAGTTCTGTTATGGGGCTGTAGAACTTTCAATACGAGTATAAACTTCTGTTTGCTGTGGATTGATCACCCACAAGGTATAAAGTTTCTGCTTCGCGAATAATAAGATAAGAAGAAGTATGAAAAGTTTGTCAAACGACACGCATAACATGTTTGTTAAAGAAGGTTTATGTATGGTTTTAAAGAAGTGCATGCATCACGTGACCAGAAGCATAGGATTTGACATGCCAGAAACGACATTTGCATATGATCTATTTATATCGTACGTTTTGCTCATTATGTGTTTGTTCCGTATTCGTGTATCATTTATGTGGCTTAATTAGCTTTGTTGAGCTTTTATGAAAATGCTATTTTCTAACCTGAACACCCTATCTTGAGCATTGATTTATGTATTGGTGACTCGTTGTGTGTGATTTCGTAAGGTGTATAGACAGGTTACTTGCTAGCGATGTTTTTCCCAATAGATAGAATTTTTTTCCTTTTCAGGTGAACCTGAGTATGAGACGATATTTGTAGAAGACGACGACGAGTGGGCCCATTGGGATGATAGACATTAGAGCGAAAAGGCCATGTTAATTCTTTAGTCGATATACCATCTGTTACTGTTTGTGTTGGAGGATATAGTAGACATTTCCGAATACACTTCATTTCCGCTATATTTCATTTTGTTACACCATTTTATTGAAGTTTTAAATTTTACTATGTTTTTGCTGATTTATCTTACATCATGGATGACGAGTGCATGATCTACTTGGACGCCTTGTAGTTCTCGTAGCAGACTACGGCGGATGCACTGGTACCGATGTCTGGTATCGGGCCGGGGCACAACAATAAATCTGCAAAGAAGAGTCCAAACAAGGTGCTTCAAGAGCCCAACATCAAGGGAATGTTATGAGCTACAACTTTGCTGAAGAGTGAAAACCCTAATTCAATGGCTAAAAGCGGATAAAAGTCCAAAACCGATAGGGTGTATTCCAGAACAAGATTTTAGGGATTTGAATTGTACAATCTTTTTTGATTAGTTTTGACTTATATTTTCATGTAAATTTAACTTAGTTTGATAGGGAATATTCTAAGGACCTTTATTGCTTAGTTATTTTTTAGAAATTAGCAAAATAATGCCATTACAAAAAGAGGTAGGCGACAGCTAGGGTTACAGTTTTTTCATTAGAGTTAAAAGGCCATGTTAATTCTTTAGTCGATAGACCTTCTGTTACTGTTTGTGTTGGAGGATATAGTAGACATTTCCGAATACACTTCATTTCTGCTATATTTCATTTTGTTACATCATTTTATTGAAGTGTTAAATTTTATGACGTTTTCGCTGATTTATCTTACGTCATGGATGACGAGTGCGTGATCTATTTGGACGCCTTGTAGTTCTCGTAGCAGACTACGGCAGATGCACTGGTACCGATGCCCCGTATCGGGCCAGGGCACTACAAATAACTCTGCAAAGAAGAGTCCAAACAAGGCGCTTCAAGAGCCCAACATCAAGGGAACGTTATGAGCTACAACTTTGCTAAAGAGTGAAAGCCCTAATTCAATGGCTAGAAGCGGATAAAAGTCCAAAACCGATAGGGTGTATTCGAGAACAAGATTTTAGGGATTTGAATTATACAATCTTTCTTCATTAGTTTTGACTTATCTTTTCATTTAGATTTAACTTAGTTTGATAGGGAATATTTTAAGGATCTTTTTTGCTTAGTTATTTTTTAGAAATTAGCAAAATAATGCTATTAAAAAGGAGGTAGGCGGCAGCTAGGGTTATAGTTTTTTTCCAGAAATTTCAGACTTCAATTCAGCAGCTTTGTGCATGCTTCCAATGTGTCTTTTTCCTTTGGTTTTGAAAAACTAAAATCAAGGCTAGACTCAATCAAGGTTTGAGCAAACCTAGTTGGTGAATCACAATCCAAGGATACGGAATGACGTTTTGGATTGAGAGGTTCGAATTGCTCATTGAAGGTTTTCTTAACAACTCTTGTCCACGAAGGTGGTGGTTGCACCATTGTCCCACACAAAGGCTGTGTCAAGGTGTCTTTTGGAGTTGAAAGAAGCAATCGTCTATTCAATATGATTTAAGAGCGTATCAAAACAAGAAGCAGTCCTTGCCACCATAGCCAGCTATGGTAAACATTCTAAACTTCACTCTACCTGGATTGTTGATTTTGGTGTCACTCATCATATGACATGGAATAAAGAAAAACTAACCGATTATGTGTCATATCACAATCATCCAAAGGTTAGAGTGGCAGATGGAGCTCGGATTAATATTGTTGGGCATGGTAGCATAAGACTGACTGAAAACTTAAAATTAAAGAATGACTTGTTTATTTCTAAGTTGAGCTTTAACTTGACTTTTATGGGTAAGCTCCTGAAGATAATCTATGTGAAGTAATATTCTCATTATCTAAATGCTATTTTCAGGAGATCTTCTCCAAGGAGATGATTGACAATGCTAACAAAGTCAATGGTCTCTTCCTACTTCAAGCTAAAGAGTCAATGCTAACAAAGTCCTCTATATAATCAAACTAGTATAGGATGATGTATGCTTGCCATTAGGAACACTGAGAGTATTTTGCTATGGCATAAGAGTTTAGGACATCCTAACTCCTTCTATTTGTTTGTTAATATCAATCTATCTGATCTATTTTGTGAAGATTGTTTATTTGCCAAAAGTTGTAGAACCAATTATCCAAAGAAAAATTATATTAGTAGTGCTCCCTTTATCTTGATCCATTATGATGTTTAGGGACCTTCAAGGGTAGCCAACATCAATGGTGCTAAGTGGTTCATCACCTTTGTTGATAACCACACCAGGCTTACCTGGTTATACTTAACAAAACATAAACATGAAGTTAGGGATATCCTTAAGAAATTCATTTGCATGATCCAGAACCAGTCTAATACTACAATTAAAACATTAAGAACTGATAACGGTCTAGAATATATTGAGTCATCCTTAAAGGATTACCTGAATTCTAAGGGAATTCATCATCAAACCTCATGTACTTACACTCCACAAAAAAATAGAGTGGCAGAAAAGAAGAATAGAAATCTCTTTGAAGTAACAAAGGGCGATTATGATGTCTATGAAGGTTCCTAAACATTACTGGGGTAAAGGTGTGCTCACATCTACACATCTCATTAACAGAATGCCTTCTAAAGTACTAAACTATGCCACCCCTAAGAATGCCCTGTATAACTGTCTTCCCAATTCAAACCTGTTCTCTCAACTACCTATGAGGGCGTTTGGATGTATTGTGTATGAGCATATCCCATAGAAGTTTAGAAGTAAACTAGACATGAGAGCAGAGAAATGTATCTTTCTTGGGAATTCTCATGCTCAAAAAGGATACAAGTGCTACTCTCCCTCTTTAAGAAAAATGCATGTGTCACTTGATGTTGTATTTGATGAGTCTAATGCATTTTTTGGTAAAGGTGTGTATGAGTCTCAATAATAAAAAGAATGCAACATTTGGAGCATTATTGACTGCCCATCTAGAAGCCTGTGAAATAAGGAGATGATCCAAGGGAGGAGGAGAATCAACTCTCTCCTCAAAGGGAACAAAATGTTGCTGATCCTTAGGAAAGTACTTCCAGAAGTATGATAGAATCTGAAAGTGAATCATCTCACTTTAGAGAAATTATCCCAGTTGATGATAGACCCATTGCAAATAGAAAAGGGGTCAGAACATATGTGAAAAAGATGTATCCCATTGGTAACTATATTACATACGATTATCTCAAGGGAAACTGTAATTCTTTGTTTCCTCCCTTGATAGTGTGTAGAATCTTAGTAACATTCAGGAGGCTCTGGCTCAACCTGAGTGGAAGAAGGTTGTAGTAGAGGAAATGAATGCCTTGATCGAAATGGAACTTTGGAAGTTATACCTGCAATGGATGGAATCAAGCCAGTAGGATGCAAGTGCATATCAAATATAACTCTGATGGATCCATTAACAGGTACAAGGCCAGGTTGGTTGTCAAAGGATTTAATCTGACCTTTGGGATTGACTATGAAGAGACATTTGCACCTGTAGCAAAGTTAAACACTCTAAGGATCCTTTTCTCTCTAGAAGTTAATCTTGGCTGTCCACTATTCCAACTTGACATTATGAATGTGATTCTTAATGCAGACTTGGAAGAAGAAGTTCACATGCATATTCCTCCTTGATTCAATTCTGACTCCAATAAGAATATGGTGTGCAGGCTAAAGAAGTCTCCATATGGGCTAAAAGAGTCCCCATGATCCGGTTCAACTCAACTATCTTCTATTGGCTTCCCACGGTGTCCAAGTGACTATACCTTATTCATAATTTCCATCAACAGCATGTGTTACATTATTATCTTTGTATCTATTGATAATATAACTGACCGGGAACCATTATAGTGGCATATAACCAAGAACTTATGATCTAAGGCCTTTGAAGTAAAGGATTTAGGACACGTAAGATACTTTCTAGGAATGAAATTCTGAAGGCCATCTAGCGGCATTTGCATTTCTCAAAAGAAGTATATCTTAGATCTATTGCAGGACACTTGTATGGAAAATTGCAAACCAGCCAGCACCCTAGTTTAAACTGGGTACAAACAAAGGTATCAGAGGTGTATAGGTAAGCTGATATATCTTTCTCATACTAGGTCAGACATTTTCTATGGGGCACGCTTTATTAGTCAATACATGCATACTCCCACTGTTGGACACTATGACTATGCCTTGAGAATTTCAAGATATCTAAAATCTTCCCTTGGCCAGGGGCTATTTTTCAAACAAACTAGAGATAGGGATATTAAGATCTTCACTTATGCTGATTGGTCTGGGTCTAAAACTGATATGAGATCCACATCTAGCTACATCTTATGTGCGGGGAAACTTAATTACATGGAGAAACAAGAAACATCATGTGTTGTCTAGAAGCAGTGCTGAAGCTGAACTAAGGGCTCTGTTCCTTGGCGTGTGTGAAGGCCTATGGATCAACTGGGTTATGAAAGATCTAAATCTAGATGTCCAGTTGACAATTTAAGTATATTGTGATAACATATCTGCAATGCATATGACTGAGAACCCTATGCAACATCACAAGTCCAAGCATGTTGAGATAGATAAGCACTTCTTAGGTGAAAAGATTGAGGACAATGTACTCAAACTTCATTTCATTAGGGTCAAAGACCATGTCGCAGATATACTCACTAAACGAGTAAGTGTTTAAGTCTTCAAGATATTGTTGGATAAGCTTGGTTGCATCAACATCTATAACTCTAGCTTGAAAGGGAGTGTTGGAAAACAAAGTATATCAAATGAAGATTTAGAAAAGGAGCACAGGGGAATTTCAGTATGATTAAAGCCAAAGAAACTCATTGAGGCATTTCATCGAGCAGTTTGGTTTAAGCATTGAACACTTTTCTTGCTGCCATATTCTTCCTGTATATCATTCTTGTTCATCATTTTGTTGTATATATTTACTGATTAATCATAGGTTATTAGATATATCATCCTTGTGATGACTTAAATTAGCTTTATCCGATAGATTTTACCCAGATCGAACTAGCCGTTAGCTATCCCTATCAAGGCTAACTGGTCGTTGGCTCCTAATGTTTATATATGTATGATCCCTCCAACATTATGAAATACAAGTGATTTTCATCTTCTTTACGTGATTGTTATGTGATATTGAGAAATTATTTTTCTCTATAAAGAAAAACAGGTGTTTAAATTAACACTTCACCAACATAGATAAGGAATAGAAATTTTAGGCTAAGAAGCAAATTATGAATTTTGTCCTATTCTACCTACGTTGAACCCTATGTACCTGGCCTTTAGAGAAAAGAAAGAGGAAAACTTTTGGTTAAATTAACATGTCAAGGGTAGAGATTTTATGTAAGAATCAAATGTTGATTTTTACCAAGAATACATTATTTCCTCTTACAAAACCTTCCACCTCTGTTACACCCTTCAACAAACAAAATGATGCCTCCCCAACCCCTCCCATTGATCGCCACCTTATGCAACATTGGGTAGAAAAGGATTTTTGACTTCTTCAACCAAGAATTTTTTATTTCTTCTACCCAAAAGCTTCCACCATGTCACATGTCTTACACTTTTCCAAAAAGCCAAATGATTCCATTCCCACTCCCTTGTATCCGGCCACACCTTCAAACAAAAAGGGGAAGAAAATTTCTTTCCGAACACTCCATCTTCTTACATTTTCAACACATGAATCCATCATGTCTACTTCCTCTTCCATCTAAGACTACATGATGATATTTTCCCACTCCCTTGATACATTAAAACCGGCCAACCTTAGCTTTAAGAGGGGATTTCAGTTCTTCTCTCGCATTCTTCACTTCACACTTCCATTTCCAAGTCAAGAACACCTTTCCTTTCCTTTCCAAGAAAATACCAAGTCTTCAAAACTCATTCAAACCCTTTTGGTCGTGTGTTTAAGAAATAAAGGAAAGGAGAAAAACTTCCTCACTTCACCCCACACCATCACTTCAAGGCAAGAATTAAGATACCTCCTTCATCAAGGATAGAAACTAAATTTTGTAGAGCCAATGAACAAGAAGAAGTAAGGCAAGAACTCATTTTAGAATGAGTCTAAATTCTTCTATCACTCTTTTAAGTTGCTCAATTTATCCTCTTTACCTAGCCCTAGGCCGTGAATCACAAGGAGAAAGGACAAAGATTTCTCCAAGTCAAGATGAAGAAATATTCACATCCAAACTTGAACTAAGTGAAAAAGACAAGTACTTTGTGACATTTGTTTCTGTATTTTCCATTATGATCATCATATATGTATTTTTCATGGTATCTCGGTTTTGATATATTTTGATTGTCGTGATTTATCATGATTATGAGGCATCATAGTCATGACTAAAATTATAGATCACAAATTTTGTTTTATGATGATCATCATGCCTATATGTATACACACACACAGGTCAAGGGGCTGTTTTAGTAACTACACTTGAGCTTGATCACCCATCTTTATGATGATATATAGTCTTGATGATCATGGCTCATGAAGGTATATTTTCATGGTTTCCATCATCCTTTATATTGCATGTATTTTTCATCATGATCAGCACAATGGTCTTGGCCTTTGAAGTCATAATTTTGATGGAAACTAGCATGTATGTATTTGTATTGACACATGATCATGAGTATTTTACGACCCGCACCCTAGGGCTAGTCGAGAAGAGAACAAAAAGGAATTTCGATGGAATTAGAATGCGATTGTACCACACTTAGTATAATATGTGTATAAGTATACACTAAATAAAAACTTTAAGAACTACTAATGTTCCTTAAGAGACATAAGAATAATTAATATTAGCATATAAAGAATTGTACAACTTTTATTAAGACTTAAATTAAAAGAAAAAGAAAATAACACATAAGAAAAGAAAGAATAAACAAAATGGTAAAATTTCTACCCGTTTGCATCCCCACCCCTTCAACCGGCCACCCCTCATAGTTCCCAAAGATTTTTGCCATTTTTCATCTTTTTTATCCTTCCCCTCATCATGGCCATGTCTTACACAAGTATGACAACCTACCACTAAAATTTCATGCAATCACTTTTCTTCTCCACTAACTCCTTGATCAAAGAAATCCAATCATCAACCCCTCCACTATTTCCCCAACCATTTCAGCCATAAGGAGTGAAGTGCAAGACTTCGATTCGTTTCATTTTCTCCTCTCATTTCACTCTAAACTATCCACTCTCCAAATATTATCTCCACTCACCCTCTCTCATTTCAAGCGTTCTTCCCTTCATTTTCTACAACCATCCAAGAGTTACCCAACAAAAAGGAAGCAAATGTTTTTCACTTTTCAACTAAAGACTCAAAGTCTCCAAGCATAAGAACCATCAAGGTAAAACACCCTATTGTTCATCCTAAACATCATCCTATTATTTATCTCTCAAAAGATTCGTACTTTCACTCTCATAGGCCTCGAAACTGTGGGTTATACCAAGGAGGGAAAAGGAACTTTCCAAGATCAACAAGTAAGAATCTTCAATTGTTTCAAGGGTAAGACCTCCTAAGATTGAATTTTAAACCTTCCTTATGTCTTCATTCTAAAAATTAACCCACTCTTCATTCCATGTTGGCCATAGGGCCGTAAGATACCAAGACTAGGGAAAAGAAGACATCTTTGTCTACTTAAGAGTAAGAATCAAAGGAAAAGACAAGTATTCTTCCTAGTTTCTTTATTCATGTTAAAGAATGGAGTCTTTATGCTAATATCTAAAGATGAATCATGCATGCATAAGATTAAATGAGATAATTACTAAGAATATAAAGAAAGTGCACTGCATGTTTATTATCTTATGATCTTGGTAGAATTCTGGCACATATGCATGCTTATGATTATGATGGAAGAAGAAAGTGCCTTGTATGTTAAATTTGTTAGCAAAAAAAGCGTTATCTATATATTCATGTGTAGCCTTCATGATCATTCTCATAATCAAAGTCTTCATTTCTATGTTAATTGTCAACATGCATAACATTGATGTTGATGGAATAAAAAACGTGTGTACGAATATGCATATACTCATCTGTCATGTACTTAAAAGGAATGAAAAATCATGCATGTAGGTGTCCTAAATTTTAGCCTAAAGAAATAATATGCATGGCATCATAATGTTTATTTAGCGACACTAATAAATGTATGTGAACATATTTAGATGATGTGTTAGGTGAAATAAGCACACCCCACCCCACGGTTTTATGTTCATAATTGTATGCTGGTGAAGTTTTCAAGATGTCTAGAAAGATGCATGTGAATGAGCTTAGGTGAGATGTGATCATTTTGCATGAAAAGATAATCAACAAAAGACAAAAATCATGTGTGTAAGTATGCACGTGTAGTTTCGGCCAAGTGGCCATCATATGTGCCATGAAGAGATCTTATGAATTTTTTTTGATCTTATGAATTATTGTGTAGATATATACGTGTACTTGCATGTAATAATGTAATTAGCAAGTTGCAATGTGCATTTGTGTGTGTGTGCATAGCCTTCGGCCAAGCGTTTTAGAAATTTTCTAAGAAACCATGCATGACTTTTCCATCACATGAGCATACGCATGTTTACCGGTGATGGAACTTGGGAAGTTATACATGCAATGGATGGAATCAAGCAGTAGGATGCAAGTGGATATCAAATATAACTCTGATGGATCCATTAACAGGTACAAGGCCAGGTTGGTTGCCAAAGGTTTTAATGAGACCTTTGGGATTGACTATGAAGAGACATTTGCACCTGTAGCAAAGTTAAACACTGTAAGGATCCTTTTCTCTCTAGCAGTTAATCTTGACTGGCCATTATTCCAACTTGACATTATGAATGTGATTCTTAATGGAGACTTGGAAGAAGAAGTTCACATGCATATTCCTCCTTGATTCAATTCTGACTCAAATAAGAATATGGTGTGCAGACTAAAGAAGTCTCGATATGGGCTAAAAGAGTCCCCACGATCAGGTTCAACTCAACTATCTTCTATTGGCTTCACACGATGTCCAAGTGACTATACCTTAATCATAATTTCCATCAACAGCATGTGTTACATTATTATCTTTGTATATATTGATAATATAACTGACTGGGAACCATTATAGTGGCATATAACCAAGAACTTATGATCTAAGGCCTTTGAAGTAAAGGATTTAGGACACGTAAGATACTTTCTAGGAATGAAATTATGAAGGCCATATAGTGGCATTTTCATTTCTCAAAAGAAGTATATCTTAGATCTATTGCAGGACACTTGTATGGAAAATTGCAAACCAGCCAGCACCCTAGTTTAAACTGGGTACAAACAAAGGTATCAGAGGTTGATAGGTAAGCTGATATATCTTTCTCATACTAGGCCAGACATTTGCTATGGGGTACGCTTTATTAGTCAATACATGCATACTCCCACTGTTGGACACTATGACTATGCCTTGAGAATTTCATGATATCTAAAATCTTCCCTTGGCCAGGGGCTATTTTTCAAACAAACTTGAGATAGGGATATTAAGATCTTCACTGATGCTGATTGGTTTGGGTTCAAAACTCATATGAGATCCACATCTAGCTACATCTTATGTGCGGGGAAACTTAGTCACATGGAGAAACAAGAAACATCATGTGTTGTCTAGAAGCAGTGCTGAAGCTAAACTAAGGGCTCTGTTCCTTGGTGTGTGTGAAGGCCTATGGATCAACTGGGTTATGAAGGATCTAAAGCTAGATGTCCTGTTGACAATTTAAGTATATTGTGACAACATATCTACAATGAATATGACTGAGAACCCTGTGCAACATGACAAGTCCAAGCATGTTGAGATAGATAAGCACTTCTTGGGGGAAAAGATTGAGGACACGGTATTAAAACTTCATTTCATCAGGGTCAAAGACCAGGTCGTAGATATACTCACTAAACCAGTAAGTGTTCAAGTCTTCAAGATATTGTTGGGTAAGCTTGGTTGCATCAACATCTATAACTCTAGCTTGAGGGGGAGTGTTGGAAAACAAAGTATATCAAATGAAGATTTAGAAAAGGAGCACGGTGGAATTTCAGTATGATTAAAGCCAAAGAAACTCATTGAGGCATTTCATCAAGCAGTTTGGTTTAAGCATTGGACACTTTTCTTGCTGCCATATTCTTCCTGTATATCATTCTTGTTCATCATTTTATTGTATATATTTACTGATTAATCATAGGTTATTAGATATATCATCCTTGTGATGACTTAAATTAGCTTTATCCGATAGATTTTACCCAGATCGAACTAGCCGTTAGCTATCCCTAACAAGGCTAACTGGTTTTAATGTTCATATATGTATGATCCCTCCAACATTATGAAATACAAGTTCAGCTTCTTTACGTGATTGTTATGTGATATTGAGAAATTATTTTTCTCTATAAAGAAAAATAGGTGTTTAAATTAACACCTCACCAACAAGGATAAGGAATAGAAATTTTAGGCTAAGAAGCAAATTATGAATTTTGTCCTATTCTACCTACCCCGAACCCTATGTACCTGGCCCTTAGAGAAAAGAAAGAGGAAAAATTTTGGTTAAATTAACATGTCAAGCGTAGAGATTTTATGTAAGAATCAAATGATGATTTTTACCAAGAATACATTATTTCCTCTTACAAAATCTGCCACCTCTGTTAGACCCTTCAACAAACCAAATGATGCCTCCCCAACCCCTCCCATTGATCGCCACCTTATGCAACATTGGGTAGAAAAGGATTTTTGACTTCTTCAACCAAGAAGTTATTATTTCTTCTACCCAAAAGCTTCCACCATGTCACATGTCTTACACTTTTCCAAAAAGCCAAATAATTCCATTCCTACTCCTTTGTACCCGGCCACACCTTCAGACAAAAAGAGGAAGAAAATTTCTTTCCGAACACTCCATCTTCTTACATTTTCAACACATGAATCATCATGTCTACTTCCTCTTCCATCTAAGACTTCATGATGATATTTTCCCACTACCTTGATACATTAGAACCGGCCAACCTTAGATTTAAGAGGGGATTTCAGTTCTTCTCTCTCATTCTTCACTTCACACTTCCATGTCCAAGTCAAGAACACCTTTCCTTTCCTTTCCAAGAAAATACCAAGTCTTCAAAACTCATCCAAACCCTTTTGGCCGTGTGTTTAAGAAATAAAGGAAAGGAGAAAAACTTCCTCACTTCACCCCACACCATCACTTCAAGGCAAGAATTAAGATACCTCCTTCATCAAGGGTAGAAACTGAATTTTGTAGATCCAATGAACAAGAAGAAGTAAGGCAAGAACTCATTTTAGAATGAGTCTAAATTCTTCTATAACTCTTTTAAGTTGCTCAATTTATCCTCTTTACCTAGCCCTAGGCCGTGAATCACAATGAGAAAGGAGAAAGATTTCTCCAAGTTAAGATGAAGAAATATTCACATCAAAACTTGAACTAAGTGAAAAAGACAAGTACTTTGTGACATTTGTTTCTGTATTTTCCATGATGATCATCATATATGTATTTTTCATGGTATTCTTGGTTTTGATATATTTTGATTATCGTGATTTATCATGATTATGAGGCATCATAGTCATGACTAAAATTATAGATCACAAATTTTGTTTTGTGATGATCATCATGCCTATATGTATACACACACCCAGGTCAAGAGGCTGTTTTAGTAACTACACTTGAGCTTGATCACCCATCTTTATGATGATATATAGTCTTGATGATCATGGCTCAAGAAGGTAAATTTTCATGGTTTCCATCATCCTTTATATTGCATGTATTTTTCATCATGATCAGCACAATGATCTTGGCATTTGAAGTCATAATTTTGATGGAAACTAGCATGTATGTATTTGTATTGACACATGATCATGAGTATTTTACAACCCGCACCCTAGGGCTAGTCGAGAAGAGAACAAAAAGGAATTTCGATGGAATTAGAATGCGATTGTACCACACTTAGTATAATATGTGTATAAGTATACACTAAATAAAAACTTTAAGAACTACTAATGTTCCTTAAGAGACATAAGAATAACTAATATCAGCATATAAAGAATTGTACAACTTTTATTAAGACTTAAATTAAAAGAAAAAGAAAATAACATAAGAAAAGAAAGAATAAACAAAATGGTAAAATTTCTACCCGTTTGCACCCCCACCCCTTCAACCGGCCACCCCCATAGTTCCCAAAGATTTTTGCCATTTTTCATCTTTTTTATCCTTCCCCTCATCATGGCCATGTCTTACACAAGTAAGACAACCTACCACTAAAATTTCATGCGATCACTTTTCTTCTCCACTAACTCCTTCACCAAAGAAATCCAATCATCAACCCCTCCACTATTTCCCAACCATTTCAGCCATAAGGAATGAAGTGCAAGACTTCGACTCATTTCCTTTTTCCCCACTCATTTTACTCCAAACTCTCCACTCTCCAAATATTCTCTCCACTCACCCTCTCTCATTTCAAGCGTTCTTCCCTTCATTTTCTACAACCATCCGTGAGTTACCCAACAAAAAGGAAGTAAATCTTTTTCACTTTTCAACTGATGACTCAAAGTCTCCAAGCCTAAGAACCATCAAGGTAAAACACCGTATTGTTCTTCCTAAACATCATCCTATTATTTGTCTCTCAAAAGATTCATACTTTCACTCTCATAGGCCTTAAAATTGTGGGTTATACCAAGGAGGGAAAAGGAACTTTCCAAGATCAACAAGTAAGAATTTTCAATTGTTTCAAGGGTAAGACCTCCTAAGATTGAATTTTAAACCTTCCTTGTGCCTTCATTCTAAAAATTAACCCACTTTTCCTTCCATGTTGGCCATAGGGCCATAAGATACCAAGACTTGGAAAAAGAAGACATCTTTTTCTACTTAAGAGTAAGAATCAAAGGAAAAGACAAGTATTCTTCCTAGTTTCTTTATTCATGTTAAATAATGGAGTCTTTATGCTAAAATCTAAAGATGAATCATGCATGCATAAGATTAAATGAGATAATTACTAAGAATATAAAGAAAGTGCACTGCATATTCATTATCTTGTGATCTTGGTAGAATTCTGGCACATATGCATACTTATGATTATGGTGGAAGAAGAAAGTTCCTTGTATGTTAAATTCGTTAGCGAAAAAGGCGTTATCTATATATTCATGTGTAGCCTTCATGATCATTCTCATAATCAAAGTCTTCATTTCTATGTTAATTGTCAACATGCATAACATTGATGTTGATGGAATGAAAAACGTGTGTATGAATATGCATATACTCATCTGTCATGTACTTAAAAGGAATGAAAAATCATGCATGTAGGTGTCCTAAATTTCAGCCTAAAGAAATAATATGCATGGCATCATAATGTTTATTTAGCAACACTGATAAATGTATGTGAACATATTTAGATGATGTGTTAGGTGAAATAAGCAGACCCCACCCCACGGTTTTATGTGCATAATTGTATGTTGGTGAAGTTTTCAAGATGTCTAGAAAGATGCATGTGAATGAGCTTAGGTGATGTGATCATTTTGCATGAAAACATAATCAGTAAAAGACAAAAATCATGTGTGTAAGTATGCACGTGTAGTTTTGGCCAAGTGGCCATCATATGTGCCATGAAGAGATCTTATGAATTATTGTGTAGATATATATGTGTACTTGCATGTAATAATGTAATTAGCAAGTTGCAATGTGCATTTGTGTGTGTGTGCATAGCTTTCGGCCAAGTGTTTTACAAATTTTCTAAGAAACCATGCATGACTTTTCCATCACATGAGCATACGCATGTTTACTGGTGTCACCCTACTAGATATACGCTTAGACCCTTAGCCGACATAAGAAGATTGTACAGCCTAGGTGTAGCGCCCCGCACCCTGGCCCAGCCGGATACGGTGCGTCCGCCGTACTTCACTACGGAGTGTACCAGGCGTCAATCCATAACATCTCAAAGTCCAGAATAAAATATGTGGACTTTCATGCTTACACGTCAACAAGTAAGCAAAACCGAGGCAGAATAAAAACTTTTAAAATAAAACATCTACACAACCATCATTAGTTTTACAACCGATCATAAAGTACAGAAATCCCAAAAGTATTTGTTTCCATCACAATCACATAAAAAGATCATTGATCATAACCATCTCGTCAAATCTCTTAAGTCGTCCACCTCTCGCGCTTCTACGGGTAAGGGACCCTGGGTTCATCCTCGATCCATTCAACTTTATTTCCTGCAGTTTCTGGGAGGAAAAATAAGGGATGAGTGACAACGTCACCAGCAAGTAAACTATAAATAGTCTTGAATTAAATGGAAAGTACATAAGAGAACCGAACCCCAAAAATTCGGTTTAGAACATACCTGTCCTTCCATCAAAAACTCGTAAATAAACAGCTCATAACTTATCAAGATCAGAACTTATCAAAATTCATAACAGACAACAATTCATATCTTATTAAAAGACCATTACTCAATAAAGATCATAACTTAAGAACTACCAAGTCATAACAACTTAGTCTAAGTGTCACATACCAATATTCGACGTCTCGTTAAATGCAGCATGCATGAATATGTACGTGGGATGCATCATGATAAAATGAAGATAAGTTCCTTTGCTCTTTCTTTCAAAACATCATCGCCAAGAAAACAAGAGAGTATTCAGATCTATTCTCCCAGATCTGAGGCGGTGACTTATTTCTCTTCGAATCTATTATTTCCGGATTCGGAGCGGTCACGTCATCACTTACCAAGTCTATTCTCTCCGGGTCTGTACGGTCAACATCATCATAATCAGGTCTATTCTCTCCAGGCCTGAACGATCAATATCATCAGATCAGTTAACCCCAGATCTGGAGCGGGTCCTACTGGCCGAAAACACAAGGTACCAGTGGATAGCGTTCTTTTAATAAACAAAATCTTTTCTTTAAAAAAGCTTTTTCATCATTCTTCCCTATAAAATCAGTTCCATAAATCATGTAGATGACGACGATGCAATGTATGACATGCACTATGCAATACGTGACATTATGTGTTACATATACACACAAGAACAACTTATTCTTTAGGCTGGAAAAATTTCCAGAATTATCGTTCCATATGCACGGCCTCAAAACCTCATGTTTTGGGCCTATTATCATGAGTTCTTGTCATACATCTGCATATGAGTGTCTTTTCTATTCGTAATATAATTTTCGTAACGTTACGGGACATGTAAGACACTTAATCTATTTAATTACGAAACATGGTACTACTGAAATCCTTTCTTTTACTTTTCCCTTAAGCCCATTAAGCTTTATTTAATTTGGGGCAACCCTGGAAATTGATGTAAACATACCAATAATTAAGGGTCACAGGCCCCCAATCGTATGTTCCTAAGGTCTATTTCCAGGTCAATCATTATGTCACATAAAACCTGTTCAGTTCAGTAATTTCCAGCATGACCAGTTTTACTAAAAATTCCGTTAAAAATAAACCGTAACTCCTTTTAACAAAGTTCCAACTCTCATATTTAATACACATATAGGGCTAGTGTTACGCCAAAAATTAGTTTAATTTAATACTTCTAAAGTCCCTTCTCAGGTCCTACAAAACGTTACAATAATCTGCCCTGTTCTAGTAATTTTCAATTTTGTCACATTTCCTTACTAAATTGTCCCAACTTGAGTTGTTTGGCTTCAATACCGTATTAAACATCAAATACACCTTTAGCATACGGTTTTGCAGATTCTAGCACACTCCCAAAAGTCATATATACATCACTTAAAAACAGTTTGAATGATACACATATCGTTCCTTTGGTCTTGCACGTTATGTTCATACTAGAACCCATTCTTGGTATAATTGGTGTAAACATACCCTACCCCCAAAACAGCCCATCTATACGCATGTAAGGGCAAAAATCATATCCCCATGATGAACATATTAAGCTTAACACATAAAGCACAATCTTGTTCACACCTTTACCCTACAAGTTACAATTTCTTACAAGAAGTACATTTATTTTCCCCTCTTTCATCCAACCGTCCCCCATACATGTCAAAGAAGAGATCTTTGTCACATTCATCTTAGATTTACCTCATATTCATACTTAAAAACAACAAATAATCCACCTTTGGTGCAAATCTCACACATGCAAGCCATTTTACTCAAGGATCCGAAAGTTTCATGCATTAAACTTAGCATTTCACATCTAAGATTAAAACTTAATAGCATCTAGACATTCAAGCATGCACTTTCACATATAAGCCATGAGTATTTATAGGATACTTGCCTTTTTCAAACTTACTCATTTTCTTAGCTTGGAAGATGAGTGAAATCCTTCTCCTCTTCACTATATACCCCCACGGTTTGGGAGGAAGAAAAAGGATAACATTAGATTTTATTCTAGGCAAGGATAAAACCAAATGGAGGCTTAGATTAACTTACCAAGATGGAACTTGGACGTTGCTCAAACCTCTTAAGCAACTAACCCCTCCTAAAAGCTTTGAAAACTTGAACCTAGTGACCATGGAGGTCACGGTTTATGAGCAAGAAAAAAGGGTAACATGAGCTTCAAGATATGTAAAATGTAAAAATCCCTTGATGAGTTGAGTATTTACTTACCTAGACCAAGATTGCACTTGGGTGAATCTTGTACTCCTTTGGTTCTCTTTGGCTGTGTGTTTTGGAAAGGAGAAGAGGAAAACTTTCTTGCTCTTGGTGGTTCTTTGAGGGTTGGAAGTATGAGAGGATTCTAGAGTGCCCTTGGAATGATTTTTTTTCCTTCTTATGCTAAGGTGTTAGCCGTTGGTGGGTAAGAGAGGCGATAAGGGATTACCATGGTAAGGTTATGGAAATTAACCTTGGTTACTTTAGTTAATCAAGGTTAATTTATGATTAACTTGGGTTACATTATTCCAATCGTAGTTACTTTTAGGCTAACCCTGGTTACTTTAACCTTGGGGTTAATAAAAGTAACCATGGTAGGATTCAAAATTCCCCTTGGTTGCCAACTTGAGGGTATCCGGCGGTTGGGGCCTTAATGACCCTAGCCATGCCTAATTTTTTTTTAAAAAACAATCATGTGGTGGTTGCCTCCCTTTTTACTTAATTATTTTCCCCCTTTTTCTTTTAAAATATGAAATTAGGGAAACTTTTTGAGTTCTTTTGGGCTAAGGGCCGAATTTTATGTGGGTATTGGAAGAAATTTGCCCACTACTTAAAATTGTTTAATTGCCATTTGGGCTTAATTAAAGTTGGCCCGTATAATTGTCCTTCTTTTGATTTGAAGGAAAACATTCTAAGGCCCTTTTTATCCTGGTGGCCAAAATCTCCTAGGCCCTTAGGGGTAAATTGGTCACTTCACGTAATCCATAATTCATGCTTGAATTACTACATAATATTTTTTTCTTATTGCAAGTCTAACTAGAGAAGTAATCATCAAACTAAATAAATTGTACTTGAAGATACAACTTTTCATAAATTCTCTTAGCTAAGTCTTAAGTACAAGGTGGTTCCTCGTTGGGTACAACACTAGGACTTGGCGTAGCCACCAAATAAAGAGAAATTAGCTACAAAGCAGCGAAAGATTGAATCACTACGTAAGAAGGAAAGATATATGATAGTTATTAAATGATTTATTCTGTGATTTACTTTCTGCAGTTTTTCTGTCTCTCTGTATCGGTTGTACTTTACTTTATCCATTATTGCATGGTACGCTATGTCACTGTTCATGTTCCGCTTATTGTTCACCATGCATGATCCACATGACGAACCTAGACGGAAATTCTTGCAGGGCGATTTGTTATCGCTCACCCCATTATTTACCATATTGTACAGGTAGGAGCTAGTTCCAGCGCAATCGGAGATGACCCGAGGGTAGATCATCAGTGATGAATGTATAGGACCGGAAGATGTAGTTTCATTTTGTTATTTTAGATTTGTATCACAACTTTGTTCTGGTGACACTTCAGCTGTTTTTGGATTTAGATTTCTGTATGATGCATGCCGATCACGCTTTGTATATTTATGATGCTTTCGCGATTTTGATACATGTTCATGTTAACGTGCATATGACTTTTATCGACGCCTTGTACTTTTCGTAGCAGAGTACGGCGGAGTGCACCGTGCCGAGAACTTAGTCCTGGGAGGGGCGCTACAGGTGGTATCAGAGCCGGGGTTCTAGATCCATAGTAGGCAACATAAAGTAAGCAATGACATGTAATAAGTTATGATGTAGAACCTAGGTTATGATCATAGACTTAAGCAAAGATCATAGAATCTAAGTATATGATTTTAGACTGAGTGCGACAGCCTTAGTATTGATTCCTTAGAATGGCTTAGGGTAGATAATCGAAATAACCTAATTTTACATAGTATCATATAAAATTAATGTGGAGCCTTAACATTTAGCCTGATTTCCTCGGAACACGAATAAAACATGTAGAATTAAAATCTCATTATAACGATATGTGAACTAATCGTGTCAAAACCCTTGATCCTGATAGGATGACGTCGCGACTTGTGAGATATGTCCAGTTACCTCTCTCACAGCAGGTACCATCAGCCATAGAGCCGGTACTACTACCGTGGGAGAATGTTCCACCATAGGTATGTGTCTCGGGAGGCGTCATGTAGGCATTCTGTGGTGCACCGGCACATCTTGTTCAGACTGTTTAGACTATATAGGATGCACTGCCATAGTCTCAGATGAGTATTGGTTTTATTTTGGGGAACTCCAGAAGTCACAAGTCCTGAAATTTGATAGAGGACCTGGTTTGGACAAAGCCTAGAGCTGGCTGGAAGAAATGGAGAACGGATTTGAACTCATACAAGTACCGGAGGAGATAAAAGACGCAGATTACCCGACCATTTCTGATTGGGGAATCCAGACTGTGGTGGGAAGCTTGTATTCAACCACTACCCCGACCTGTTGCATGGACTCATTTCTTAGATGAGTCTCATCAGTATTTCATACATTCGTCCGTGATTATTCAGAGGACAGAGGAGTTTGAGTCATTGATACAGTGGCCAAGAGATACAATTTTTGAGTATGTCAGATGGTTCATAGTCTTGGATCGGTACGTTCCAGCGACTACGATGGACGAAAATCTTAAGATATGAAAGTTTAAATATGGATTACACCCACAGATCTGGACTTGGATTGGAAAGATAAACTCGAGGAACTTTGAGGAGCTGTTGCTTGCTTGTTATCGGGTGGAGCGCGTTACGCAACAACGACACCTGATTGTCAGAGGCAAGAGATCTCAGGATATAACTGATGATCAGTTTGAGTCGTGGAGCAAGTTTCTATAGAGGTCAGTCAAAGGACACCACCTTCAGCATTAGATGTAGCCACTGCACCCGCAACAGAGCCAACACCAGTAAGATTCTCAGCACAAGCTTCAGCAGCCATGACTACCCCAGCATGCGATTCCGATATGTCAGACGTGTCAGCGACAGCACATTGGGAAATGCCGGAGGAGGATCAATGTATGTTTTTGCTGCAGTAAGATTAGACACCTGGCCAAAGACTGCACAGAGAAGAAAAGTGGGACGCCAGGGGAAGTACAACCGCAAGAAGTGTAATCAAGGTCCAGTGATCCAGATCAAGGTGTGCCTGACTCAAAGATTCCTGATGCACCAAATACTGAAATAAGTACGCTAATTGCACAATTTAAATGTGACTAGAGGTACTAGTATTATAAATTTTGACTATTAAATAAGTGTGAATTGTAACAGTAAAGAGATGAACTGGTTCAGTAAAATAAGGATCCTCAGCAAAAATTTCCACAAAGTCAGTAACATATCCAATAAAGAAGGATAATTGAATAGAGTAGCGCAGCGGAAGCGCAAAAGCTAGAATACTTTAGGCGATTAATTTGTAAAGGCTCTCAACATAAGAAAAGTACCCTGCTCGTTGGATAACCAAAGTTCTAATGAAATCCTGTAAGTATGATTCTTGAAAAGCATGACCGGACGCCAAATCAACACATTGGAAAATGTTCGAGACATGTGATAGGAGTGGAATCAGTAGGGTAACGCTAAGTAGTTGATTTCAACTACACTTATAAGTTTCGAGGACGAAACTTTGTTAAGGGAGGAGGAATGTAACGACCCGTACCCCCAGGCTAGTGGAAAAGAGAACAAAAAGGAATTTTGATGGAATTAGAATGTGATCATTGTACCTCACTTAGTATAATATGTGTGTAACTGTACCGTAAATTAAAAATTTAAGAATTACTAAGGTACCCCATGAGACATAAGAATAATTAAAATAGGCATGTAAAGAATTGTACAATTTTTATTAGTAATTAAATCAAAAGAAAAATAAAATAACACATAAGAAACGAAAAGAGGGACAAAATGGTAAAATTTCTATCCACTTGCAACCCCACCCCTTCAACCGGCCAACCCTCATAATTTCCAAAGATTTTTGCCATTTTTCATCCTTTTTATCCTTCCCCTCATCATGGCCATGTCTTACACAAGTAAGATAACCTACCACTAAAATTTCATGCAATCACTTTTCTTCTCCACTAACTCCTTCACCAAAGAAATCCAATCATCAACCCCCCCCACTATTTCCCAAAACCATTTCCGCCATAAGGAGTGAAGTGCAAGACTTCAACTCATTTCATTTTCCCCTTCTCATTTCACTCCAAACTCATTGTTTTCCAAATATTCTCTCCACTCAACCTCTCTCACTTCAAGCATTCTTCGATTCATTTCTTCAACCATCCCTGAGTTACTCAACGAAAAGGAAGAAAATCTTTTACACTTTTCAAGTGAAGACTCAAGTCTCAAAGCTTTACAACCATCAGGTAAAACACTCTATTGTTCTTCTTAAACATATTCCTATCATCCATCTCTCAAAAGAGTCACACTTTCACTCTCATAAGCCTCAAAACTGTGGCTTATACCAAAGAGGGAGAAGGAACTTTCCAAAATTAACAAGTAAGAATCTTCTAGTGTTTCAAGGGTAAGACCTCCTAAGATTGAATTTTAAAACTTCCTTATGTCTTACTTCTAAAAATTAACCCATTCTTCCTTCCATGTTGGCCATAAGGCCGTTAGATACAAATACTAGGGAAAAGAAGACTTCTTTTCTTACATAAGAATAAGAATCAAAGGTGAAGACAAGTATTCTTCCTAGTTTCTTCATGCATATTAAAGAACAGAGTCTTTATGCTAATATCTTAAGATGGATCATGCATGCATAAGATTAAATGAGATAATTACTAAGAATATAAAGAAAGTGTACTTCCATGTTCATTATCTTATGATCTTGGTAGAATTCTTGCACATATGCATGCTTATGATTATGGTGAAAGGAGAACGTGCCTTGTATGTTAAATTCATTAGCAACAAAGGTGTTATCTATATATGCATGTGTAGCCTTCATGATCATCCTCATAATCAAAGTTTTCATCCTCATTTCTATGTTAATTGTCAACATGCATAACATTGATGTTGATGGAACAAAAAACGTGTGTATGAATATGTATATACTCATCTTGCATGTACTTAACAGGAAGAAAAATCATGAATGTAGGTGTCCTAAATTTCGACCCAAATAAATAATATGCAAGGCATCATAATATTATTTAGCCACACTCATAAATGTATGTGAAAATATATTTAGATGATGTGTTAGGTGAAATAAGCACACCCCACCCCACTGTTTTATGTGCTTAATTGAATGTTGTTGAAGTTTTCCAGATGTCTAGAAAGATGTATGTGAATGAGCTTAGGTGATGTGATCATTTTGCATGAAAACATAGTCAACAAAAGACAAAAATCATGTGTGTAAGTGCGCATGTGTAGTCTGCCAAGTGGCCATCATATGTGCCATGAAGAGGTCTTATGAATTATTGTGTAGATATATATGCGTACGTGCATGCAATAATGTAATTAGCAAGTTGCCATATGCATTTATGTGTGCGCACATAGCTTTCAGCCAAGTGTCCATTTTTGTGACCTTGGATGATAATTTGGTTGATTATTGGTGTTATATGTATGACTCTATGCAAAAGCTTGGATATTACACAAGATAGGTATGGTAAAGTTTTGAACATACAAACTAATAAATTAAGGGAGTAACAAAATTGAAAAGTGGGCTGTTTTAGCCATTTAAACCAAAGTAATTAACAAGGACAATATGGTAATTTCATCAATTTATCCAAGATAAGAATGTGGGCTGCTTTCATAAGGACTTGAAAATAGAATATAAAAAGGACTATTTGGGACAAGATTTTAGCAATCACAAGCAAAAGTGGGCTGATTTTAAGGTTTAGGCCGTGGGCCCCACCAAGGGGCAAAATGGTAATTTTACCAAGGAAAATTATATGATAAAAGAGCCAACCATTAGTCTCACGTGATGTAATTCTTAGAAGCACAAAATCAGCCCGATACTGAGCATTCTTCCATGCACACAACAAGTTTTAAAAGTGACACGTTTTACCTTGCTATATGTTTTACGGAAAAGTTTATCATGTGACACATTTTAAACAATGACATAGTTTTATCATACGATGCGTATTTATGAAAAAGGATATCAGACACACGTTTTAAAAGAGTTTTACGCGATATGTTTTTTTCAAAGATGATTTATCACACAAAAAGTTTTAAAAGGAATTTTAACGAGCAGTACCTTGCGTCGACTAACTCGATATAAGACACTTTACGTTGTTCTGACAACTTATGTTCATGTTTGGGAGGCCGCTTGACATCGAGTATAGTAGTGAGGATGTCAGAGATAACATCTGTTATGATACACCTCCGGATGGGTGTTGATGTTCATGTATGTCTGCCCCATGACGCTGTAACCTAGGTGAGAGGTTAGAATCATGTGGCGAGGTTATGTTTATATTCTGGCTAAGTGTAACACCGTGTCAAGGACCCAGGATCTCAGCCAAATGTGTCTCTGTTAGTCTACGTACGTATGACGTAACACCGAGGTTGGACTGTAGCACCCCGCATCCTGGCCCAGCTGGATACGGTGCACCCGCCGTACTTCACTAAGGAGAGTACCAGGCGTCGATCCAAATCATGTCATAGTCCATGATAAAATACATGGACTTTCGTGCTTACACGTCAACAAGTAAGCGAAACCGTGGTAGAATAAAAACTTCAAATTAAAAAGTCTATGAAATCATTCCTAGTTTTACAACCCAAATCATAAGTATGGAGATTCTCAAAAGTAACTGTTTCCCCTCACAATTACATCAAAAGTCATCGATTACAACATTCTCCCCCCCTTAATAGAAGTTTCGTCCTCGAAACTAGAGTTAGTAGGGTATATGCTCCCATGTTCCCTCGGTCCTTATACAACTCTTAGTTGTTTACCCTGTCCATTCATCACTGCTTATGTAGAAATCCTCCTTTAAGGTTCCCTATCACACTTCATTATGATTATCCTTATTTGGAAAATAAATAAGGTAAAACATAAGTACTTTAGGTTGGAGAATCTGATGTACCTGTTGGTGGTTTGGATGTTCCAAAATCCTTGGATGCATCATCCTTCGATCCATATTAGCGCCTCTGATCATTTTGTTGTTGACTCTATAAGGATACGGCTGCCACATCTACTTCCTCTCTTCATACGCTCATTCAGCCTCTTTTGTTCCTCCATCATCCTAATATCGCGCTCCCTTTATAGCAATCCTTTAACAGTCCATCGAAAGTACTTGGGTATACTTTTCCTAATCGAGCTTTAATCCGAGGATTTAGACCACGTACGAATATGGTTATCTTCCACTGTTCGTCCTCCATAATCAAAGGAGCCTACCGTCCTAACATAGTAAACTGGCGGACATATTCTGATACTGGGGTGCCCGGTTCTTGTCTTAGTGTATCGAATTCTTCGATCCTCTCAATCACCAATTCCAGTGAGAGGTAAGCTCCACAAAATTCTTCCAGGAATCTTGCCCAAGTTATAGGTCGAGATAGTGACTGGACACTCTTTCTCCACCACTGACCGACTTTACCAATCAGAAATGGCCGGACGATTGGTGCCCTTATCTCATCCGGCACCCAAACTCTCAAAAGGTGGCTCTCAACCTTGTTCAACCTTGTTCAATCAAGTACTTCCCGGAGGTGATAGTGATGATGTCCATATACCGGTCTGTGAGGTCATCTTCACCGCATAGCGTCGGTTTTATTTGAAGCCAAATCGAAATATGGACAAGACTTACTTTGTCGCTTAATGAAAACCTCCAGAGACATGTAAATAAATGTGATATGGTCATATTCATAAAAGATCATAAGGGTTTTGTCATTGACCCAAAACCCTAATTTCCCCGTCTAAATTATCCTGGTCTAAGGTCAACTCTCATCTAGGATCAGGACTTAGATCTAAGATAAAACTTAATTGACTACGATCATGACCTAGTTCTATATTATGCCTAGATTTGGAGCATCAGCTCTGATACCACCTGCAGCGCCCCGCACCCCGGCCCAGCCAGATACGGTGCACCCGCCGTACTTCACTAAGGAGAGTACCAGGCGTGGATCCAAATCATGTCATAGTCCATGATAAAATACATGGACTTTCGTGCTTACACGTGAACAAGTAAGCGAAACCGTGGCAGAATAAAAACTTCAAATTAAAAAACGTCTACGAAATCATTCCTAGTTTTACAACCCAAATCATAAGTACGGAGATTCTCAAAAGTAACTGTTTCCCCTCACAATTACATCAAAAGTCATCGACCACAACCAGCACGTCATGTTTCCTAAGCCATCCATCTTTCGCGCATCTCACGGGCAAGGGACCCTAGGTTCATCCTCAATCCATTCTACTTTGTTTCCTGCAGCCTCTAGGAGGAAAAATAGGGGGTAAGTGACAAAGTCACCAGCAAGTATACTATAAATAATCGAGGATTAAATGGAAAGTACATACAAGAACCGAACCCCAAAAATTCGGTTTAGAAACATACCTGACTTCCGTCCAACATCCGTTAGAGATCAACACATAATGCCTCAAGATCATAACTTAAGTAAGATCGTCACTTATTAAAGAGCGTAACAATAAAAGACTGCAACTTGTATAGTTCGTAACATATCAAGGATCATCACTTAATAAGATCATAACTTAGGAACTATCAAGTTATAACAACTTAGTCCAAATGGGTTAATTGCACCTGGTATCCATTCTTTTCCATCAAGTTTTAAGTAGCATCCAATGTTTCATGAAACAGACTTGCCATCCAGACTTATAGGTTAATAGACACCTGACATCCGGATGACCTGCTGGTCGACCGTTGACCGCTGAAATCGACCTTTGACCGGACTTAACCATACTTTTAACCCTACTTTAACCAAGGTTAACTTTTTACCTTCAAAGTTAAAGGAAAAACAAAATCAAAAACCCCCAGCCCCTGCATTTTCCCGTTGACTGCTCACTCTTTCTCATTCTCAAAATTTCAATCCTCTTTCCTAAAATATCTTAAATATCTTCACTCATACTACCATCGTTATCAGCAGCACAAGAATCTCGAGCACAAAATGAACCAGCACATGTTTGGAGAGTTCTCGCCGGCGGGTTCTCCCTCCAATTTTCCGGTATATTGCCGGAGTTTGAAGTCTCACAAAGTATTTCCCGTCTAATCTCTTCTCTGCCTCTGTTCTCTCTTCTCCACCAAACAATGGCTGAAGAAGAACATTGCCCAACACCTCAACACCCTCATCGGCAGCCCTCAGAGCAACATGGTGGACAATATTACCACCAGAACTGTCACCTGCCATGTACACATGAACCTTACATTCAGTCCCACTCTGCAGCCAAGGTCTTGAATGAACCCACTTGAGAGCGGCCCACCCGTCCTCATAAGCACAAGGGTAATGATATTCTGGTGATCTGCGGTAATTCACAGATACGACGACCGCCTTGCAAGTGTTGACCAACCTACGGCATAGGGTATCATAAATAGTACTGTTGGCAGAGGAATGAGCAAAGCTCCCCACCATGAAAGAAGAGAATAACAGGAACAACATCAACGGAGCTCAAAGGCTTTTCAAGCTCGATCTTTCCCCATTGGTCATCATTTTGTGGAGCAGGCCGATACACTCTATTAAGAAGGCTTGTTGCTCGATCAACAACATCAAATGAATATACCCCATCCACTGGTATAATATTCGCAGGCACCGTGCGGTCAAGAAACTCAGCCAGTTCGCGGTTGAATGTACCATCAGGACGACGGAGCATGTTGTAGGCTAGCTTGAAGTTGGATATGAGAACCCACGTATTTAGTGGAACCACCTTCTTGGATTCGCTAGCGTTGATTTCACCGCTCCCCACCAGATTGCTGTTCAAAAATCGTCTTCTCAAACCTCAAACGCTCAACTTGATCTTCAAAAAGATTATTCTTCCACTTATCATAACGAATCAGAAATCTTAGCTGTTGGAGGGAGGGTAGATGAAATTAACCAGGGTTGGAAAAGTTTGGCGCCACTTGGGGAAAAAGTGAAAAAAAAAAGGAAATTTCATAAAAACCGCTTACAGCAGGTCATTTTCCGGTTGTCGGATGCCAGGTGTCTATTAACCCTATAAGTCTGGATGGCAAGTGTGTTTCATGAAACATTGGATGCTACTTAAAACTTGGTGGAAAAGAATGGATACCAGGTGCAATTAACTCTAGTCCAAATATCACGTGCCACTATTCGATGACTCATTAAATGCAACATGCATGCATATGTGCGTGTGATGCATCATGATAAAAATGAGGATATGATCGTTCGTTCTATTCTTTCAAAACATCATCGTCAAGAAAACAATAGAGTGTTCAGATCTATTCACCGGATCTGAGGCGGTCCACTTCTCTCCTTCGAATCTATTATTCCCGGATTCGGAACGGTAATGTCATCACTTATCAGGTCTATTCTCTCCGGGCCCTGAACGGTCCATATCAGGTATATTGTCCTCCGAGCCTGAACGATCCATATCATCAGATCAATTAACCCCAGATCTGAAGCGGGTCCTTACTGGCCAGGAAACATACACACACGGTACCGGTGGAAAGCATTCTTTTTTAAAAACAGAATCTTTTCTTAAAAACGCTTTTTCATCTTTCTTTCTCATAAAATCAATCCACAAATTATGTAAATGACGATGATTCAATGCATGACATGTACTATGCAAACCATGATATAATGCATTACATATACACATACGTACAACTCATTCTTTGTGCTGGAAAAATTTCAAGAATTATCAGTCCATATATACGGCCTCAATCCCTCATAGGTTAGGCCCACTATCATGAGTGCTCATCATACATATGCATAGGAATGTCCTTCCTATTCATAATAAAAATTTCATGACGATATGAAATGTGAAAGACAATTAGTCTAATTAATTACGAGCAAGGGCTGCTGAATTTCGACAATGTAGCGCCCTTTCTTTTATCTTTCATGTAAGCCTATTAACTTCTTTCAATTTGGTCTAGCTTTGGGAAACCGTTATAGACATACCATTAATTAGTGGTTGTAAGCCCAAACCGTATAACTAAACCTAAGTCCATCAGAACAAGGCCTTATAAACGAGTTCCTCAATTCTGTCCAAATTTCAGATTAATGACTCCCACTAAATTGTGGTGTTTACCCCTCAATTAATCATTCTAAGATAAGTGGCTTACACAAAAGGGTTCACATATATTTAAGCAGTTGACATAAAAGTTTCGCGGATTTATAATATCGTTAGAGGAATCATTTATTCTTTTTCCAAAAACCGTTACATGCTGAATTCTGGAATGACCGATTTTACTACATTTTTTAGTGTGACCACACCGTAAATCCTTTTTCAAACATTCCAGGTCTCAAGCTTAGTAAACACATAGGGCTAGTATCCTGCCAAAAATCAGCCCAATTGCATTTTCCTAAGGTCCATTTCCTGATCACTCATTATGTCATATAAAATCTGTATAGCCCAGTAATTTTCCAGCATGACCAGTTTTAATAAAATTCCGCTAAAAATAATCCGTAACTCCTTTTAACAAAATTCCAACTCTCATATTTAATATGCACATAGGGCTAGTGTCATGCCAAAAATCAACTAAATGAATGTCCCTAAGGTCTCTTTTCAGGTCTCACAGAATGGCCTAAAATCTGCCCTGCTCCAGTGAATTTCAAATTTTGTCACATTTCATTCCTAAATGGCCCTAACTTGCATTGTGTGACATAAACACTTAACTAAAAATCAAATTCACCTTTAGCATGGAAAATTTACAGATTCAACACATACAAACATCATATTCATGTCTCTTCAAAACAGCTTGAATGCCACATATATCATTCTTTGGGCCATGCCCACCATGTTCCCACTAAAATCAAACTTTGGTAAAGTTGGTGCATACGCACCCTAACCCCCAAACAGCCGTTTATGTACATGCAAGGCAAGAATTACATCTCCATAAAGAACATACTAAGCTTAACACAAAAGCATAATCTTGTTCACACCTTACCCCACAAATTATAACTTCTTACAAAACTACACCTATTTCCTTTATCCATTCCAACCGTTTCCCCCATCCATGGAACATGAGGGATCTTTAGCATGTTCTTCTTGGATTTATCACATAATAATACTTAAATCAATAAAGAATCCACCTTTGGAGCAAAACTCACACATGCAAGCCATTATACCCTAGGCCGAAAGTTTCATGCATCAAAACTTAGCATTTCACATCTAAGATTAAATCTTAAAGTCATCTAGACATTCTTGCATGCACTTTCACATTCAAGCCACAAGTATGTATAGTGTACTTGCCTTTTCAACTTACTCCTCTTCTAAGCTTGAAAGATGTATGGAAAAGATGAAACCTTTCTCTTCTTTGTGCATGCACCCCACGGTTTTGGAAGGAAAAGAGATCAATGGTTAGTTCACATTCTTAAGTGAAAGATTGCACTAAATAAGGGTTAAAGGGGCTTACCAAATGGAGCTTGAGTAGTATTCAAGCCTCTTAAGACTAGGGTCCACAAAAGCTTGAGACTTTTTGAGCCTAGCGACCTTGAAGGTCACGGTTATGAGCAAGAAAATAACACCACAAGTTTCATCTTATGAAATATAGATATCTTCTTGAGAAGGTGGGGAATACTTACCTAATATCACTTAGTCTTGGAAGACCTAAAACTTCTTGATTTGCTCTAGGCCGTGTGGTTTGGGGTGAAGGGAGGAGAAGGAATTCTTCTTGCACTTGAGGGTCCTTTGAGTGTTAGAAAGATTGAGAGGATTCTCAAGTGTGTTTTTGGAGGGAGTTTTCTTTCTTGGCTATGTGTGAGCCATTGGGGAGGGGTGTAAGAGAGGTTAAGTGTTTACCATAGTAGGGTTAAAGGAATTAACCTTAATTACTTTAATTAATTTTAGTTACTTTAACCTTGGTTACTTTTTAGTTGTGTGGTTGAGGTATGGTAATCATGGTATGACTAGGGTGATCTTGGCTTCCCCCCCATGATCACCGGTGGTTGAAGCCCCTTTTTGCGTTGTTCCATCTCACTTAAATAACCTCTTAGGGGGTGTTTAAATGAGAAGTGGTTAAATAATTGAGCATAAAGGCTATGGTAAGGTTGATCCCATACTCTCCTTCCTTTCTTGTAACTCACGATCCTAGTGAGTTATCCAAGCTTAAATAATACCAATATAATTACTATAAACTTACCCATCTCCTAACATTGCTTTGTAAGCATGTAAGATGAGTAGTTAAAACCCCTTTTTTAGTAAATTAAATTCCTACATTCTTCATAAAACCCCCTTGGCTAGCGTTAGCCGTCTCGTATTGAGGGGACAAAGGAAAAAACTCTTGTTTCTTTGTAGCATTAAGGATGATCATAAGTTAAGAGTGTAGTAATAGATTCCTCGTTAAATGAGGGGAGAGAGTAGTCTCCTTGGCTATGCACACCCGGCAGCCCCCTTATGAGAGGAGGGGAAAATCCCTCATGTGCATGGACACAATCATTTCACTTATTTAAAGCTTAATCATAGTTAGCTTTTTAGATTGCATGGTGAGTCCTAAGCCATTAGTGGTTTGTTAGAGGTCTAATGGCCGAAAATATATTAGTGCACATTTAACCCATTTAAATTTTTTTCATAAACTAAACACAGTGTGTGTTCAAGTGTATCTTCCACTCTTATTCTCTAAATTATACTTTACAAGTAACTACAATCTCTTAGGCCATTATCAAGGCATATGCCGCAACGCATGCATGTAAAACGACCAGTACGTGTATATATTTACACGCATACATATATATATACCTCCATATGCATCCATACATATATATGTAATAAATAATATAACCCTACTCTCCCAAAAGTGCTATAATTAATGATAGAGTTCCCCTTTTTTAGCTTTCTCCAAAGACAAGCCGGCAGGGGTAGGCTTTTGTCCCCCAAAGCCCATTTATTTCTTTATCATCATACTCCTTTCATAATTCTTATAACAACATGTTTTTGGCTACATTACACATAGCTACTACATTGTTGCTTTGATAAGTAATTAAAGGGTGTAGTTAAGTCTTTCCCTTAAGGAAAAAATCCCCCCTTATGCCTTCCCTACCCGGCGGTCTTGGTGGGGGAGAAGAAAGGCTTTTTCCCTTTTCATCTTTTAATTCTGTTTTTGATTTAAGACACTAAATTCTTACTACAATAGGAGTTATTACTTTTGGTAAAAGGCTCCACTTTAGCGTCTCCATGCTTAATACCAAGATTTTTAAGGATGATCTTGAGGAAAACCATCAACCCACATGCTTTATAATCCTTAATTGGGCAATTAGAAAATTGTTGATACTTCTAAAATATTTTCTCTTAGAAATATCGTTCAATCCGCCCTACTTCATGCTGGCCCGGGATAAATACTGTTCTTTGACAGGGTACAACATGGACCATCGGGATTCATAGACGATACTTGACTTCTCGGGGAGTCACCGTTAGTCTACGTACATATAATGTAAAACCATGTTTAGACAACTGGTATTCATAGATGGTACTTGACTACTTGGAGAGTTCAATCGGTGGGTCTTATGTACGTTCGTAAAAGTTAAGATACGTTACAAACACAGCCGTGGCAGATTTGATACAAAGTCTTGAGAAATAATCATGATATGACAAATTTCCTGAGAAATCATGCATGACTTTTCCATCACATGAGCATACACGTATTTACTTGTGTCACCCTGCTAGATATACATGTAGACCCTTAGCCGACATAGGACGATTGTACAGCCTAAGGCTTGGCGTAGCCACCAAATAAAGAGAAATTAACTACGAAGCATAAGACTGAATCACTATGTAAGAAGGAAAGATATATGAAAATTATATAAATGATTTATTTTATGATTTACTTTATGTAGGTTATCTGTCTCTCTGTATCGGTTGTACTTTACTTTATCCATTATTACATGGTACGTTATGTCGCTATTCATGTTCCACTTACTGTTCACCATGCATGATCCACATGACAAACCCAGGCGGAAATACTTGCTGGGCGATTTGTTATCGCTCACCCCATTATTTACCATATCGCATAGGCAGGAGCTAGTTCCAGCACAGTTGGAGATGACCCAAGGGTAGATCATCACAGATGAATGTATAGGACCAGATGATGTAGTTTCATAATCTTATTTTAGATTTGTATCAAAATTTGTACTGGTGACACTTCAGATGTATTCGGATTTAGATTTATGTATGATGCATGTTGATTACGTTTTGTATATTTATGATGCTTTTGCGATTTCGATACATGTTCATGTCAATCTGCATATAATTGTTATCGACATGTTGTACTTACTTCTCGTAGCAGAGTACGGCGGGTGCACCCTGCCGAGACCTTTGTCCCGAGTGGGGAGCTACAAGTATGATACATAATCTTGGAATGGAAAACAAGTTGCATGTCATCTCTCATTAGACTATAAAATCATGTCAAAGACCATGCTATGTTAAAATTCTAAATGTTAAACTTATGATATATGTATGAAATCTGACTAAGTTGAATTTTATGTGTTTTGTGTGGGTGGTGTAACCCACTGCCCTAAGGCCTATGTATGGAACAAATAATTTTGTTATATGTTTCTAGATACATATATGTATTACCCAGGGCCCTAAGGCCTATTTATGGAACAAATAATGTGGTTATATGTTTTTAGATATATATATTTAATCTATTTGTCCCCTTTGTCTTCCCCAAGCCGCCGGCCACCCCTCCTTCTTTTCCTTCCATAAGATTTCTTTAAGTTCATCCATGGAGCTCCATCTCCACCTTCAACTCCAACACCCTCAAGGCTCATATCAAGACAAGAACTAAAAGCTTCTTGCACCCCTAGACTCTCCAACTTTCGCCCCATTAAAACTTGGGAGTGTCAATTATCTTCATCTCCAAGCTCCAAGAACTCATCTAGGTAAGTGCATGCTAAACCTTCTAAGTAAATCCTATACTTCAAAGGATGAAGCTCACATAGGTACCCTTTTTTCTTGCAAAAACGTGACCTTTAAGTGGTCACTAGGTGAAGATCCTTCAAGCTATTAAGAGAAGCCAACTTCTTGGTGGGTTGGATTCATTTCACCCTCCATTCAAGCCTCATCTTGGTAAGCAAATCTAGCCTCAATTTAGCTCTATTCTTCACTTAAGATAATGGCTAATTTCACTTCTTTTTCTCCTCCAAAACCGTGGGGCATGAGGAAGTGGAAGGAGACTTCACTTCATTTCATCCGAGATTCAAACTAGAGGAAGGCTCCTAGCTTAAAAGAGGCAAGTATACTCTAGCCAATCTTGACTTATTTGTGAAGTGCATGCTTGAATGACTAGCCATTTTTAAGCTATGAATCTTAGTTGAAGACTCTAAGTATAAGACATGAGAACTAGTTGTTATAAAGAAAAGTGTTGGAATGAGTGAATGATTTGTTATATGAATTGTCGTGATGTTTTGATATGACTCATGTACAGTTTATCTATAGTTTAAAGCATGTTATGAGGTTTGGAATGATTATGTTAAAATGTGTATTTGATGGTTTTAAGTTATCTTAAGGAATAAAGTTGATTGGAATGCTTGAACCATAAAAGTGATGAAGTGCTGGAATTACTGGAGCTGGACAGATTTGAGAGGCGTATTGTATGACCAAAACGAACCTTAGGAGTGTTCAATTTGGCTGATTTTTGGTATGATGATAGCCTCATATGTGTATGAAATCTGTGAGTTGGAATTTTGGTAAAAGGGTTTATCCTTAATGAATTTTGGTAAAACTGGTCAGAAATTTCTGGAACAGGACAGTTTTGAGTAACAAGTTGTTTGGCTTGAAAATGAACCTTAGGAATGTGCAAATGAGCTGATTTTTGGTATAATGTTAGCTTGTATGTGTAGTAAATGTGTGAGTTGGAATTTTGATAAAAGGAGTTGTGGTTTGACCTGAATGAAATTGTTAATGAGAACTGGTCATACAGAACTTACTGGAACTGGACAGTTTTAAGTAGCAAGTTGTTGGGCTCGAAAATGAACTTAGGAATGCAAATGAACTGATTTTTGGTATGATGATATTTGATGTGTTTAGTAAAACTGTGAGTTGGAATTTTGGTAAAAGGACTTGTGGTTTGGTCACAATGAAATTCGTGGTAAATTTGGTCGTTCCAGATTCTGTATGTGCCTAGCTTTGGGAAATAAATTAAATGACCCCTTAAGCGTATTAGATTGCCTTGAAATTTTTATGGTATTTACCTAAGATATAGATGCACTTGTTCATGTAAAGAAACCAGCTTAAAACCTCTATTTTAAAGGTTAACAACTGAGTTGAAGTTAATGGTGCAAAATGGAAAACAGGACAGTTTAATGACATAAGTTGTAAGGCTTTGATCTTACTCATTTAGGCTTGATGGTGATGTTTGGTCATATGAATATTGTTCCTTGGTATGTTAGTTATGTTTTCCAGGTGATGGCCTAAATTGAATAAGGTTTATGATCCATGAAATGAGGTAAGACGGGTACTGCCTGCTGATTTCAGCAGTACCCCTTGTTGGCAATTTGATGATTGATGACTTTAGGCATTTCGGAATGTTACGAATTTTTATGACATATGTCTAAGACTTCATTATGCATATGTTGGCATGAGTTTATGAAAATATGCCTGAATTGATGAGCATGAGGCTGTATGAACAGAATGTTATTGCTGGACAGTTTTTTTCCAGCTTAAGGGACAAGTCCGTGTAGGCTTGTTATGATGTGTTTGTTCACGAGTTACATGCCGTATCATGCATTGCATTGTCCATGTCCATACGATTTATGAGATGATTTTTATTCAAAGAGTTGAGAAAGCGCTTTGAAAAGAAATTTTCAGTCTATGAAAGAAAGACTCCTATGGTACCATTTATTTCTGGCCAGCACAACCCGCTCCAGATCTGGGTTAATTGATCTGATGATGATTATGACCGTCCAGGCCCGGAGATGATAGACTGTGATTATGACTCCAGGTCTGGAGATGATAGACCTGTGTTTATGACCGTCCAGGTCCGGAGATGATAGACCTTTGAATGATGAGTATGACCGTCAAGGCCCGGAGATGATAGACCTGTGATTGTATGACCATTTTCATATACGGATATGATAGATCTGAAGAGATGAACGTTTTCAGATCCGGATATAATTATAGCGCCCCGCACCCTGGCCCAGCCGGATATGGTGCGCCCGCCGTACTTCACCACGGAGAGTACCACGCGTCAGTCCATAACATCACAAAGTCAAGAATAAAATATGTGGACTCTCATGCTTACACCGTCAACAAGTAAGCAAAACTGAGGCAGAATAAAAACTTTTAAAATAAAACATCTACGCAACCATCATTAGTTTTACAACCGATCATAAAGTACGGAAATCCCATAAGTATTTGTTTCCATCACAATCACATAAAAAGATCATTGATCATAACCATCTCGTCAAATCTCTTAAGTCGTCCACCTCTCGTGCTCTTACAGATAAGGACCCTAGGTTCATCCTCGATCCATTCAACTTTATTTCCTGCAGTTTCTGGGAGGAAAAATAAGGGATGAGCGACAACGTCACCAGCAAGTAAACTATAAATAGACGTGAATTAAATGGAAAGTACATACGAGAACCGAACCCCAAAAATTCAGTTTAGAACATACCTGTCCTTCCATCCAAAAACCCATAAATAAACAACTCATAACTTATCAAGATCAGAACTTATCAAAATTCATAACAGACAACAATGCATATCTTATTAAAAGATCATTACTCAATAAAGATCATAACTTAAGAACTACCAAGTCATAACAACTTAGTCTAAGTGTCACGTACCAAAATTCGACGTCTCGTTAAATGCAGCATGCATGAATATGTACGTGGGATGCATCATGATAAATGAAGATAAGTTCCTTTGCTCTTTCTTTCAAACATCATCGTCAAGAAAACAAGAGAGTATTCAGATCTAATCTCCCGGATCTGAGGCGGTCACTTATTTCTCTTCGAATCTATTATTCCCGGATTTAGAGCGGTCACATCATCACTTACAAGGTCTATTCTCTCCGGGCTTGTACGGTCAATATCATCAGATCAGTTAACCACAGATCTGAAGCGGGTCCCTACTGGCCAGAAAACACACGGGTACCGGTGGAAAGCGTTCTTTTAAAAAACAAAATCTTTTCTTTAAAAATGCTTTTTCATCATTCTTCCCATAAAATCAGTTCCATAAATCATGTAGATGACGACGATGCAATGTATGACATGCACTATGCAATCCGTGACATTATGCGTTACATATACACACAAGAACAACTTATTTTTTAGGCTGGAAAAATTTCCGGAATTATCGTTCCACATGCACGGCCTCAAAACCTCATGTTTTAGGCCCATTATCATGAGTTCTTGTCATACATCTGCATATGAGTGTCTTTTCTATTCGTAATATAATTTTCGTAACGTTACGGGACATGTAAACACTTAATATATTTAATTACAAAACAGGGTACTGCTGAATTTCAGCAGTACAGTATCCTTTCTTTTACTTTTCCCTTAAGCCCATTAAGCTTTATTTAATTTGGGCCAACCCTGGAAACTGATGTAAAAATACTAATAATTAAGGGTCACAGGCACAAATTATACAAATAAATCCATGCACACCAAAATAAAACCCCACAACAAGTTCTTCAATTTTGCCAAAAATTCCAGATTGTAACACTAACTTAACTTTGGTGATTGCCCCTCCAAATAATAATTCTAAGCTGAGTGGTTTACATTAAAACACTCACATATGTCTTAAGTAATTATCATAAAAGTTTTGCAGCATTATAATAACTTTAAAGGGGTCATTTATTCTTTTTCTCAAAATGGCTACATTGTGAATTCTTGAATGACCAATTTTACTTCGAATTTTATTGTGACCAATCCGTAAGTCCTTTTTCAAAAATTCCAACTCATAATCTTAGAGAACACCTAGGGCTAGTTCCCTACCAAAAATCAGCCCGATTGCATGTTCCTAAGGTCCATTTCCGGGTCAATCATTATGTCACATAAAAACCTGTTCTGTCCAGTAATTTCCAGCATGACCAGTTTTACTAAAAATTCCGTTAAAAATAAACCGTAATTTCTTTTAACGAAATTCCAACTCTCATATTTACTACACACATAGAGACAGTGTTATGCAAAAAATTAGCTTAATTGAATACTTCTAAAGTCCCTTTTCAGGGTCCTACAAGACGTCACAATAATCTGTCTAGTTCCAAGTAATTTTCAATTTTGTCACATTTCTTTACTAAATTGTCCCAACTTGAGTTGTTTGTCTTCAATACCGTATTAAAAATCAAATACATCTTTATCATACGGTTTTGCAGATTCTAACACACTCCCAAAAGTCATCTATACATCACTTAAAAACAGTTTGAATGATACACACAATATTCCTTTGGTCTTGCACGTTACGTTCATACTAGATACCATTCTTGGTATAATTGGTGTAAACGTACCCTACCCCCAAAACAGCCCATCTATAAGCATGTAACGGAAAAAACTCATATCCCTATGATGAACATATTAAGCTTAACACATAAAGCACACATCTTGTTCACACCTTTACCCCACAAGTTACAATTTTCTTACAAGAACTACATTTATTTTCCCCTCTTTCATCAAACTGTCCCCCATACATGTCAAAGAAGATATCTTTGTCACATTCATCTTAGATTTACCTCATATTCATACTTAAAAACAATAAATAATCCACCTTTGGAGCAAATCTCACACATGCAAGCCATTTTACTCAAGGATCCGAAGTTTCATGCATTTAAACTTAGCATTTCACATCTAAGATTAAAACTTAATAGCATCTAGACATTCAAACATGCACTTTCACATATAAGCCATGGACTATTTATAGGATAATTGCCTTTTTCAAACTTACTCCTTTTCTTAGCTTGGAAGATGAGTGAAATCCTTCTCCTCTTCACTATATACCCCCATGGTTTGGGAGGAAGAAAAAGAATAACATTAGCTTTTATTCTAGGCAAGGATAAAACCAAATGGAGGCTTAGATTAACTTACCAAGATGGAACTTGGATGTTGCTCAAACCTCTTAAGCAACTAACCCCTCCTACAAGCTTTGAAAACTTGAACCTAGTGACCATATAGGTCACGGTTTATGAGCAAGAAAAAGGGTGGTAACATGAGCTTCAAGCTATGTAAACTGTAAAAATCCCTTGAAGTGTTGAGTATTTACTTACCTAGGCCAAGTTTGCACTTGGGTGAATCTTGTACTCCCTTGGTTCTCTTTGGTCGTGTGCTTTGGAAGGGAGAAGAGGAAAACTTTCTTGTTCTTGGTGGTTCTTTGATGGTTGGAAGTATGAGAGGATTCTAGAGTGCTCTTGGAAAGAATTTTTTTCCTTCTTGGGCTAAGGTGTTAGCGTTGGGGGGTAAGAGAGGGGAATAAGGGATTACCGTGGTAAGGTTATGGCAATTATCCTTGCTTACTTTAGTTAATCAAGGTACTTTATGATTAACTTGGGTTACATTATTCCAATCATAGTTACTCTAAGGCTAACCTTGGTTACTTTAACCTTGGGGTTAATAAAAGTAACCATGGTAGGATTCAAAATTCCCCTTGGTTGCCCACTTGAGGGTATCCGGCGGTTGGGGTCTTAATGACCCTAACCATGTCTAATTTTTTTTTAAACAATCATGTGGTGGTTGCTGTAGGATCTGCAAGGCACCACTAGAAGGGGAGAGGGTTGAATAGTGGATGCGGAAAATGTGGTTTTTTAAAATTAGTTTGAACCAAAACCCAACTTTTGAAAACAGTTTCTGTTTTTAGGACCAGTTTTAAAACGTTTTTAAAACTAGGTTGCAGGTATTCACAAATTCTGACATTTTGAGAGAACTTAGCCTCAGATGTTATGAGTGTCTCCTAAAAATTCCAGATTTAAATTCAACCTTTAACCCCTTGAAAATTTGTTGATGGTCAGATTGCGCAAATCTGCCAGAAACAGTACACTGACTTGAAAATTGATTCCTATTTGTACACAACTCCAAATGATCTGAAAATTTAAATAATAACCCCTTATAAGCTGAATTTAAATGGGTGTTGAAACAGTTTTGAAAAATTCTTTTGGGAAGTGAGTCAAATAATATCAAAGTCTCAACCTTTGCAAGCCTGAAAATCAGACAGCACTAGTCTCAGAACTTTGGACGTTTGGATGACTTATACTTGTCCAAAAGGGTTTGAAACTTGCGCCAAAAGAACCTTTAGAACGTGTGGATATGTTCTCTGAAAGTTTTGTGATTTTTGAAATTCGTTTACTATTTTTACGGACGTGATTAAAAACAGTAAACAGTGCTGAAAAAGAAAATCAGTGCTGAAAGTAAATGACACCAAGAATTTTATACTGGTTCGGTTATCAACAACCTACTCCAGTCTTCGAGGAACACCTTCCTCGGTTCACACTAATCACACAAATCAAAAACACCTTTACCACAGGGTTGATGGAGTTACACACCAACTCCAACCCTTTACAAACCTTGTACGATGAATACAATTTGCCACGAACACCACCACCTAGCAAGATTGAAGATTGATTACACCTTGATCAATCTTTTACAAAGATATAGAATGTGTGGTGGACTAAGATAAGACTATTCAAGAATATGAATATAAGTACAATAGGCTTTTAGGAAGAAGAAAGAAAGAGAGTGTAGAAGAAGAAGGCGAGAACACTTTTGATCTTTGAATTTTCAACTCTTGTTCTTGTTCTTGTTTTGCTCTTCATCCTTCCCCTTTTAACATATCTTGGCCGCCCCCTATAGCTCTTCCCCCTCTTGAAAATTATCTTCTAAGTCCTTGGGAGAATGTGTGACATCATTGTGACATGATCTTGCTTACTTGGCACCTCCTCATTGGATGATCATTTAACTTTTGCTTACTTGGCACTCATTGATTGGTTGAATGTTGTCATCATTTGATGACTAGGAAAATCTGAGAATTCTACTAAAAACATGTGCCAAAATCATCATAAATAGTTACCATAACATCCAAGATCATCACATAAATTAAGCAAGAAAATGTTTCTCCCAAAATGGCATGAAAAAGTCGCCCATTATGATCATGCACATGCTGAAATTTCAGCATGTGTAACATTCATCTTTTATTCAAATTATTGCCTATTTTGCATTGATTTAATCCACTAAATTCAATCATCATTTAGTAGACAATATTCTCATCACGTATGGAATAAAATTGGACAACAACGTGGCCTAAAATTCGGCCATTATACATTCACACATGCTGAAATTTTCAGCATGTGTGATATTAAAAAATATCACCACTTAAATTCCATAACTTATTCAAAATGCTTCCAAATTATCTTCCAATTAATCACATGTTTCAAGACACAAGATATGACTCACAATAGAGTAAAAATCGGCCACTCTATTAGCACATGCTGAAATTTTCAGCATGTGTTACAAATGTAATAAAATTTGAAACATTACCTTTTGTAGCTTCTTTCTTTAAATCACCACATTGTATGATAGATTCTTGACCAATAAATATGCCAACAAGGCTCCACATATGCTCCATCTCAGCTGTAGCGGTGTGTATACATGTATATGCATGTGCTGAATTTCATTTTTGCTAACTTTGTAAAATAGTGCACATTTAATAATACACACATGTTATATTCCAATCAGCCCTTAATTTAATTTTATAGAACACTTTAAGATGTATGACATATGTAAAAAGTGTCTAGATACGTGTCGTATGATGTGCCAAATATGTTCCATATGTTTTGTACGTAGAAAACCAAATTTTCGATGTTTATCGATTATCTGATTTTTCTCTAATTAAATTCCAACTTTTTACACATGTTATATATGTTACGTTACACATAATATATATAATATAAACTTTAATTCTCAGCACTTAGCTGGTCTAAAGTGGCGCCATTAACATGTGACAAAATTAAAATTGGAATCTCCACAATTTGGCCTTAATGTGGGGTGATTTGTTTGTGCCAACATGGAATGATTTTATGGCTGAAAATAACATCATAGCCACGAAATTTATAGTGATTTTTGAGATGTAGGGGCTGGCCATCTATTTATGGCAAGTACGTGATACGTTGGCGAAGTTTCGGTATTCGCCCGATACGACAAGTTTCGGTTTAGAACCTTTTAACGTGTCGTATTTAATTTGTCATCACCATGACTTATATCATATGATATAAGACCTGAATATACTCATAAATATGAGTTAATTATGGTGGTGTGACGTTAACATACGTACGTAAAATATATAACGTGTCAGTAGTACGTTGGAATACATGTGTATGTGCCTTTTTTCAAAAATTCTGAAAATATATATATTTGTATATATGTATGCGTGTATAATCATGATGTAGGAGGAGACTTTCCTTTCTCAGTCTTGTTGCCTTTGTGCCTTGTCCAAATGTTGCTTCCTTTAATGAACTACTTAGTTTAATTAACTAAGTACTTCACTTAATGAACTAGTTTAGTGCATCATGATTATAAACACAACAAATGTTTGCCATTTGATGTAAGCTTTAAAGCTTCATGGCTCGTTAGTACGACAACATTATATATAAACTATATAAGGCAAGTTTTACGCAATATGTCATGCACATTTATATCATGCACGTTTCTATGCAATATGTCATGCACATTTAAATCATGCATTTTGAAATCACTCAAATACCTTTATCTCTACAGTTGCCTCCCTTTTTACTTAATTATTTTCCCCCTTTTTCTTTTAAAATATGATATTAGGGAAACTTTTTGAGTTCTTTTGGGCTAAGGTCCGAATTTTATGTGGGTATTGGAAGAAATTTGTCCACTACTTAAAATTGTTTAATTGCCATTTGGGCTTAATTAAAGGTGGCCCTTATAATTGTCCTTCTTTTGATTTGAAGGAAAACCTTCTGAGGCCCTTTTTATCCTGGTGGCTGAAATCTCCTAGGCCCTTAGGGGTAAATTGGTCACTTCACATAATCCATAATTCATGCTTGAATTACTACACAATATTTTTTCCTTATTGCAAGTCTAACTAGAGAAGTAATCATCAAACTAAATAAGTTGTACTTGAAGATACAATTTTTCATAAATTCTCTTAGCTAAATCTCAAGTACAAGCTGGTTCTTCGTTCGGTACAACATCCTCCCCCCCTTATTACAAGTTTTGTCCTTGAAACTTTAAAGCGTCAGTTAAAGAGGTGAGGGTACAAGTTCTTCATGTTCTCTTCCACCTCCTAAGTAGCTTCATCAATTGAATGGTTCTTCCATTGCACCTTGACCATAGGTATAGATCGTCTCCTTAATGCCTTTTCCTTACGATCAATTATCTTTTCTGGTTCTTCCACGTATGTTGCGTCAGCTTCAATTTTCAAAGGCTGTTCCTCTATAATATGGGTAGGTTCGTGCACATACCGATGAAGCTGAGATACATGAAACACATCATGTAATTGAGATAGTGATGGCGGGTAGTGCTAGTCGATAAGCAACTTCCCCAATTCTTTCAAGAACCTCATAGGGTCCAATAAACCTTGGGCTTAATTTCCCTTGGATACCGAATCTCTTAACTCCTTTGGACGGCGATACCTTCAAGAATACCTTTTCCCCATTTTGAAATTCCAATGGTCGCCGTTTCTCGTCTGCCCAAACCTTGCTTCTATCTTGTGCTGCTTGCAACCTTTGTTTGATAATCATTATTTTCTCTCGCGTTTGTTCTATTAGGTAAGGTCCTGTAAAATATTTTCCCCGATTTCGTCCCAATACAATGGAGAGCGGCACTTTCTCCCATATAGTGCTTCATACGGGGCCATCCCAATAGATCGATGATAACTATTGTTATAAGAGAATTCCACTAGTTTGAGACTCCGGTCCCAATTTCCCCCAAAGTCGAGTATACAAGCTTGTAGCATGTCCTCTAGTGTCTGGATGGTTCTTTCCAATTGACCATCTGTTTGGGGATGAAATGCTAAACTTATTCGTATTTCAGTGCCCATCGCTTTTTGAAAAGTTGTCCAAAATCGTGACGTAAAGTGAGGGTCGCGATCACAAACAATGCTTAGGGGTACTCTATGAAGGCTCACAATTTGATCAACATACATTGTAGCCAACTTCTCCATTGGAGCTTTGATTGTCATAGCCATGAAGTGGGCGGATTTTGTTAAACAATCGACGACTACCCAAATGGTATCATGTTCGTTTTTCGTTCTTGGTAGGTCTGTGACAAAATCCATAGTAATGTGGTCCCACTTCCACTCGGGAACTTCAAGAGGTTGTAGTAACCTCGCAGGTCTCTGATGTTCTGCTTTCACCTTCTGGCAAACAAGGCATTTCTCTACAAACTCTGCAATTTGCCTTTTCATGCTATGCCACTAGAATCTTTGTTTCAAGTCTTGATACATCTTATTGGCTCCAGGGTGGACAAACAATCGAGAGTTGTGGGCTTCATGAAGAACTTCATTCTTTATATCTTCATCATTGGGTACACACAGCCTTTCTCGAAACCACAAGCTGTTATCATTTCTGACCTTAAACTCTTTAGATGGTTTCATTCTCAACCTGTCCTTTATTTTCTTTAAAGTTTCATCCTTTTCTTGACCCTCCTTAATCTTGTCTATCAGCGAAGGGATCAATACCAACTTTGCCCTTCAATTGAATCAACCTCTTCAAAATCAAATTCTTCCATATCATGATGTAGAGGTGGTTGACGTGGATGGCTTGTCTTTCTACTCAGTGCGTCGGCTACTTTATTGGCTTTTCCTGGATGATACTGAATAGATAGTCGTAATCCTTCATTAACTCTAGTCATCTGCGTTGACGCATGTTTAATTCTTTTTGGGTGAAAAGATACTTAAGGCTCTTGTGATCTGTGAAAATTTCGCACTTCTCACCGTACAGATAGTGTCTCCATATTTTTAGGGCAAAGACTACGGCTGCTAATTCAAGATCGTGTACTGGGTAATTTTGTTCAAATGGTTTTAGCTGTCTGGACGCGTACGCAATCACTCTATCTTTCTGCATCAGTACACATCCGAGCCCATTCTTAGAGGCATCGCTATATACCACAAAAGTTTCACCCGGAATAGGTTGTGCTAAAACTGGGGAAGAGGTTAGCTTCTCCTTTAATTCAGTAAAACTCTTTTCACAATCTGAGGTCCATTTGAACTTGGTTTTCTTTTGTGTCAAACGGGTAAGAGGCATAGCAAATCGAGAAAATCCTTCAACAAACTTACGATAGTAGCCGGCGAGACCGAGGAAACTTTGCACCTCTGTAACGTTGGTCGGCCTTGGCCACTCTGTGATTGCCTTGATTTTCTTGGGATCTATGGATATACCATCTTCAGATATCACGTGTCCCAAAAATGCTACACTGCGTAGCCAGAAATTGCATTTACTAAATTTAGCGTACAGCTGTTTTCTCTGTAGAATGTCAAGGACGATCCTTAAATTGTTTATGTGGGTCTCTTCATCAGGTGAGTAGATCAAAATATCGTCGATGAAGACTACAACGAAGTTTTCTAGTTGTTCATGAAATACTCAATTCATTAGATCCATAAACGCCGCGGGGTCGTTGGTCAGTCTGAATGGCATTACAAGAAATTTGTAATGTCCATAACGGGTTCTGAATGCAGTTTTCGGGATGTCATCAGCTTTGATCTTCAATTGGAAATATCCCGAACGAAGATCAATCTTACTGAAAATCCGTGCCCCCCGAAGCTGATCGAATATATCGTCGATCCTAAGCAATGGGTACTTGTTCTTTATGGTGATCTTGTTGAGTTCGCGATAATCTATACAGAACTGCATACTTCCATCTTTTTTATTGACAAACAGTACGGGGGCACCCAAGGCGAAACACTTGGGCGAATAAGTTTCTTCTCTAGCAATTCGCGTAACTGTTCCTTCAACTCTTTTAGTTCTGCAGGTGCCATTCGATAGGGAGCCTTTGATATTGGCTCATCTCCAGGAAATAGGTTAATTTCAAAAGATATCTCGTGGTCCGGAGGAAGACCCGGTAATTCTTCCATAAAAACATCTGGATATTCCCGGACCACTGGGACTTGGGAGAGGTCGGAGGGTACTTGATCGGCATTTATTGCATAAACAAGAAACCCTTCATGTCCTTTCTTCAACGCCTTACTGGCGCGAATCATATTTACCTAAACGTTCTTGGGGCACTTCCTTAACTTTGATCCTCCTTGAAAGGTTACTTCCTTTCGTGTGGGGTCCTTAAAAGTATCTTTCTTTTTATTACAATCGATGTTGGCAAAATTCTTGGAGAGCCAATCCATCCCAAGAATCACATCGAAATCCGTCATGGATATGGGAATTAAGTCGGCGTCAAACCGGTGATTATCGAACTCAAGTTCGCAGTTTCAGAAAACATGGTGAGACACAAACACCTGATCCCCAGCTTCTTGGATTCTATAGGATGCATCACTATAGATTGGGTTATGCTCAATATTCTTTGCGAATTTCTTGGATATAAAGGAGTGGCTAGCACCACTATCAAATAGCACATTGGCAGGTACTGAACATACTAAGATAGCTCTTGAATCATGAAAGATTTTCTAAGCAGCAGTAGGGCAATAGTATTTGTAAAACTTTAAGCATTGCATAAATTTTAGAATATACCTGCCACCACCTCATTGGCCTCTTCAGCAGCTGCGTCAGTCATAGCATGAACTCTTGCATTAGTACGCTGGCGCTGGTTCTTAGGTGGTCGCTGTTGCTGGGCCCCCTTTTCTTGGCAATCCTTGGCCATGTGTCCTGTCTTTCCACATCTAAAGAAGATAGTTCCTTTATCCAGACAGTCTCGGAGGATGTGGCCCACCTTGCCACTTCCGAAACACTTTCCCGCTTGGTATTAGCACTCTCCCACATGACGCTTATTGTAGTGAGGGCAGCTCAGAATAGCAGATTGTTGACCTTGGTTCTTTGACTGGTTCTTTTGGGAACAACGTTGGAATCGATTCTTTCCTTGGCAACCTAGGCCCCTTGAGTTTTGCTTAGCAGCTTTGCGGGACCCTCCGCTCCTGGATGTTTCTCTTCCTTGTTTTTGCCTGATCTTATCATGGCGAATGATGTCTCTTTCTATTCTGTAACAAGTGTCAAGAAGTGCACCAAAATTTGTAGGGTTCGTATTGACCAACCAGGTCCGAATCCTAGGGTTTAACCCTCTTTCAAACTTCAACATTTTAGTTTCTTCAATATTCATGGTAGATGGTTGGAATCTTCCCAGGGCTATGAACTTGTTAGCATATTCAGCGACAGTCATTCCTTGTTCTTGTACCAGCGATTCAAACTCGTGCCTCTTCTGTAGCATAACAGAGGGTGGTATGTAGAACTATTGAATTCTTGGAGAAATCTCTCCCACAGAATCGGCCTTGGTAGAGCTTGCATGTTGGCCTTCCACTATTGGTTGGCCTCTACAAGTAGAAATGGTCTGACGGCTTGGGTCTTTACTTCTTCGGGCGCTCTAATCAATTCAAAACAATTTTCTACTTTGTCCAGCCACTTCTCAGCGGCATCTGAGTCTGACTTTCCTTCGGAAGGCGGAACATTTGCTCTTTTCAACTTCTCAAAGTAGTATTGGGCATCCCTGATCGGCTCGTGAGGACATTTTGCTGCAGCATTACTTGCTCGATTTGGGTTACGGTCGGGCAGAAATTCTGGAAGGCATTAATATCTGGGATCACCTGGGGTAAAGGCCCTTGGGATTGGGGAATATTCTGCGCTGGTGGTAGATTTTGGTCTTGTGGTGGGGGTGGAGGAACCTGAGCAGGTGGAGGAGGAATAGGCTCCTGTGCCTCTGGTCTAGCTCTTGCCGGTCTGCCTCTTGGTCGCACCATCTGCATTATGCAGTGTTGGGGTTTTATTCAATGTGGGAATGTCATAATAAATAGCAGAATTTAATTTATTCCACTAGCATTTCTGAGTGGCATGCAAGTACATACGTTATAAATTAAATTCTAAAATTTATCATAGACTAGGGTTTTATCTGTAGATCGGAACTCTAATTTCCAGTCTAAGTCATCCTAGTCTAAGGTGAACTCTCATCTAGGATCATGACTTAGATCTAAGATTAAACTTAGTTGACTAAGATCATAACTTAATTCTATATTCTGCCCGGATCTGGAGCCTCAGCTCTGATACCACCTGTAGCGCCCCGCACCCTGGCCCAACCAGATACGGTGCACCCGTTGTACTTCACTACGGAGAGTACCAGGCGTCAGTCCATAACATCACAAAGTCCAGAATAAAATATATGGACTTTCATGCTTACACGTCAACAAGTAAGCGAAATCGAGGCAGAATAAAAACTTTTAAAATAAAACATCTACGCAACCATCATTAGTTTTACAACCGATCTTAAAGTACGGAAATCCCAAAAGTATTTGTTTCCATCACAATCACATAAAAAGATCATTAACCATAACCATCTCGTCAAATCTCTTAAGTCGTCCACCTCTCGCCCTTCTACGGGTAAGGAACCCTAGGTTCATCCTCGATCCATTCAACTTTATTTCCTGCAGCTTCTGGGAGGAAAAATAAGGGATGAGTGACAACATTACCTGCAAGTAAACTATAAATAGTCGTGAATTAAATGGAGAGTACATACGAGAACCGACCCCAAAAATTCGGTTTAGAACATACCTGTCCTTCCATCCAAAACCCGTAAATAAACAGCTCATAACTTATCAAGATCAGAACTTATCAAAATTCACAACAGACAACAATTCATATCTTATTAAAAGATCATTACTCAATAAAGATCATAACTTAAGAACTACCAAGTCATAACAACTTAGTCTAAGTGTCACGTACCAATATTCGACGTCTCATTAAATGCAGAATGCATGAATATGTACATGGGATGCATCATGATAAAATGAAGATAAGATCCTTGGCTCTTTCTTTCAAAACATCATCGTCAATAAAACAAGAGAGTATTCAGATCTATTCTCCCGGATCTGAGGCGGTCACTTATTTCTTTTCGAATCTATTATTCCTGGATTCGGAGCAGTCACGTCATCACTTACCAGGTCTATTCTCTCCGGGCCTGTATGATCAATATCATCATAATCAGGTCTATTCTCTCCGGGTCTGAACGGTCAATATCATCAGATCAGTTAACCCCGGATCTAGAGCGCGTACTACTGGCCAGATAACACACGGTACCGGTGGAAAGAGTTCTTTTAAAAAACAAAATCTTTTCTTTAAAAATGCTTTTTCATCATTCTTCCCCATAAAATCAGTTCCATAAATCATGTAGATGACGATGATGCAATGTATGACATGCACTATGCAATCTGTGACATTATGCGTTACATATACACACAAGAACAATTTATTCTTTAGGCTGGAAAAATCTCCAGAATTATCGTTCCATATGCACGGCCTCAAAACCTCGTGTTTTAGGCCCATTATCATGAGTTCTTGTCATACATCTGCATATGAGTGTCTTTTCTATTCGTAATATAATTTTCGTAACGTTACGGGACATGTAAGACACTTAATCTATTTAATTAAGAAACAGGGTACTGCAGAATTTCAGCTGTACAGTATCCTTTTTTTTACTTTTCCCTTAAGCCCATTAAGCTTTATTTAATTTTGGCCAACCCTGGAAACTGATGTAAACATACCAATAATTAAGGGTCGCCGGCCCAAATTATACAAATAAATCCATGCCCACCAAAATAAAACCCCACAACAAGTTCTTCAATTTTGCCAAAAATTCCAGATTGTAACACTAACTTAACTTTGGTGATTACCCCTCCAAATAATAATTCTAAGCTGAGTGGTTTACATTAAAACACTCACATATGTCTTAAGTAATTATCATAAAAGTTTTGCAGCATTATAATAACTTTAAAGGGGTCATTTATTCTTTTTCTCAAAACGGGTACATGCTGAATTCTGGAATGACCAATTTTACTATGAATTTTATTGTGACCAATCCGTAAGTCCTTTTTCAAAAATTCCAAGTCACAAACTTAGCGAACACCTGGGCCTAGATCCCTACCAAACATCAGCCCAATTGCATGTTCCTAAGATCCATTTTGGGGTCAATCATTATGTCACATAAAACCTGTTCAGTCCAGTAATTTCCAGCATGACCAGTTTTACTAAAAATACCGTTAAAAAATAAACCATAACTCCTTTTAACGAAATTACAACTCTCATATTTACTACACACATAGGGCTAGTGTTACACCAAAAATTAGCTTAATTGAATACTTCTAAAATCCCTTTTCAGGTCCTACAAAACGTCACAATAATCTGCCATGTTCCAGTAATTTTCAATTTTGTCACATTTCCTTACTAAATTGTCCCAACTTGAGTTGTTTGGCTTCAATACCGTATTAAACATCAAAGAAAACCTTTAGCATACGGTTATACAGATTGTAACACACTCCCAAAAGTCATCTATACATCACTTAAAAACAGTTTGAATGATACACATGTCGTTCCTTTGGTCTTGCACGTCATGTTCATACTAGAACCCATTCTTGGTATAATTGGTGTAAACATACCCTACCCCCAAAACAGCCCGTCTATACGCATGTTAGGGCAAAAATCATATCCCCATGATGAACATATTAAGCTTAACACATAAAGCACACATCTTGTTCACACCTTTACCCCACAAGTTACGATTTCTTACAAGAACTACAATTATTTTCCCCTCTTTCATCCAACCGTCCTCCATACATGTCAAAGAAGAGATCTTTGCCACATTCATCTTAGATTTACCTCATATTCATACGTGAAAACAACAAATAATCCACCTTTGGAGCAAATATCACACATGCAAGCCATTTTACTCAAGGATCCGAAAGTTTCATGCATTAAACTTAGCATTTCGCATCTAAGATTAAAACTTAATAGCATCTAGACATTCAAGCATGCACTTTCACATATAAGCCATGAGTATTTATAGGATAATTGCCTTTTTCAAACTTACTCCTTTTCTTCGCTTGGAAGATGAGTGAAATCCTTCTCCTCTTCACTATATACCCCCACGGTTTGGGAGGAAGAAAAGGGATAACATTAGCTTTTATTCTAGGCAAGGATAAAACAAAATGGAGGCCTAGATTAACTTACCAAGATGGAACTTGGACGTTGCTCAAACCTCATAAGCAACTAACCCCTCCTAAAAGCTTTGAAAACTTGAACCTAGTGACCATGGAGGTCACGGTTTATGAGCAAGAAAAAGGGGTAACATGAGCTTCAAGCTATGTAAAATGTAAAAATCCCTTGAAGAGTTGAGTATTTACTTACCTAGACCAAGATTGCCCTTGGGTGAATCTTGTACTCCCTTGGTTCTCTTTGGCCGTGTGCTTTGGAAGGGAGAAGAGGAAAACTTTCTTGTTCTTGGTGATTCTTTGAGGGTTGGAAGTATGAGAGGATTCTAGAGTGCTCTTGGAATGAATTTTTTTCCTTCTTGGGCTAAGGTGTTAGCTGTTGGGGGGTAAGGGAGGGGAATAAGGGATTACCATGGTAAGGTTATGGCAATTAACCTTGGTTATTTTAGTTAATCAAGGTTACTTTATGATTAACTTGGGTTACTTTATTCCAATCATAGTTACTTTTAGGCTAACCTTTGTTACTTTAACCTTGGGGTTAATAAAAGTAACCATGGTAGGATTCAAAATTCCCCTTGGTTGCCCACTTGAGGGTATCCGGCGGTTGGGGTCTTAATGACCCTAACCATGCCTAATTTTTTTTTTTGAAAAAAATCATGTGGTGGTTGCCTCCCTTTTTACTTAATTATTTTCCCCCTTTTTCTTTTAAAATATGAAATTGGGGAAAAATTTTGAGTCCATTTGGGCTAAGGGCTGAATTTTATGTGGGTATTGGAAGAAATTTGCCCACTACTTCAAATTGTTTAATTGCTATTTGAGCTTAATTAAAGGTGGCCCTTATAATTGTCCTTCTTTTGATTTGAAGGAAAACCTTCTAAGGCCCTTTTTATCCTGGTGGCCGAGATCTCCTAGGCCCTTAGGGGTAAATTGGTCACTTCACATAATCCATAATTCATGCTTGAATTACTACACAATATTTTTTCCTTATTGCAAGTCTAACTCGAGAAGTAATCATCAAACTAAATAAATTGTACTTGAAGATACAACTTTTCATAAATTCTCTAAGCTAAGTCTCAAGTACGAGGTGGTTCCTCGTTGGGTACACAATAATAGATCTGAAAGAGATGTTATGACCGCCTCAGATCCAGATATAATAGATCTAAACACTCTTTACTCCTTGTTTTATGACGAGTATGATTTGAAGGAAAGAATGAACGAAAAAGATTTTCATGGCATCATTTTGCACCACATTTGCATATTCATACGCATTGCATATGATCATGAGCATGATGTTGAGTCTATTTTTCCTTCATGACTGCGTTGTGATTTTATTGTCTTTAAGACTATTAATTGAAGGGGAATGAAATGCAAGTCGAATGATAGATGTACTGTTACTTAAGTTATGACCTTATTAGCCTTCGTTACCTAAGTTATGATCTTATTACTGCTATTACATAAGTTATGATTTTATTATCCTTGTGGCTATCGAGTCGAAAGACATGTATGATGGAAAAATCCAAATTCTGAGGATTTTGTTCTTGTGTGTACTTTTCCTTTTAATTCATGATTGTTTATGGTATACTTGCTGGTGACTTTGTCACTATTTTTCCTCCCAGAGTCTGCATGAAATTGGGGTAGAGTGGATTGATGACGAGCCCAGAGTTTCATAACCGTGAGCCGGCGAGTGGATGACAGTTTAAGGATTCTCTTATGATGGCTTATGTTTTGTTGGACTTTTGCTGGGGACTATGATTACTGGTTTCTACTTTATGTTGGACATGGTTGTAACCTTTATGATAGATATTCGGAATGTATGTTTAAAAGTTTTTATTCTGCCTCAGTTTTGCTTACTTAACGATGTGTAAGCAGGAAAGTCCCTATACTTCGATATGGACTACGACTTGTTATGAACCGATGCCTGTTACACTCTATAGTGAAGTACGGCGGGCGCACCATATCTGGCTAGGCCGGTGTGTGGGGTGCTATAGGTGGTATCAGAGCTGAGGCTCTAGATCCGGGCAGAATATAGAATTAAGTGATGATTTTAGAATCTAAGTTTGACCTTAGAACTAAGTCATGACCTTAGATGAGAGAGGAACTTAGACCAGGATGACTTAGACCAGAAATTAGAATTTTTGACCTAATGATAGAGCCCTAGTCAATGGCAATTTATAGAATGTAATCATGCCTGCTTGCATGCCCTTAAGATCTTATTTGGATTATGAATTAAATTTTGTCGCTTAATCGGAATTTTTATACCTTGAGTAAGACTCTGACGCTCCGTGGTGCAAATGGCATCACGATTCAGTAGAATGACATCATCACTGTCACCCCTAGGAAGCGGTAGGCTTTATTATCGACAGTTAGTAAGAGTACGTATTCTGGAGTTTGGCGGGGAATCTAGTTCAGAGAAGGCAGAAAGATGGTTAAGTGAAGTTGAAGGTAACTTCATGCTAATACAGGTGCCGGATAGGATAAGGGCGCAGATTATCCGGCCGTTTTTGAACGGTAAGGACAGCCAGTGATGGAGGACTTGTATCCAGCCACTACCCCGTCCGGTAAATTGGGCAGAGTTTCTAGAAGAGTTTTGTGAGTTCTTCCTCTCTCAAAACTTAATCACGAGAAGGGTTGAGGAATTTGACTCATTAAGACAAGGTTTAGGCATCAACATCTCAGAGTACGCTCGTCGGTTCGCTACTTTGGGTCGGTATGTTACTTTGATCATGGAGGATGAAAAGTTTAAGGTGATCAGATTTGTGCATGGTTTGGACCTCCAGATCAAAACTCGGCTAGTCAAGGCATATTCAAGAACTTTTAACGAATTATTGGAGGACTGCTGCAGAGCGGAACGTGATAATAAGAAAACGGAAGGACGAAATAAACGAGTTAACGAGCATACTAAGAAACGAAGTAGGAAGTGGGAGCCGTGTCCGTATAAGGCTAACAAAGAAACAACCAAGGTACGCCTAATTGCACAAGTTAAATGTGAAGTACCTATGTCCTACTTCCTATTAACCAAGTATAAGTAATTATGATATTTTTCTTTAAGTTATGATGAGAAGACCATAAGTAAGTAAGTGAGGTTATTAATGGTAGTATGACCGAGTATAACACCGTGTTTGGGACTCGGGATCTCTGTCATGATGCGTCACCGTTAGCACAAGTACATGCTTTGTTGTACACGTTCTATATGGGGAATCGATCGGCATATCGTGTGCTATTATTCTTATCAAGAGTGCTATAGCTAAATTTGAAAACATTATGACATCACGACATGAAAGCGCCATGTTAGGCAAGCTATGAAAAGCACATCATGATTATGAAAATCATGTTTTATGCGGTCGGGCGACCTTAGGATGATGATTAAAAATTCCCTAAGTCTATGAAGACACCTCACCAAAGGGCGCCTACTGAACCGAAAGAAAACTAAAGGAACAATTGCATGAGCTTTTAAGAAAGAAACTTGTCCGCCCTAACGTTTTGCCCAGGGTGCTCCCGTGTTACTCGTAAGGAAGAAGGATGGAGGCATGCGTCTTTGCCTAGGACCAATGATCTATTTAACCAGCTTCGGATAAACAATTGATAAGTGGTGTTTGCTCGGAAATCAGGTAATTTGCTTAGTTAACCTGTATGTTGGTATTTCTTAAGGAGGAATTCATAGAAATGTTGTAAGATGATGAAGCGTTACGGGAGTGTTTTGGAGAGATCTAAAACAGTGGCCATTTGAGAGGCGAAATGGGGAATCCTATAAGATATGATATTTGGATCAAGAATTTATAAGTTGAGAGTATTTGACGCACTCCAGCAGTGACGTTACGATTTGGCATATTCTCATTTCGTATGTATAGCATGATGTTTCCAATGTTTCATGAACAAGAAAATAGTGACATGTGCACGTTTTCAAGTCTCAAAAGAGAAAACAAGGATTTATGATGAGCAAGAAACATTTGAAATGTCATAAATGAGACATAAGTTTCAAAGGAGAAACCATGACTTCTACAATTTTTTGAAGTGATTGCGAAAGTAAAGTTATTACGTAGTAAGTCGATCAACGGGACAGATGAATGCGGCAAATATCTTGTGAAGAGCTTGGTATGTGTACTTTATGGGAATTATTCCGGTTGTCGTTGGATGCTGTTGCGTACGTAAAATGACCATTATATGTTTACAGAAAGGATGTTTACAACAAAGAGTTAAGGAATAAGCATTTCATGACATGCTAACCCGGAATGGATACCATTATCCGTACGTAGTATCAAGATTGAAAGTGCTTAAGATGTGAGATGGGTTACGGTAACACCTCTAGAAAATAAAGAATAAGCTCTGATGGGACCTCTAAGATGAGTTGAACAAAGCAGTTCTGAGGGAATTAGATAGACACTTTATTCTGTCTTATTTACCTAAGGTAGGAAAGGAGCATCAAAGACATGCAAGATTGTTGCAACCCCTTAAGTTCCGAGTGAAAGAGGGATCACGTCACTATGGATTTTATGACTGACCCGCCAAGGACAAAGAATGGACATGATGCTATTTGGATTGTAGTCGATCATTTGATGAAACCCGTCCATCTCATGGCTCTAACGAAGCGTTGTATGGAAGCAAGTGTCGATCTTCCCTTTATTAGGATGAAATTGGAGATAAAGTTTTTACAGGACCTGAATTAGTGGACCAAACTCGAGAAAAGGCTCTTGGGAAACGATCTATCCCTATGGTTAAGGTGCAATGGAAGCACCACTCTGCTGATAAAGCTACTTGGGAGACTGAAGAAAACATGAGGTAATTGTACTCACATCTTTTGATTAGTACCCTTACATTTCGAGGACGAAACTTATGATAAGGGGGGAGGATGTTGTACCCCAACCGTACTGTACTTGAAACTATGATGAAATGGCATAATGAAATGTTAGATCTTCCAAGTACATGTATTAAGTTATATTATTGCTTCTTTATTAAATCTCCTTAAAGTAGATACTATATAATTAAAGAGGTGAGCGTTATGAAGCGAATAAAATGATCAGTTCACCCCTCCAAGGTCATGGAGGTTTGACCACAAGGCCTTTGAGGATCTTTGAGTATTTTTTTTAAAGAAGGCTAACCTAAATGGCCCTCTTAAAAGCAAGACTAAGGGCCTACACAATAAATTACATATTGTAAGTAATAGTATAATTATAAAAGTAAGTATAAATAAACGAGTGAAGTGACAAAAATAACCTCCCAAAGCCCCAAGAAATTCTGCCACTATGAGTGATCTAGAAGACTCTATGGTCTTCCCTTTTGCAAAAAATCGGCCACATAAGGGGGGAGATTCTAGAACCCTCCTTAAATTTTAATATTCCATTCAAATAGTATATTAGTCTTGAAAAATAATTAAAAGAAAAGGAAAAAAAATGATCATAAATGGGGGTTCAAGACACAAAGGACTCTTCACGGGTCTCCATGCACACATGGGAATCTATTTGTCCCTTTTGTCTTCCCCAAGCCGCCGGCCACCCCTCCTTTTTTTCTTCCATAAAGATTTCCTTAAGTTCATTCATGGAGCTCCATCTCCACCTTCAACTCCTAACACCCCTCAAGGCTCATATCAAGACAAGAACTAAAAGCTTCTTGCACTCCTAGACTCTCCAACTTTCGGCCCCATTAAAACTTGGGAGTGTCAAGATTATCTTCATCTCCAAGCTCCAAGAACTCATCTTGGTAAGTTCATGCTAAACCTTCTATGTAAATCCTATACTTCAAAGGATGAAGCTCACATAGGTACCCTTCTTTTCTTGCAAAAAATGTGACCTTTAAGTGGTCACTAGGTGAAGATCCTTCAAGCTATTAAGAGAAGCCAACTTCTTGGTGGGTTGGATTCATTTCACCCTCCATTCAAGCCTCATCTTGGTAAGCAAATCTAGCCTCAATTTAGCTCTATTCTTCACTTAAGATAATGGCTAATTTCACTTCTTTTTCTCCTCCAAAACCGTGGGGCATGAGGAAGTGGAAGGAGACTTCACTTCATTTCATCCGAGATTCAAACTAGAGGAAGGCTCCTAGCTTAAAAGAGGCAAGTATACTCTAGCCAATCTTGACTTATTTGTGAAGTGCATGCTTGAATGACTAGCCATTTTTAAGCTATGAATCTTAGTTGAAGACTGTAAGTATAAGACATGAGAACTAGTTGTTATAAAGAAAACTGTTGGAATGAGTGAATGATTTGTTATATGAATGTGTCATGACTGTTTTGATATGACTCATGTACAGTTTATCTATAGTTTAAAGCATGTTATGAGGTTTGGAATGATTATGTTAAAATGTGTATTTGATGGTTATTAAGTTATCTTAAGGAATAAAGTCGATTGGAATGCTTGAACCATAAAAGTGATGAAGTGCTGGAATTACTGGAGCTGGACAGATTTGAGAGGCGTATTTTATGACCTGAAAACGAACCTTAGGAGTGTTCAATTTTGATGATTTTTGGTATGATGATAGCCTCATATGTTTATGAAATCTGTGAGTTGGAATTTTGGTAAACGGAGTTGTGGTTTATCCTTAATGAAATGTTTGGTAAAACTGGTCATACAGAAATTTCTGGAACAGGACAGTTTTGAGTAACAAGTTGTTTGGCTTGAAAATGAACCTTAGGAATGTGCAAATGAGCTGATTTTTGGTATAATGTTATCTTGATATGTGTAGTAAATGTGTGAGTTTGAATTTTGATAAAAGGAGTTGTGATTTGACCTGAATGAAATTGTTAATGAGAACTGGTCATACAGAACTTACTGGAACTGGACAGTTTTAAGTAGTAAGTTGTTGGGCTCGAAAATGAACCTTAGGAATGTGCAAATGAACTGATTTTTGGTATGATGATAGTTTGATGTGTTTAGTAAAACTTGAGTTAGAATTTAGGTAAAAGGACTTGTGGTTTGGTCACAATGAAATTCGTGGTAAATTTGGTCGTTCCAGATTTTGTATGTGCCTAGCTTTGGGAAATTAATTAAATGACCCCCTTAAGCATATTAGATTGCCTTGAAATTTTTATGGTATTTACCTAAGATATAGATGCACTTGTTCAAGTAAAGAAACCAGCTTAAAACCTCTATTTTAAAGGTTAACAACTGAGTTGAAGTTAATGGTGCAAAATTGGAAAACAGGACAGTTTAATGACATAAGTTGTAAGGCTTTGATCTTACTCATTTAGGCTTGATGGTGATGTTTGGACATACGAATATTGTTTCTTGGTATGTTAGTTATGTTTTCCAGGTGATGGCGTAAATTGAATAAGGCTTTTTGATCTATGAAACTGAAGTGAGATGGGTACTGCCCTGCTGATTTCAGCAGTACCCCTTGTTGACAATTTGATGAATTGATGACTTTAGGAATTTCGGAATGTTACGAGATTTTTACGACATATGTCTAAGACTTCATTATGCATATGTGTTGCATGAGTTTATGAAAATATTCTCTGAATTGATGAGCACGAGGTTGTATGAACAGAATGTTATTGTTGGAGAGTATTTTTCCAGCTTAAGAGACAAGTCCGTGTAGGCTTGTTATGATGTGTTTGTTCACGAGTTACATGCCGCATAGCATGCATTGCATTGTCCATGTCCATACGATTTATGAGATTGATTTTTATGTCGAAGAGTAATGAGAAAGCTCTTTTCAAAAGAAATTTTCAGTCTATGAAAGAAAGACTCCTATGATACCATTTATTTCTGGCCAGCACAACCCACTCCAGATCTGGGATTAATTGATCTGATGATGATTATGACCGTCCAGGCCCGGAGATGATAGACCTGTGATTATGACCGTCCAGGTCTAGAGATGATAGACCTGTGTTTATGACCGTCCAGGTCCGGAGATGATAGACCTGTGAATGATGAGTATGACTGTCCAGGACCGAAGATGATAGACCTGTGATTGCATGACCGTTTTCATATCCGGATATGATAGATATGAAAGAAATGTTATGACCACCTCAGATCTGGATATAATAGATCTGAACACTCTTTACTCCTTATTTTATGACGAGTATGATTTGAAGGAAAGAATGAACGAAAAAGATTTTCATGGCATCATTTTGCACCACATTTGCATATTCATACGCATTGCATATGATCATGAGCATGATGTTGAGTCTATTTTTCCTTCATGACTACGTTATGATTTTATTGTCTTTACGACTATTGATTGAAGGGGAATGAAATGCAAGTCGAATGCTAGATGTACTATTACTTAGGTTATGACCTTATTAGCCTTCGTTACCTAAGTTATAATCTTATTGCTGCTATTACATAAGTTATGATTTTATTATCCTTGTGGCTTTCGAGTCAAAAGACAGGTATGATGTAAAAATCCAAATTCTGAGGATTTGGTTCTTGTGTGTACTTTCCCTTTTAATTCATGATTGTTTATGGTATACTTGCTGGTGACTTTCTCACTCAGCCATTATTTTTCCTCCCAGAGTCTGCAGGAAATTGGGGTAGAGTGGATTGATGACGAGCCTAGAGTTTCATAACCATGAGCTGGCGAGTGGATGACAGTTTAAGGATTCTCTTATGATGGCTTATGTTTTGATGGACTTTTGATGGGGACTATGATTACCGGTTTCTACTTTATGTTGGACATAGTTGTAACCTTTATTATAGATATTCGGAATGTATGTTTACAAGTTTTTATTCTGCCTCAGTTTTGCTTACTTAATGATGTGTAAGCAGGAAAGTCCCTATACTTCGATATGGACTACGAGTTGTTATGAATCGACGCCTGATTCTCTCCGTAGTGAAGTATGGCAGACGCACCGTATCCGGCTAGGCCGGGGCACGGGGCGCTACAAGGCCGGTGGATGATTATGTACTTAGAACATTTTGTGACTTTAAGACATTGTGGTTTGTACGGATCTATGACGGAATGTAATCTTATGCATGTCGATTGTAAATTGTTTATCTTTATGTTGCTTCTGCTATATCAATCTAGGTTTTATGTCGACATGCACATTAATGGTGTCGACGTCTTGTATTTCTCATGGTAGAGTACAGCGGGTGAAACATACCAAAACCCTCCTGGCGGAGCGCTACATGTGGTATCAGAGCATGGCTCTAGATCTATAGCGGAAACTGTAAAGTAAAGAATGGCTGTAGAACCAAGTGATGATGCTAGACATAAGAAATGGTCTTAGACAGAATAACGGCCTTAGAAGCTAAGTGGTGATCTTAGACATAAGGAATGATCTTAGACTGAGGGTTACAGCCTTAGACTAAGCCAACTAGAATGGTTTAGAGATAAATGGCCAAAAGAACCCTACTTTTACTTAATAGATGATTATCTTGGAATCCTGAAATTTTGAACTATTTCCTAAAGAAAATGGATCGACAACTTGAATTGACGTTAAAACTGACGTGAGTATTTCCCATAGGATAATCTTGAACTTAAGTACTAATCTTAGTCATAGGTAATGATTTTGAACATAAGTCAAATATTAGAAGTAAGCAATGATTACACTAAGTAATGATTTTAGAAATAGACATGACACTAGTAATAAGTAATGATTTTAGATTTACGAGATGATTTAAGAGATGATCGGATGAGAGATACATTCATATATACCTAGGGTAAAACCATTGAATTGAAATTAGTTGCCTTAAGTTTTGATTATTATCTTTTGTATATTTTCATAGATCCAATCCCTTTAAACCTTCATCATTTGATATGAAGTTAAAATTGTAATAGCAAAATTTTGTAAGAAGAAATCAAAATGGTAATAGTAATGGTAGCCAGAACAAAAACTAGAAGGACCTACAGCAGGCACTGATTGTTGCATTAATTTAGATGGGACAGGCGGTTTCTAGGGTGTTTCACCATAGCAGCCGCATGGGACCCGATACTATTGAAAAGAAGCAGGTCTATGTTCCTACATTTGATGAAAGTGTCAGAGCATGATTTCGGGTCTAAGTGGGGATTGTAGTACTAAGGTATGATTTTTAGCAGAACGATTGTTACTAAGAAATGATTCATTAACAGTATGATCGGTAGAGTTTAGTGAAGAATATTGTACAAGGAGTTTACAGTTGTGATTAAGATGTTGAATTTAGAGTTATTAAAATAGGCCGAATATATTAGACTTATTTGAGGTATTGATCAATAGCGATAAGTGCGCTTTATTATAGTAAAGATAGTGGAATGATAAACTATTATAAATCTTTGGTTAAATATCGATTCCTATAAACATCGAGTTACTTGGCTTGAATCTAGTAGGCTTAAGTTGAAATAGAGTAAGCATGAACAAGTAGTGGTTGATATTCACGTGGGATTTAACTGGATTATAATTCACGGTTGGAATAATCAAGTAAAGAAGTACGGTAGGTCAGTGTGGCACATGAAGGCATCGTGAGGAGACAAATGCAAAATTTACAAGGAACGGTACATAGACAAATTTTCAAGTAAGATGACTTATAGAAATTGGGTGAAGTATTGGACTATTATTTTTCAAGTAGTCAAATATTTTCATATAAGCACGTACACCAAGGTATACCTATATTTTAAAGGCACTTCAAAGATTTTACATTCTAAGTATTTGATTTGGTTTCATTTTTAAGATGTTGATGTTTTCTAAGAACGACATGCATGTATACTTCTTATATAATATCTCAAATTTTCATGTAAGTTGCATCTATTTTGTTGGAATTAATGTTATTTGTCAAATATCGATATTGCAATTATTTTACTTCTTATGGGGTTTTTAAGGTATTTATCCATCTGCAAGGAACTCGCTTAAATTTTGCAAAGATAAAAAAAGTAGTTTTAAAAATTTATATTTCATTTGGAAAATAAAAGACACCATGTTCAAATCATTTTACAAAGAGAAATAATTAAGATTGTTGTGTTTCAATTTTTTTAAAGTGGTTTTACCCATAGTACCTTTACAATAATTTATATATTATTTTTACGAGGTTGCTTGAGACACGGTTGCAAAAAACAAGTATATACTACTATAATTCATGTATTTACAAAAACAGAATGGAACTTATTCCAAAATGTAGCCACCTAAGTTACGTTTTAGAAAAATATGTCCATACACATATTCAATATACTAGGTTGTTGATGACATATCCAAAGAAGTAAGGACATGATCATAGAGTTAAACCAACAGTATACAAGAATAGATTTTAAGGATCTATTTCTATATAGAAAAGGAGTATGGTTAATATATTGGAGGACTCGGTGGATATTTAGGTATATTTATCTATTTAGGTAAGGGATCATATATGATTAGTTTGAAGAATTCGGAATTGTAGATTGCAAGTATATAAGTTGAATGATACACGATTGAGTGGTGCAAGTGGAAATTTGAAGGATTGACCACCTAAAAGTGAGATCGGTAGAACACACAAGTTTCGAGGATGAAATTTTTGTAAGGGGGAATGTTACGAGCCGCATCCTTGGGTCTTTAGAAAAAGAAATAAAGAAAATAAAATAATAGGAAAGGATATAAATGTTAGATATAGATAAAAATTTACTCTTTAATATTTGGATAAAATTTGAAAAGTTGAAATGGGAATTAATTAGGAGATTTATCTATATCACTTTCCTATACCTACTATGTCACACTCTCATTTTACTTATTGTCCAAAAAATATAAAATAGACTAAGGTAGCATACCAAGTGATTATGACATGATACTTGACTATTTATTATGATGTGACTATATTATTATAATCTAAGTAAGTGGAAGTGAGATATCGAATGAATAATGAATGGTAAATAAATAAATTGTAAGATAGGATGGGTAGTGTAATATTTAATTTTTACGACACAAGATAAATAAATAAAGAGGACATGACAAAAATACGGTGTTTGTTATGCCTCAAAATTTCATTATGTCAGAACATGTTATAATATCGTAATTAGTAATTTTTAAACTATGATCGACGGATAGATTACTTGATATATCGGTATACAGCTAAATTAGATAACAAGCATTTATAATTGCATCATAAAAAAAAATTTAAGGCTAGTAGGTAATAACTTAAGTCATTAGAATAAATTAAATTAAAAGAAAAATACATGAACACAAGAATTTTATACTACTTAAATTAGGACATAAGAAGATGTTTTGGAAGATAAAAGGGGATGACATAGAAAATTCGGCCATGTGGCCTAGAAAGATAAAATGGAAGAAAGTCTTCCAACTACCCCGACTTTCATGCACAAAATCCTTCTTTTCCCACCTGATTCCAACCACTCAACTTAACTCTTTTTCTCTCAGTTCCCTCATTTTCCCTTTGGCTGGCCAACTCCTTTAGAAAGGGGGATTTTTCCTTCTTTCTTCAACACTCAAACACTTCTCTTTTTTCCAAATCTCCAACCAACACTTTCCTCATTCTTCAAAGAAAGAGAAACAAGCTCTTCAAGCCCCATTTTCCACCCAAAAACTGAAGGCACATAAGGGAGGAAGAAGAGAAAGCTTTCCTTTCTTCATCACACATTACTACTCCAAGATAATCGCTAAGACACTCTCCCTCTTTTAGTATTAGAAATCCAAAATTTAGTGAAATTAAGGAATAAAAATATCCAAGGTTAGAATCCACTCAAACATGAGTCTAAATACTTCTATTTAACACTTTCCAAATTTGCTCATCAATTCTTCCTTTCTGCTCAACAAACTGTGCGTTATACTAGGAAAGGAGAAGGAAGATTCTTCAAGCTAAGGCCAAGAAGAAAGCTTGTAGGTCACTCATCAAGGAGAAATCTTCAAGTCTAAACTTGAAGCAAGTGAAGTAGGCAGGTAGGTATCTCTCTTAGATTCTTCATGCCATTTACAAAACCACTATATAATTTCTATAAGAAAAATTAGATCATTCATGAGTATGTTCAAGGGTAAGTTTCTATCGAAAAAAGAAATGAGACTTACATACATGTTGGACTATGATAAGGAGTAGATATAAGAATATTCAATCTATGTTTATATGAAAAATAGATGTTCACACCAAAATAAGAAATGAGACAAAAAGCAGACGGTTTGAAGCTTTTTGTGAATAATGATGAATGTGACCAAATTAGGTATGAGTATGTTTGGTTAGAAGAAGGAAGATCATGTGAAAGAAAAGAAATGAAATCTTATATGTACGATAACGTATGGAGACGTATGTTTTTCGGTCAACTTGAGAACAATACTAGTTTTGGTGAAATATAAAGACGATGGTACATGTACTTATGAAAGAAAAATGATGAAATATTGCATGTAAGATGATGTAGGAAGATGGATACATATTTCGGCCATAAAGTGTTACACCTCGAAATTTTTCGTTACTTCGATACATATTTATTATCGTAGTTATACACGTATAAATTTTGCACTTGTGTTAAAACATACGAAATATCGATGTGTGGAGAAATTTGCTAACAAACGTTACGATTTTGTGATAAGAATTAAAACAATACAAATATATAACAACTTAAATCTTAGGATTTAATAAATAAAACACACAACACAAGAATTATGGTATTTAAATAAAAGAGAAAAGAAAGCAAGACATGAATTGATATTTGGGACAAAAGGGAAAATCATATAATATATATTATATATACATATTGGGCAAGTAAGAGAAGAAAAAGGAGGAAGAAATTGCAGTTTGAATAATAGCCCAATAAAATACCAAGTGTAGAAAATTGTTTCGAGACCAAGTGATAAAATTTTGTCCCATTCTACCTAGGCCCAAGAGCCTCCTCATGATAACCTTGCACAAGGACCCTCCAAGAAGACACATACGGGTCCCTTAACAAGAAGCCAAGCGAGACAACTAGGGTTTGATGTTGGGGTTTCTTGGGAAGGCATGTGCAAGAGGTGCCAACGAATGGTGGGCATCATTGGGTGCTCATCTTGAGGATATGATGTGATTATCCTTGATTTTAATGCATATGATAAGATGTAAGGGTTGGTGGGAGGGCAGGATGTTCATTTCACGCATGCGTGTCATAGTCTCGAGTCTAGTCTTTTATATTGTCTTTGTTTAGGTCTAGGGTAGCATATGGAGTCTTTTGTTATTTGTTTGATGCACTAATGCTGCTGTTGAGTGTCTTTATAGGAGCCAAAACCAAATAAGAAAAGTGGCATGGGGTTATCCTAAATTTTAGGAAGACAGCCAGGACATCCGTTTGGTATTTTAGATGTACGGGTCGGAGGATAGGTCCAATAATGTTCAAACTACTTGAAGATGGTATAAAAATCAATTTGGGATGACTTTTATGTTTTGCACTTTTCCTAATTTCGCTACAAGACGGTCCAAAGTCAGCTTGAAGATTGGAGTCCAAGTTTGGAAAGTACTGAGTCCACTTGATTGACACATGACTTTTGGTAGATGATATCCCCACGAAGAAGAGTTCAAATGAGGTGATTCAAGAGCCAAAGTAAACACGATTTCATGACCTACAACTTTGATGAAGAGTCCAAAAGCTAATTTGGATTGTAGAAGTGTGTAGAGGTATGTAACCGACAGGGTGTCATGCAGTACGAAATTTTGGAGATTTGATTTCAAACTCTTTTCTTGATTAGTTTTGATTTACTTTCCTAGGTAGAGTTAATGTAGATTGATAGGAGATATTATGATTATCTTGATTGATTTATTATCTTTTAGAATTAGCAAAATAATGCCCATATAAAGTAGATACCATCGGCAGCTTGTAATCAGTTTTCACAATTCCAGTAGACCCTTTTCTTGGCAGCCTTGTGTGTGCTCCCTTCCTATGTGTTTTCTTTGGGTTCACATACACAAATAAAAGCTAGATCTAATTCAAGGTTTGAGACACCCTTGTTTGTGGCCACAATCTACAAAAAAGAAACGACTTGGAGATTGGAAGGCTGAATTTCTCAGCACCCAACGTTTTCAGTGCCATTGAGGAGAAAGGTGGTGTCTTGCGCCATTGTTCAACCTTAACCGTCATTGAGGGATTAGAAGAGTTTAAGGAAGGGTCCTATACACGTACATGCGTCCCTCAAACACATATCAATTTGGTATCAGAGTTAAAGGTTCTTCCTTTTAACACACATATCCTTCTTTTCTTTTCATCTCTTCTTTGTTCATGCCAGTACCCCCCCCCCCCCCACGGACCACCTTTACTTTCTACCCTTTGTCTTTCTTTGTTCTCCTCCATATCTTTTCACCCCACATCTGATCATATATATATTAAAAAAAGTGTTCTTTCTTGAGAAACAAGTGCAAAACTGAGGCATTTGCATCGAAGGTTGCATCTTTGCCTTGCTTCTATCATTCTTTCATCAAATCATCAATCTTACACACCTAACTTAAGGTTATTCATGTTATTTAAGGATTAAAGTCCCAGATTTTACATAAAATACGACCATAGCCAAATCACTTCCTTGTGTCACATGTAAATCCTGTTGCTAACGAAGCTTTTAGTTGATCTTAGACTTGTGTGACATTGGTTGCATTGTTTTCTTTGTTGTTGATGCAATTATCTTACATCCAAGGCTGACTTTACCCCACACCATACACCACTGGTCCATTACATCCAAAGGCAACATCTTTCAAACCACACCAAGCCACAAAAGACCACACCTTGGTGACAAAAACCCTGTTTTGGCCGACACAATAAAACAACCTCCAAAGGTGACGTTTTCTATCTTGAGTGACAAGAAGGGCCATCAAAAACCCTAAGACAAGTACAAAAAATTGTGATACACTTATTTCCTCCTTGTACAAAAGCAAAAAAGCCCTCGGACAGCAAAAAAAATACAGAATCCGAGGCTACAAAAAACACAATGTTGGTCCAGTGGTGTGAAAAATAACATTAAGCTTGTTGATATATTTAGGGGCATATCAAGTTCCATCATCACATCACAAACAGAGACATCACATACCTCAGCACCCTACATATTTTGTTGTTTTATTCTTGGATACTTGATACTTGTAATAAGATCAACAACTTTGTAATTTATTTGCATAAGGATAGGGTTAGCTAAAGATTGCCCAGGGCAACCCCTTAGCTTTCTTTGGCTCAGGCCTTGACATAATTTTAGGTCTCTTTTTGTTGAATCTTAGTGGTTAATTGTGAAAGCTGTCTTATTTTGTGACTTGAAATCGTTGCATTCGAAAGTGCTGAAATTGTTTAACTTGGCAATAAAGAAAGGGTGTTGCATCTTGAAATTGTGTTCATCGCTTGGATTACTTGCTTTGAATTGTATATAGCTCAAGATTGGCCAAGGGATTCACAATTGTGAGGCCTAAAGTGAGGCTAAACACCCCTAAAAAACTATTTTGCGTTCTATCACTAACGCAACTGTAGCGCTCCGCTCCCGAGCCCTAACATCGGGAACAATGCACCCGCCGTATCTCACTAAGGAGAATACAAAGCGTCAAAATCAAATCAGATACACGTCAGCGGAAGTCAAAATTTAAAACCTCGAAATAATCATCATCGTAAATATCAAGGTCTAGGCAAATCTAAATCCGATACAAATGTCAAATGTAGATATAACTAAATGTCTAAATACTACACGGTAATTTTTATCCTTATATAACATTTATTGTTATTATTATTTTTCACCTTTTCTTATTCCCGGTTGGTCACAGGCATAATAGCAACGAAATCTCTTTTGTCTTTGTGTTAGTTTTCCTTTTCTTGTTCTTCTTCATTTAATCTCAGGTGAAATGTCGTCAACTAAGGCCGTAGGTGAGGAGACAAAGGCTGAAGTGTCCCTTGAAAAGGTGTTGGAGAAATTACAAGGAATCCCCAACAAAGTGGAGGAGTTGGATAGGAGAACGTCCAACCAACATTCAGCCAAGAACGCCCCCAAAGTCAAGGACAGACATCATATGGAGGGGAAGCACGAGGTTCCATTGCAATGGGAAGTAGAGGAAGAGTGGACCAAGGTAAAGCACCCATGAGACATCGTGAGCCTAAGGAAGAATATCCACCAAGGAATTCTACAAGGAAAAGATGGACGAGGAGTAAGCATGGCCCCAAAGCCGTGTGCAAGCAATGAGAGCGCCACCCCATGAAGATGAGTTCCTTAAAATCAACATGAACATCCTTTCATTTTATGGTAAGAGTGACCCCGAAGCATACCTTAAGTGGAAGAAGAAAGTTGATCTCATCTATTCATGCACAAACTACTCCGAATGGCAAAAAGTACGTTATGCTAGCATTGAGTTTATGAAATATGCATTGATTTGGTGGGATCAAATTTAAAACATACGAAGAAGAACCATGAGAGATCCTATTTCCACTAAGGATGAGATGAAATTTGTTATGAGGAAAAAAATTTATTCCTGAATCATATGAGAGATCCCTACATCAAAAATTGCAAAAACTTACCCAAGGAGCTAAGAGCGTCGATGAGTATTTTAAGCAGCTTGAAATTTTGATGATAAGAACCAACACCATAGAACCCGAGGAGGCTACCATGACATGTCTTCTAGGAGGGTTGAATACGGAGATTGGCTTCCAACTTGACTCACAAACTAAATGGATATGAAATCTATGGTACATAAAGCTCAACGGATTGAACGACAACTAAAGGTACGTTCTTCTTCTAATGATTTTGATTTAAGAACTAACGTTTCTCCATCTACTAAATTGCAGCCTAGGTCAAACCCTAGTGGAGGGAGTATACGGCCAACCACAACCACATCCAACCGAGGTCAAAACCAAGCTCCAAGAAAGACAACTCTTCTCAAGAAAGTGGTGAGAAATGAAAGGTTAGGGTAGGAGTGAACAAAGTAGAAAACCCTACCCCTAGATTTAGGGATATTCAGTGCTTTAAATGTAATGACAGGGTTGTTATGCTAGATAGTGCCGTAACCCCAAGAAGATCATGTACTTAGAAGCGACACAAGAGCACTATACCAATGAGAGTGAGGAGGAGAAGCCTAAGCTTGAGGAGGAAGAAGAAGAAGTAAGTGAGGAAGAGACAGGGAAAAAGAGGGGGCCTACAAGGACTTTCTAATGGTTAGAAAGACCTTGAACACTCATATAAAGGAAGAAGAGGAAGACCTACAAAGAGAGAACATCTTCCACATCCACTACACGGTGAAAGGTAAGTGTTGCACTTTAATTATTTGATAGTGGATCTTGTGCTAATGTTGCTAGCATATAACTTGTTAGAAAACTTGAATTGCCTTTCATTGATCACCCCCACCCCTGTAGAATGCCTTGGTTAAATGATTGTGGTGAACTAAGCATTTCAAAACAAATTTTGCTATCTTTTTATATCGGTGTTTACAAAGATGAGATTTTGTGTGATGTTGCACTTATGCATACTAGTCACCAGTCTAGGTAGACCTTGGCAATTCGACAAGCATGTTACATATGCTAGTCGCCTTAATGTCTATTCATTCAAGTTTAATAACAAGGTGTTTAAACTTCATCCATTACCACCACACAAAGTTTTTGAGGATCATCAAAGGAGAAAGAAATCTTAGAATGATCCAAAGTATAAAGGGGCCGACAAGAGGTTTTTGGGGGACATCAAAAAGGAAAGAATGAGCCTAGGACAGAGCTCTACAGCCACGGCCAAGGGCACTAAGCCCTCAGCTAAGGTCCCGACACCTCTATTCCCTTCTTTTGTTTCACATCCACCCACAAAACACGCTTTCTTTGCAAAACCTAGTGAGGTTACTCATGCATTGCATTCTTATAAGATTGTTTATGTGCTACCATTTAAAGAAAGCGTTGACTGCCTGTTTTCTAGGGGTGACTTGCCATCTTCTTTTCCTAGTGATGTTGTGACTTACTAGAGGACTATTCTGACTTGTTCCCTGAAGAACAACCCTCAGGACTACCCCTTTTGAGAGGCATTGAACACCAAATAGACTTCATTTCCAATAGCTACACTTCCTAATAGACCAGCTTATAGGGCCAACCCTGAGCAAATGAAGGAAATTTAGAGTTAAGTAGAGGAACTTTTAAGTAAGGGAAAGGTGAGAGAGAGCATAAGCCCTTGTGCGTACCAGTGATAGTAGTCCCTAAGAAAGATGGAAGCTGGAGGATGTGTGTGGATTGTAAAGCCCTTAACAAAATCACAATGAAGTATATGTACTCCATCTCTAGACTTGATGATATGCTTGATGTGTTGCACGGTCCTAAGTACTTTACTAAGATTGATCTTAAGAGTGGCTATTTTCAAGTGAAAATAAAGGAAAGAGATGATTTGAAGACTACTTTCAAAACAAAATTTGGGTTGTAAGACTAGTTAGTGATGCCTTTTAGGTTAACTAATGCGTCTAGCATATTCATGAGGTTGATGAATGAAGTTTTAAGACCATTTTTTGGCAAGTTTGTAGTGGTGTACTTTGACATTTTGATCTACTCCAAGAACTTGCTTGACCATCTTGACCATTTAGAAGCTGTTTTTGACACGTTAAGGAAACAACAATTATATGCCAACTTTAAAAAGTGTTCCTTTTGATTGGAAAAGGTTGTGTTCCTTGGATTTGTTGTGAGTGCTTCAAGGATAGAAAAAGACCAAGGGAAGGGGAAGTCCATCATAGAGTGGCTCACGCCCAAAACTGTGGGCGAGGTTTGGATCTTCCATGGTTTGACAAGCTTCTATAGGCATTTTGTGAAGGACTTGTCAATAATAGATGTCTCACTAAACGGAATTGTTAAGAAGGATATTAGGTTTCATTGGGGAGAAGCTCAACAAAAGGCATTTGATGAACTGAAAGTAAGATCACCTCAGCCCCTATATTAAGATTGCCTACTTTTGATGAAACTTTTCAGATTGAGTGCGCTGCTAGTGGGGTTGGGATAGGTGTTGTTCTTACACAAGGAAAAAAGCCTATTGTATACTTCAGTGAGAAGTTAAAAGGTTTGTCATTGAATTATTCTACTTATGGCAAAGAATTTTATGCATTAGTGAGATCTTTACAAACATGGCATTTTACTTACCATCTAAGGAATTTGTGATCCACATTGATCATGAAAGCCTTAAGTATCTTAAAGGCCAAGGCAAATTGAATAAGATGCATGCGAAAGGGGTAGAGTTTATTGAGCAATTTTCTTATGTCATTAAATACAAGCAAGGTAAGGATAACATTGTAGCTGATGCATTGTCTAGGAGGTATACTTCGATCATTAAGTTGTCTTCACATTTTCTTAGTTTTGAGCATGTTAAGGAGGTGTATAAGGAAGATACATATTTTTGATCCATTTATGATACATGTCTTGAGTCACCCTTTGGTGGTTTTTATTTGCGCGATAGATGTCCATTTAGGACACAATGGTTGTGCATACCAAAAGGGTTTATGAGAGAATTGCTTGTGAGAGAGGCTCATAGTGGAGATCTGATGGGACACTTTAGGGTTTTTAAAACTTTGGAGACCCTAAAGGAACACTTCTTTTTGGCCTCACATGAGAGTAGACATTGAGTGAGTTTGTGGGAGTTGCATTACTTGTAAGCAAGCAAAATCAACCACTCATCCACATGAACTTTATACTCCCTTAGCCGTACCTTCTTCACTATGGGTAGACTTGTCTATGGACTTTGTCTTAGGCTTGCCTAGGTCCCAAAGTGCGAAGGATAGTGTGTTTGTGGTCGTGGATAGATTCTCTAAGATGGCACTCTTCATTGCATGCAAGAAAGCCGTTGATGCTTCCCATGTTGCACATTTGGTTTTCAAAGAGATTGTACATATGCATGTCATGGCAAAAACGATTCTGAGTGATAGGGATACAAAGTTTTTGAGTCATTTTTGGAGAGTTCTTTTGGGAAATCTTGGTACTAAACTTTTGCTTTCTTCAACGGCCCATCCTCAAACTGATGTCAAACTAAGGTTGTTAATAGGACTTTATCACAGTTGTTGCGTGCATTAATTAAAAAGAATCTTAAAAATTGGGAAGAATGCTTACCTCATATTGAGTTTTCATATAATAAGGTTGTGCATAGTGGTTCTTTGTATTCATCTTTTGAGGTTGTTTATGGTTTCAACCCCCATTTCTCGCTTGATTTGCTCTCTATTCCTGTAAATGAACGTGCTAGTCTTGAAGGTAAGAACAAAGTTGACTTCATTAAACGTTTGCATGCTAAAGTTAAATTGCAACTTGAACGCAAAAATGAACAGTATGCTAGGAAGGCTAATAAAAATAGAAAACATGTTTATTTTGTTCCCGGTGAACTTTTTTGTTGCATTTTAGAAAAAGATCGGTTTCCTACGGAGAGGAAGTCCAAACTTATGCCTAGGTGAGATGGACCTTTCAAGGTCCTACAAAAGGTTTGTGATAATACTTATGTTCTTGATCTTCCGCAAGACAGGTATGGTTCTATTTCTCACACTATAATGTTAGCGATCTTACCCATTTTAAGCATTTACTCGGACGGTACCGCCTTTCCTTCACCTAAATATATTTTTTTTTTTTTAATAAAAGTTTTATTTGATTAAAATGAAAACCTCACTTATGGCGGAGGAAAACCATATTACAGCAGTTCAGAGTAGACGAACAAATGAAATAACGAAGTAAGAATGACATATCTCCAGTCATATATGATATGCCGCATTAAAACCTTGCTAGGAAAAACCACCCTTGTGGATAAAACCCTAGCGAAGGAAAAAGCGTACATATTTATATGACTCTCATCGAAATGTATAAAATGAGAAGCTGTGTACAAATATTCATATGTGTCTAGTTGTTGTAAATGTTGACAAAATGTTGAAGTATGAATCCACCATGGTGTCTCCCGTATAGCCAGAGTGTCAGACCATAATTTGTCGTTGTCGATGCGCGTGTGGTTCTCCAAAGAGGATAAAGACTCAGTTGGCGGCGGCAGGTATGATCCAAGACATGAAAGTGCAGGCACCAAACCGAAGTTATGATACAGTGAGGAAAAACATAAAATACATAGTAATAAATGATTGGACATACCGAACCTGCCTGAGTCCCTTAGGAAACTGGCAGGATGTGTCAGAAAACACCAATCCCAGTGGGAGACATTAGGAGATAACCAACGCCAATGTCCATTCGCCCAGTGCGTGCTCATGAAACCATAGAGAATTGTACGAGATGAGTATACAGGCCGATTGAAACTCCCGAAGATATCAAGCATCCATGAGTGCCAGCACAGAAAAATACATGCAGCATCCAAATCAAAGTATGTATCATATATGCATTGGCAAACCAGCCCAAGAAAATAAATAGAAAAGATATGAAACCCACCAAGGCTGCCTGCCTCAAGACAAACACAGGCAGCAACATTACACCATTGCCAATGAGCCCATACAGCCATGTAAGTACCGTCCAAGGCATAGAAAGAGCCATTTCGAGTGCCCTCGCCAAACATAAACCATGAACATAGAAAAGCAATGTCTGTGTAGGAATGACGTATATAGATAAGAAATGTAAGAAAAAGGACAGCCAACATACCTTGTCTGCCTGTGCCCCAACGAGCACAGGCAGAAAATCTGTGAGTGTGCCAATCCATATAGAAGACTTTATGTTGCCTGCCTACGCAAAGCAGTTGACGTGAGGTCTAACAAGGATGCAGCACGAACTATTGATGGCAAGCTTGACTGCGTAAAGAACGAAGTGATTGGCGAAAGCATTGCATGTTGTGCCAAATAATGCGCTGGCATATTTGCCTCTCTGAATACGTGCTGAATGGCCAAATTGTGACGGGTGATCAATAGCTGTAGGAATTTGAGATGAAAATTGCCAAACACAGGTTGTTGTTGGCGCAGTCGTTGAAATAGTTGTGCACAGTCGGTCTCTATAATCAGGGATCTATATAATGGCAAGAAATATAGCAAACCAAATAGCGCTGCCTGAATTTCTGCCTGCAACGGTGTACAAGGTGGGAGGCGAAATGTTACAGCACGCACACATGTGCCAGTTGAATCACGTAAAATGATACCTCCTGCCGCATGAGACCGTCCAACCGCGGCATCTACATTAAGTTTAAATCTGCCTGATGGGGGAGTAAGCCATTTGATCACTTGTAGACGCGGAGGTCGAGGCACTGGAAGCCATGACCGTGGCATCATGGGGGTGGCCGCTATTTTAGTATCCTGGATGGAAATCACCCACATATGAAGATCGAAACGGATCATATTTCGTAGTGAAGATATAGAAAAAGTTGTCTGTTCACCATAGATCATAGAGGCATAGCAGCGCCATATATTATAGACGATGATACCAGGTACCACTATCCTGAGCACCCCCTCAAATGAAGAAGAAGATGAGCGATACCACCAGGCTAATAATAACTGCCGTAGAGATAATGTTGATGGAGGCACGCCCTGCAGTTCCATTGCATAGAACCTCCACAGGGACTGGATTGTCGAGCAATACAAGAAAACATGATCAACTGTAGAAGAATGTTGTTTACAAAACGGGCACTGCGTAGGACGTGCAGTCAGATAAGATCCTATAAAGTCCTCAAAAGGTAATGCCGCATGAAATAAACGCCAGAGAAATAATCTGATGCAAGGTGAATGGTGTTTGAACCAAATGAATTTTGCCGAGATCAAGGTGGGCCTTGCTATGCGACATATATTGTAAGCAGATTTAAGTGTAAATTCTCCTGATGGCGAGGGCTGCCAAGTGAGAAAATTATTCGTTCCTGTTGTCTGCGTTACACAAACTTGATGGATGCGACAAATAAGCTTCCAAACTGGTGAATCCGGCAACCGTATCCGGAAATCTCCCCTCCTTCCATACTTGGCATGCATATACTGGCTCCATAGTGTATCTTGTTGATGATATAGCCACCAGATTCTGCAATGATATGCTTGTTGTAATGAATGAAGATCTCGAAGTCCCAAGCCACCCTCCTCAGTAGGTAATGTAATATTAGACCATGTAACCCAATGGTGGCGAGTCCCCCAATAAAAATTAGCCATTTTCCTTTGAATCATCTTGATGACTGACTTTGGTAGTCCTCCTGCTGCCATAATATGCAGTGGAAGTGCAGAAAGCACAGAACGTAACTAATCGGCCCGCCGAAGACAACAGTTTAGAATGCCACCCATGTAACTTGTCATCAAAATGCTGTAACAGAGTAGCACAGTAGCGAGAGCGGTTAATACCCTTGTGAAGATAAGAACCCAAATAGCGAAATGGTAGTGCCGAAAGCCGCATCCCAAGGATATCTTGTAAGTCTCTAACTCGGCGCACAGACAGGTTCCCCGATGGAATCATACTACTTTTGTGGAAATTGACCTTTTGTCCAGAAACTGTTTCATAATCTGTTAAGAACTTCTTAAAACGTCGTAAATTACGTTGTGTACCTTGTAGGAAAACAAGGAGATCATCAGCATATGCCAAATGAGAGATGGCAAAGGGGATACGCCCAAGGCCGAACGATTGAATATTGCCTGCTGACACTAATGACGATAAGCCTCGGCTGAATCCTTCAGAAGACAGAATGAAAAGCAAAGGAGATAAAGGATCTCCCTGTTTGACCCCTCGATATGGGCGGAAAGATGAAGTTGGCTCGCCATTGATCAGTACTGACAATGTTGTAGCCCGGAGATGATTAAGGATCAACCTGGTGAAAAAACCTGAAAAACCGAAACGCAGCAAGAGTCTCTCCAAATAATCCCAACTGACTCGATCAAAAGCTTTCATCATATCCAATTTTAAACATAAATGTGATGAACCATTATCTAACATATGAATCATTTCTCTGGCTAGTAAAACTTGGGTGGAGATATCATATCCTGGGAGAAAGCCTGTTTGCTCCGGAGAAATCAGCTTAGGGAGAAGTAGACCCAATCTCGTCGCAATAATACGAGTACATACCTTACTGAGGAAATTTGTCAAGCAGATTGGACGGAAATCACCGAACGACTGTGGTGAGGTTGTTTTGGGGATCAAAGTAATCACTGCGCTTGCCATAATCGAAGGTTGTGGAATACCAAGGAAGAACTCCTGTACGGCTTTTTCTACATCAGAATGTATAATTGACCAACATGAGCGATAAAACGTACCATGAAAACCATCTGGGCCAGCAGCACTGTGAGGATCCAAATGCCAGACTGCCTCCTTAATCTCCGATGCAGTTGGAATGATGGTCAAGCGTGTATTATCCTCCTCTGTAACCAAGCGAGGAATATATGATAATATGGCCTCATGATTTTGTGTTGCAGACGAAGCAAACAGGTCTTTGTAAAAAGTAACCGCAGCCGCCTTGATGTCCGTTTGCTCCGTAAGCAAATGACCCTCAGAATCCTGTATTTGCTGAATACGTAATTGTGTCCGCTTCCCCTTAACAATAGAGTGGAAGTATTGAGTATTAGCATCACCCTCTTGGAGCCATTTTACCCTTGCCTTTTGTTTCCAGAAACGTAACTCCGCGGCTGAGGCTTGCAGATATTCCGCCTTAGCCTTATGATAGGCGGCACGGTTTTCCGCAGTTGGATGATCATCGAGAGTGGTTTCTGCACGATTTAATTGGGTCTCTGCATACTTTAGATTATTAAAGATATTGCCACAGATGTCAATATTCCACCGTTGTAGATCTTTCTTGAATGAGCGTAGCTTGGTATAAAAACCATACATACCACCCGTAGTGGGATAAGATAGCCATGCTTGCTGCATATAATTATGAAAATCTGAGTGATGCAACCACGGATCTAAGAATCTGAATATGCGTCGAGAAGGACCCTCTTGACGCCGACATAGGAACAATAGTGGCATGTGATCTGAAGCAACTCTTGGTAAATGAGACAGCTGTAACAGTGTAAAGTGATCTTGAAAATTAGAATTGAGAAATAACCAATCAAGTCGACGACAGATACGACCAAGTCCGCGCCCATCCGCCCAAGTAAATCTGGATCCTTGATGAGGAGGGGCCATAAGATAACATTGTTCGATACAATCATTAAAATCCTGTAATGCAGACAAGGATGGAACCGATCGACCACGATGATCTTCTAACGCCCGAAAAGTGTTAAAATCACCACCAACTAGCCAAGGTAAAGTATTCAAACCAGCAAAATCACACAAAGCTTGCCAAAGAGGACGACGTAGAGTAGGCGTCGTATGTGCATACACCACCGAGAAGACAAATTTCCATTGTAAGGCAATGGATTGAAGAGTAAAATGGACGACCTGACCCTGATCCTGAGTATCAAGTAATTGAAATTCAGCATCACGCCAAAAAAACCAAATTCGCTGTGAATTAGAGGCATATGAATGTGTAAAACCAAGTCGCAACATAAATCGACAAATACTTGAAGGTGCATGTTTTGGTTCCAATAAAGCTAGTAAATGTAGTCTATGTTCCGTAATTAAATGTTTTAACCGAGGTAATGAGGCACTCATGCCTCGAATATTCCAGATTAAAAAATTCATTGAGTAAGAGAGGTACTTCCCTGAACCACGTGAGATGCGCTCCGAGTTAAGATCGTAGAAGGCGGGAGAGGTGGTAGATCCTTTCGTGTTCGCCTCTTACGTCTTGGGACGACTTGTATAAAATCTGTCGCTGACTGAGTATCTGTTAAGCGCGATAGCAAAACATCGTCATCGGGGGATGGTGGTATCGATTGTAATTTACGGGTAACATCTTCCGTAACATCTAAATCATCCGCCATGGAGTCTTCTAGGGGTAAATCAGTATCCGAAGAGTGTCCTATGTCGCCATGCATGGGTTCAGCTGGTAGTGGATGATCAGCAGCATCACTAAAATTCTCTTCAGCCAAACCTACCGTCACACGGCTAGGAGGAGATGAAATCCGAGGATCATCTATGCCCGACTGTATGATGTCGATTTTATCCTGATGAGCCATATGGGGAGACAATGTGGGATCCTGAGTAGGTGGTGGCTCAGCTAACGTCGGCTGAGTCTCTTCCGAATTCAACTGACCCTTTTTGACGGGGGTCCAGCGTTGCCGTGGAGGCTGCAATGACTTCGAAGGCGGAGGTGGAGGCGGAGGAGGCGGCGGCGGAGCAGCCTGAGCATTAGGAATAGATGGACACTCCGTCGCTGCATGGCCTAAACGGCGGCAAGAGGGACAAAATAGTGGTAGATCTTCATATATAAGCGATTGCAATATCATTCGGCCTTTTGCTTGTAGATAAATTTTCGGAGGTAATTCTTGTGAGACATCAACCTCGACACAAACGCGAGCCACAGAAGGGCGCAGTCCACCTGAAGTGGCGGCATCTAACTTCAAAGGTACCCCAATCGGTTTTACCACCTCAAAAAGGGCTGCTTGATGATGAAGATGTATCGGCAAATACGGCAAAGCAACCCAAACTGGAACGATAGGGACATCCGCACTTGGATCAAAATCTACTGTCCATTTCGTTATTCGCATATGACAACCAGAAATTTGCCAGGATCGACGATAAAAGCAGCGCAAATAATCCGCTTCATTACCAAAAGTAAGTAGAATATGCGATTTATCCAATAGGGTTATGCGTAAGTCTTGTTGAAAACCAATCTTCTCAAAGACAGCACGTATAACTTTCATAGGAGGCCTACCATACCAAAAAGTTCCAACCAATGAATACCTGTAGGGTTCAGCCAATGCGTCGATTTCCTCATCCAAAAAAGAGACCAACGGGAGACCTCTGTGACGGGAGACCAGTTTTGATGCAATGCGAATGTTATCGGATTTAGCAGAGGCGCCGGCGACCACCGCCGCAAATGTCGGCTGCGTCATAACCGTGGCAGAAATATCCAAGGCAAGGCGTAGCAAAGAGAAGAAATCAGGAGCGTGTCGAGAGGATGGATCGAAGAGATAAGCGATGATGCAAAAAAAAACGGTTGTGCGGCTGATCGACCTTGATCGCAATGACGGAAGATTGTGGGATTGAATGCGTCGACTGGAAAGCAGGCTACAAGAAGGCTGCAATTGTAACGTAGGGGCAGCAGCCGGCGGAGGCGACGGCGGCTAAAGCCGCAGGGTCGCCGAAATCATTCGCCGTGATCGCCGGAGCTCCATCATATATATATATATATATATATATCCTTCACCTAAATATATATATATATATATATATATATATATATATATATATATATATATATATACTTGATGAAAGACGGACTGTACCGTCCAGGCGTTTTATTAATAAAATAACCCTCACTTGTGCCGGAGGAATACCGTGGTTACAATAGTTATGCTAAGCTAGGGTGGGAGACTCTCCCAAACTAAACAGAAAAGCAAAGTAAAAATGTACATGAAGCGCAAAAAAGAAGCTAACAAGAAAATATAGTTTGAGAAACGGAATAAATTACAATGATGTGTATGTAAACTAGTAGATTATACGTGTGCAGAGTCCGACGCTATACTTCTGAGTCTAGGATCATGCAGCACAGTAATGACCGTTTCCATGCATATCAAAGTAAATCGTCATTGTCGTGTCGCTCGTGGAAGCCAGTGTTGCTCCAGTAAGTTCCATGGAAAACACAAGAGCAGAGAAATAAAAAAAATATAATCTAAATAGAATGTTGAAGCAGTAATGCAATCTCTATACATATCGGCGTTGCCTGTATTCAACATGAACAAAGGCAACCAAAAATGTAATTCCAGGAATCGTGGATGTCCAAGATTGTGGCCCGTACTGTCAGCATTTTCCTCAGCAATGACATAGAAAACAAAACCGTGATACATACATAAGATGCACGTAAAGAAAAGAGTGAGAAAATAAAGCATCGGAATGAAATCATACCGACGTTGCCTATGCCATAAATAGACATAGGCAACCATTTCCATAACACGCCAACCCATTGGGAGACCTTAGGATAAAAATCTTAAGTTGGGCACCAAAGTATCAAAAGTGATAGCTCCTCTAACTTCACATGGCAATGCATCAAATATCGAATAGAATGTCACGCTTGCCGAACAAAACCTGTGTGGCGCTAATGCATGCGCTACAGTGTTTGCTTCACGAAAGCAATGCTGAAGCATGGCGTCATTTAACCTTAAAAATCAAAGCGTACACTGCAAGTCATAGGCATATGCACCCGTAAATCTAGCTGGAGATGAGATATGCTGCAGAAGTACACTACACTCCGTTTCAATAATCAATCTGTCATAATCCCTAGAGTAGAATATGAGTGCAAATGGTAAAGCCATTAGTTCTGCTCTGAAAGTTATTACCGTTGGCAAACAGAAGCATATAGCTGAAACGAATGTCCCTTGATGATTGCGCAGGATTGCACCTACAACTGCTGAAGAGTTTTTCACTGCAGCATCAACATTCAACTTATTCTTGGCAAATGACTTCGAATTTCTAGAGAAAAAGAACGTGATACCAAATGCGGTATATGCATGGAGCATTTTCACCCCTGTGTAGTGCCACACCATGTCTACACATGATCACGAACACGCTCAAAGAAAGATCGAAATGAAAAACTATCTTCACCAAACCGAATGCGCGTATACTCTTTCCAGATAATCCATACCACAAATGATGGCACCACAACTTTCAATTGTCCTAACATTGTATGTGAATATGATGCCCTCCACCACCGCATCAAATATACCCAAAGCGTATTTGAGGACGGCATTGGGCCAGAAATAATGATAAATATTTCCTGCCAAAGTGGCTTAACGGCGCTACAGTGTAGAAAGATATGGTCAAGATGATCGGAATCCTATCTGAAAAAACACAATGTGTAGGAAAAATTGTCTGTCAACTACGATGATTGTCTACAATTGGAAGGGACTGCCTCCACAACCTCCAAAGAAATAATTGTCCCCCCAGAGGCATTGTTTGCCACCAAATGTATGTCGAGTAAGTATATGATGATGTAGCCGATAAACCCATGTAGACCGACTTGAGGGAAAACTGTCCTGCATTATCCGCGGCCCACAATAAACCATCCGGAGTAACCTGCACGTGCTGAATCATAAAGGAACCAATCCTGCAGATACGTTTCCAAGTAGGGGAATCATAGACATGAGCATATAATGATGGTAGGCGGCCATATTTAATCCGACAAAATGCAGCCCATAATGACAAGGAATGATGATAATTCAACCACAAGCGACAATCATACGCTCGCTATAAAATGAATAAGTGTTGAATGTACAACCCTCCAAACTCTTTTGGTCGACATATAATATCCCAAGATTGCCAATGATGTCGGCCATTCTGTAAGAAATGAGACATTTTCCTACTGAGGATGCTGAGGACGCTTTTTGGTAACCTGGAGCTTGCCACAATATGTAAAGGCATAGAACACAAGACATGCTTCAACAGAACAACTCGGTCGGCCATAGATAATAGTTTCAAAGACCAAGAATTCAATACAACATCAAAATGAGCAATTAAAGATGTACAATAAGCTGCACGATTTATCCCTTTATACAAATAAGATCCCAAATATTTTATCAGAAGAGTAGCAAAGCGCATACCTAGAGCTTGCAAAACTCTAGTACCCGAAACTCCTTCACCAACCACTACCTGACTCTTGTGTAGATTCACTAAATGGCTCGAAGCTCACTGATATGATTTCAAAAAACGACGGAAATGCTGCATATTACGTACACTCCCATTCAAAAAAAATAACCAGATCATCCGCAAAGCCTAAATGAGAAACTCTTGGAACCCTCCCTGCTTGAAAACCGCAAATTGTGCCATCCCCCATAAGAGCATTAAGTCCTCTGGAAAAGCCTTCTGATGCAAGTATAAATAAAAGAGGGAAAAGTGGATCACCAAGATGTGTACCATTTCCTGTGCTAGGAGAATCTGCTCTATAATATCACACCCTTTCATGAATCCTGCCTGCTCAGGAGAGATCAATTTTGGTAGCAAAGACGAAAATCGTGTGGCCAATATGCGAGTGATTATCTTAGCAATAAAATTTTGTCAAACAAATAGGTCAAAACTCAGAGAAAGATACAGGATTAACCACCTTTAGAATCAATGTGATGAGTGCTGCAGCCAATTGAGGTGGTGGGCGAACCCCAATAAAAAACTCAAGTATTGCTTTTATGAACATAAGTGGATATTACCTTCTAGAAATGTCTGTAAAAGGAGCCTGGAAAGCCATCTGGACCAGCGGCGCTTGTTGGAATTAAATCCCATACTGCTTGTTTAACCTCCTCCAAAAATGGCATGTTTAAGAGGTGACTATTTTCTTCAGCAGAAATCAACTGTGGAATATACTGTAAAATATCTTCATAATTATCTGTGTGTTCTTCAGTAAATAAATACTGAAAATAACGAATGGCCTCAATCTCAATATCCTACTTCCTTTCCAACTCAACCCCATCCTCATGCGTAACCTTTTGGATACACTGTCGATGCCTCCTCTCTTTCACTGTTTGATGAAAAAATCGTGTATTGACATCTCCTTCACGCATCCATTTTACGTTTGCTTTTTGCTTCCAAAACAATAACGCTCGCCACTGTGCAAGTCGTAGATGAGCCATAGAGAAATGATATGCCAACCTTGTATCATCCGAAGGAGATGTGTCATATAGCCTTTCACATCTTGTGACTTCCTCCTCAACATTAATAACCGCATCAAAGATATTCCCGAAAACATCCTTGTTCCATCGAGTGAGGCATCGCTTTAACTGCTGTAACTTAGAATAGAATCCCCACATGCCACCAACAATGGGAAAGTACTGTCAATGATGAATCACATAATTGTCAAAGTCCGAATGCGTAGTCCAAGCATCCAGGTAACAAAATGCTGCTGACAACGCCAATGATGTTGCCGAGTAGTCAAGAAATATGGGAGAATGATCCGACATAGCACGATTCAAATGCTGATATTGAACAGACTCAAATAAATCAAAGAAATCCGGTGAACAGAGATATCGATCTAGCCTATGGCTGACACGGCTGAGCCCCTTGCCATCACACCATGTTAATGGGGAACCTTGAAAATTAATGGATTGCAAACAGCAAGTAGAAACAAAATCATTAAAATCCAGTAAAGTTCGCAAAGCTTGAATGGATCTCCTTCTATGCTCATCAAGCGACAAAAACGTTTTAAAATCCCCTCCCATAATCCACGGCTTATCTAGCTCATTGTAGAAAGAAACAAGATCAGCCCATAATGGAAGGCGGATTGAAATCGAATGTAAAGCATAGACTAATGTGCACCAAAAATAATCTCCTATAGGCAACCAAAGAAATCTCATAGAATGATTTTGTATCCCCGCACGTTGATCTTCTAACTGCAAAATAGAGTGTCTCCAAAAAATCCAAATAGTATCACCATTAACTGACATGGCATTAGAAAAACCAAGCTGAAGGCGATATGAAACTAATTCCATTGGTCTCACCTTGGGCTCAATAACAATTAAAATATGAAAGTGATAACAACGATTTAAAGAGAGTAATTTGGCTAACGAAGTACATATACCTCAAACATTCCAAATTAGCATCTTCATTGATTAGAAAGTATATGAAAAGAATTAGAGAGCGTCGCACGCAATCTTGTAAGGGGTGGTGACAAAGGATCCATATCTCGAATATGACGGTGGAGTAGCCTAGGAGGCACCTGAAAATGATCTTCTTGACTCGACATTATTGGGGACGCTGGCTGCGCCAAGGAGTGCATCTGCATTTCCTTATGTTTCTCATCAATTGCTACTGATTGCACAAGATCAACTACATATTTCATAAACCCTTCGTCTGTAGAAACATCTAGTAACAAACATTGGCAGACATGACTATCATCCTCTGAAAGCGATAGTAACGGCGATTAGCAGGAAAATCACCTAAGGTGATATCATCTTTTCCTTTTAATATTGAGATATCTTGAGTATCAGAAACCGAACCATTGGCAAACAAGTCTAGAGATACTATCCTAGAACACTCAAATGGGTCTGATAACTCAGGTCAGGATGTATGCACTGTGTCGCGGCAGCGATTGTCTGAACTGTAGGCTGAGCTGCAACCAACGTTTCAGCCGGTAATTTCTTAGGAGTCTAGCGTGTGGGAAGTGATTTCTTCTGAATGGGAATCTTTGCAGCCTGAGTCTGCATTGTAGGTTGATCCACCTTTTGTCCATCCACACCACAAGCATCCGACTTATGCCCCAGTCTAGAGCGACTAGTTGCAAGTCCTCGTAAATCACTGTTTGTGAAATGCATCAATTAGAAACTTGAATACAGACACGTGCAGTCAAATCTTTTGAAACATCAAGTTCAACACACAGTCTTGCCATTGAGGGCCATAAGTGCTCGGATGTAGCATTATCCAATTTCATCGGCGTACCAATCATCCTGGCAATCTGAAATAACTCCACCTTTTGATGAAAATGAATTGGAAGACCTGGTAGATATATCCAAACTGGAACAATCGGCACATCAATCTTAGGATCATAATCGGGAGTCCATTTAGTGACTCTTATATATTTTCCTGCAATCATCCAACTTTGACGTGCGAAGCATCACAAATAGTCCTACTCATGTGTAACATGCATCAAAATATGATTTGAATCTAAGAGTCCAATACGTACCGTGCTGCTGAATCCAGTCCGGTCAATAGTGGATCGAATTGTAGCCAAGGGAGGCCTGTCATACCAGAACGATCCCACCAGAGAAAACCTGTATGGTTCAGCCAATACCACAACCTCTTCATCCGAGAATGAGATCAAAGGACTACCCTTATATCGCTGGATTGATTTATTAGCAATGGTAGAATTGGATGAAGACTTGAATATAGATGCAAAAAATAGTGGCTTTTCATCCGACAACGACGGCATGATCGGTTTGTCAGACATTGTTGCGATCACTGTCGAGTTTTAAAAAACGAATAACAGAAAAAAGAAGATGCTGATCGAGAGTAGATTTTAATGTGAATTAGACATTCAAAATAGGCGGCAATAGCAGAAACGGCGATGGCTACAGCCGTCGCCAGTGATCGCTAGAGCAGCACTGGAATTCCGTTCCACTCCCATTTATAAATTTTACATATTTAATAAGCCCTCACTTATGGCGGAGGAATACCGTTGTTATATAAAATGGCCCTATAGCTACGGGAGACTCTCCCAAAATAAAGACATCAATACAAGAGTCTAAAAATAAACGAATATGCATGAATAAATGAATATATGAATAAATGAAGACATAGAAAAAATATTCACCAAACTATACAATGATAGCGTACGAAGAACTGGGACACTTCCAGTAGTGGTTTGATCTCCACGAAGAAGACAGCCCCGTGTAGCATAAGTAGCTAAAAGAATGGTCAAAATATTAAAATAAGCATAAAAATATGAGTGGTGAAAATATAAGAAAATAAGTCACGTATTGATAAGGTTTTTGGACTCCTAACTTCGCCCCAAAAGCTAGCTTGCAAGGGAAGGTTTGCACCCAACCTTATACACTAGTCCAGGATGCACTCTGCAGCCAATGTGGGACGCATCATCCCCACCCTCTTCAGGACCCAACTGCCTCAGTCGGCGTTCTGCCAAACCCCACGAGACACTGGACTGACCGGAAGTCCAGAGCTCTGGTACCAAAGGATAAGGTTTTTGGACCCCTAGCTTTTGGGGCGAAGTTAGGGTCTTGGCAGTACCACATCGGCCGTAGAGACATCCTGGACTAGTGTATAAGGTTGTGATCAAATCCTTCCTTACAAGCTAGCTTTTGAGGTGAAGTTAGAGTCCTGGCCTTATCATTTGGTATCAGAGCTCTGGTTCCGTTGTGCCGATGCTTGGCAGAAACATCGACCGAGGTAGGCAGAAATGTCGACCGAGGTAGTTAGATCGCCGACTGAGGTAGTCGGGTCCTGAAGAGGGTGGGAATGATAAGTACCACATCGGCCATAGAGACATCATGGACTAGTGTATAAGGTTGTGATCAAACCTTCCCTTACAAGCTATCTTTTGAGGCGAAGTTAGGATCTTGACCTTATCAAATGATAAGGTGAGTCCCTAACTTCGCCTCAAAAGCTAGCTTGTAAAGGGAAGGTTTGATCACAGCCTTATACACCATTTCAGGATGTTTTCGCGGCCGATGTGGTACGTATCATTCCCACCCTCTTCAGGACCCGACTGCCTCAGTCGGCGATCTAACTGCCTTGGTCGGCGTTTTTGCCTGCCTCAGTCGACAATCTGCCGAGCATCGGCATAATGGAACTAGAGCTCTGATACCAAATGATAAGTTGAGTCCCTAACTTTGCCTCAAAAGCTAGCTTGTTAGGGAAGGTTTGATCACAACCTTATACACCAGTCCAGGATGTCCTGCAGCCGAAATGATAAGGCCAAGACCCTAACTTCGTCTCAAAAGCTAGCTTGTAAGGGAAGGTTTACACTACAACCTTATACACCAGTCCAGGATGTCTTCGCGGCCGATGTTGTACTTATCATTCCCACCCTCTTCAGGACCTGACTGCCTTAGTCGGCGATCTGACTGCCTCGGTCGGCGTTCTGTCTGCCTCAGTCAGTGATCTGCCGAGCATCGGCACGACGGAACCAGAGCTCTGATACCAAATGATAAGGCCAATACCCTAACTTCGCCCCAAATGCTAGCTTGTAAGGGAAGGTTTACACTACAACCTTATACACCAGTCCAAGATGTCTCCGCGGGCGAAGTTAGGGGTCCGAAAACCTTATCATTTGGTATCCGAGCAAAGGTTCTCCTTTAACCTATCCTTCAAGCTGTATCTTTTGTGTCTTTATCTTTAAGTCATCAAAAAATTGTTTAAAAAAATCGGCCCTATCATTTTGATTCCTTGCACTATTCTTGCTTCTTGATTCGTATTGCATATTTATTTTGTGTCTTCTTTGTTTCAGCCATATAGTGTCAAAAAAATCAGCCTTAAAACTTCTTCCTAGCTATTAAAAGGAAAATACACAACCTGTCTTTCTGGACTTGACAAAAGCGATACCTTGGCATATTAGACGAAAGACCAAAATTTCCTTGACATATTGGACACTTTGGACATATTGGACCTTATTGGAAATTTTGGACAATTTGGACATATTGGACAGGACCAAATACCGAAACTCCTTGGACATATTGACAAATGACCCTATACAAGGACAAGGACAAGGACAATCTCTAAAACATCTTAAAACATTCAAATGATTGCATCTTTGTTGTTGTTCGGGATTGTTTTTGTTTAGGTTATTTTGTCTTGTATCCATTCTTGCGTTAATACATATTTGGATATTATGATCATAGAAAGCTTTCATTTCAGCCACAATTATATTGTTTCTACTAGCCTAAAAAGCTACCGTTGTTCACTTTAAATCTTGTTGTTATTTGAAGCTCTTAGTCATACTTGGATTTGTACATCTAACTTGCATCGTGTGTTGTGTTTATTGATGCATACAAGTGATCCATTCACATACAAGCCATACATTACAAAAGATTGAGCCTCTTGTCTTTACACAAACATCTTTAAACGTCCTCTCGTATAAGATTCGGCTTAGAGAAAAAAAATTAGAGCAAGAAGGTTGTTGTGTTCTTTGATTAATCCTTTGGTTACTTTGAGTTTCTTGTATTCCAACAAAAAAAGAACATAAAAAAACCTACAACTTTGGACACTTCTTCCTTTATGCATCTTGGACATTGCATACGTGCGATTGAGTGCATTGAGTCTAAGTGTGGTTAAAGATTGCCCAAGGCAACCCCTTAGCAATTCTTTGTCTCAGCTCTTTACATCACATTTGGTTTCATATCTTCCTTGAATCTTAGAGTTTGTCCAAGTGTGTTTTGTATCCTTTGCTCGGTATCCACTCTTACTTTGGTAATACTAATTCCGATTTGAAGATTACACAAGCTGTTGAAGACCTCCAGGTTGTTGCTCATCTTGGTTGCTTCTAACCCACGATTGGATTAGAGGCACAAGAAAAGAGAGGTAAAAGGCTTGTAAGGGTTTGTAAGGACTTAAAAGAGGGGAGGTTAAAGCCTAGAATGTGAAGATACAATTAAGAAAGGACAAGCACATGTTGAAATTCTCTTTACACTAACATAACGAAGTTTCTTTAGTCTTTGAGTTAGTTTTTTTGTTTTATTTTGATTTTGTTTCAGGTTTAGATGGATGACACACCGTTTAGGAATTCCAATACTCCCCCACCTTTAAAGGATATGAGGAATCCCGTGACGGAAGAAAATGTACTTGGAATGTTTAGAAGGATTACAGAAAGGTTAGACCTACTAGAGGCCGAAAGATTTAACCCACACCACCAAACATCTCAACCAGGAACAAAGGAAAAAAGTGGATCCATGGTTAGAAATATGGCTACCCAATTTGAGGGTCCAAGCCATGTTCCAGTTGATCCACCACGGCAAGCCATTCGTGGTCAAATGACAGGACAAAGAGGACAAGGCAGAGGAGGCCTACAACATGCCACAGTGTACATACCACCATTAGAAGAGAGGTGTCCTGAGGATGATCCACATATGCATGATGGTCAACGGGGAAGAGATTATGAGGAACCATTTTGTAGCGCCCCGCAACCCGGCCTAGCCAGATACGATGCACCCGCCGTACTTCACTACGGAGAGTACCAGGCGTCAATCCATAACATGTCTTAATCCATAACAAAGTATATGGACCCTCATGCTTACACATCAACAAGTATGCGAAACCAAGGCAGAATAAAAACTTTCAAAATAAAAGTGTCTAAACATCCATAACATGTCTTAAAAACATGTTCACGAAGTACGAAAATCCAAAAGTCAATGTTTCCAACACAAATTCATAAAAAGTTCATCAATCATGACCATCATGGCATAAACCCTTAAGTCGTCCTTCCTTCGCTCTTCTACGGATAGGAAACCATAGGCTCATCCTCGATCCACTCAACCCTATTTCCTGCGGGTTCTGGTAGGAAAAATAAGGGGTGAGTGACAACGTCACCAACAAGTAAACCATAAATAATCATGAATTAAATGGAAAGTACATACAAGAACCAAAGCCCCAAAGTTTTGGTTTAGTAACATACCTGACCTTCCATCCAGTATTCGTAAGTAACAAGCTCATAACTCATTAAAAATCATAACTTAAGAGATATCAATCCATAACATCTTAGCGTTAGTGACAGTGCACCAAGTATTTGACAAGCCATTATATGCAACATGCATGAGTATGCACATGGGATGCATCGTGATAAATATGAGGATAAAATTCTTTCTTTCTTTCTTTCACAACATCATCGTTAATAAAAACAAGAGAGTACTCAGATCTATTCTTTCCAGATCTGAGGCGGTCATATTCTTCCCTTCAAATCTATTATTCCCGGATCCAAAAACGGTCACATCATCAATCATAGTCATCAGGTCTATTCTCTCCGGGCCTGTATGGTCATAATTTTCATAACCAGGTCTATTCTCTCCGGACCTATACGGTCATAATTTTCATAACCAGGTCTATTCTCTCCGGACGTGTACGGTCATAATTATAGTCAGGTCTATTCTCTCCGGGCCTGTACGGTCATAATCATAATCAGGTCTATTTTCTCCGGGCCTGAATGGTCATAATCATCAGATCAATTAACCCCGGATCTGGAGCGGGTCATACTGGCCAGAAATAAACGGTACCAATGGAAAGCATTCTTTTCAAAACGAAATCTTTTCTTCAAAAATGCTTTTTCATCATTCTTTGTCTTAAAATCAGTTCCATAAATCATGTAAATGACGATGATACAATGTATGATGTGCACTATGCAGTTCATGACAAAACGCATGTATACCTACATGTATGGTCATATTCTTTAGGCTGGAAAAATTTCCAAAATTCTTATTCTGTTTGCTCGGCCTAGAAACCTCATATTTTAGGCGAATTATCATGATTTCTTGGCATGCACATGCATAAGGGCGTCTTTTCTACTTTCCATAAAAGTTTCATAAAGTTTCGAGACATGTAAGACCCTTAAGCTATTAAATCACTAAACAGGGTACTGCTGAATTCAGCAGTGCAGTACCCCTCTTTTTACCTTTCTTTCAAGCCCAATAAGTCTTACTTAATTTGGGCCAGACCTGGAAAATACTGTAAACATGCCGCAAATTAATATCCGTAAGCCCAAGTCGTTCGAACAAGTCTAACCACAAGAACGAAGTCCCCCAACTAGTTCCGTAATTCGGCCCAGTTTTTCAGTTTAGTAGTGCTCACTTAATTTCAGTAGTTACCCCTTAAAATAATAATTTCAAGATGAATAATATACATGGATATGCTCATCTATGTCCTAAGTAATTGTCATAAAATATCCGGAGTAATATAATAAATTTTAAGGGGTCACTTACTCACTTTTCCAAAAACGGGTACATGCTGATTCTAGAGTGGCCAGTTTTACTACAAATTTTACTGTGACAAAACCGTAAGTCCTTTTTCGAACATTCTAACTCACAGACTTAGTAAACACACAAGGCTAGCATTCTACCAAAAATCAGCCCATTTGCATACTTCTAAGGTCTATTTTCGGGTCAATTACCATGTCACTTGAATTCTGTCCAGTCCGGTAATTTTATCTTGACCAGTTTTACTAAAAATTCCATTAAGGACAAACCATAACTTCTTTTACAAACATTCCAACTCTCATATTTACTAAAACATAGGGCTAATGTTATACCAAAAATCAGCTTAATTGATTACTTCTAAGGTCCTTTTTCAGGTCATACAAAACGTCACATTATTCTGCCCTGTTCCAGTAATTTCCATTTTTATCACTTTTCTTGATAAAATGTATGGACAAAGATTATTCTTCAAAGATGGCTTATAAACCTTCACATACACTTCTTAACATACAAGTTCTAATATAATTTTAAAGCCATATAAAGCTCTTCTCAAAACAGTTTTGGAATTTACATCAAGCACACCTCGCTAATGCACATCTTGTACATAATCAAGTCTATCCTTGGCATAACAAATTTGTATGCCCCGAACCCCCAAAACAGCCCGTTTCACACACATGCAAGGCTTATATTCCATTTTTATAATGAATATAATACACCTAAGTCATAGGACATCCAAACATACAACTTATATGCATCTTTTACCCCACAAGTCACAATCTTTAACAAGAACAATATTCACCCCACTCATTTCATCCAACCATTCCCCTTACATATCAAAGAAGAGAGATTTACTACATTCATCTTAAACACACATCATATTCATATTCTAAGGGCAAAGAATCCATCTTTGAAAGAATCTCTTACATGCAAGTCACTTTTCTTAAGGGGTCCGAAATGTTCATGCTTCAAGCTCACTATTTTCTATATAAGATTGAATCTTAGTAACATCTAGGCATTCAAGCATATACTTTCACACACAAGTCAAGAGTATTTATAGTGTACTTGCCTCTTCAAGCTTAAACCTTTCCTTAGCTTGGAAAATGAAGTGAAGTCTCCCTTCTCTTCAATATATGCCCACGTTTTGGAGGAGGAAAAGAACAAATGTTAGTTATTGTCTTAAGTGAAAGATAAAACTAAATGGAGGCTAGATTCGCTTACCAAGATGAAGCTTGAATGGTGTTAAAACCTCTTAAGAAACTAGCCACATAAGAGCTTGAAAGCTTGCACCTAGTGACTATGGGGGTCATGGATTTTTAGCGAGAAAAATGTAGAAATGTGGGCTTCACTCTATGAATTATTTAACTTAACCAAGAAGCTAGATATTCTACTTACATAGAAGATTCTTGATGCTCGAAGATTTTGTTCTACCTTGGCTCAAGTTGGCCGTGTGAGATGGGGAGGAAGTCCTTGTCCCTTTTCTTTTGTGAATTCTTGAGGGTTGAGATTGAGAGTGTTCTAGAGTCTCTTGGAGAGAAATTTCTTTACTAGGCTAAGTGGTTTAGCCGTTGGAAAGCATGAGGGAAGAAGGGGTTACCTTGGCTTGGTTAGGTTAATTAGAGTTAATTAACTTATGTTACTTTAGCTAACCAAGGTTACTTTAATGCTAACTTGGGTTACTTTATCAAACTAGATTTACTTTAAGGCTAACTTGGGTTACTTTAGCTTGTGGTTAACATAGAGTAACCATAGTAAGATTTGAAAGGCTTTTTGGTTAACCAAAGGGGGAAATCCGGCGGTAATGGAATTTAGTAGCCATTACCATGCTTAAGTCTCTTTCCAAGTGTGTTTAATGAAAATGTATTTGGGTAGTTGTCCTCCTTTTTAATAATTATTTTCCCTTTTTCTTGATTTAAAATACAATTAGTAAAATTATGATACCTTTTTGGGCTCATGGGGCTGAAATTTTGTGAAAGTTGGGGGAAAATTTCCCCACTACTTAAAACTCCTTAATTTCTATTTGGGCTTATTTTAAGAAGGCCGTTAAGATTAGCCTTCTTATAAATGTCAAAAACCTTCTAAGGCCATTTTTCATGCCTTGTGGCCGAAATTCCTTAGGCCCTTAGGTGAATTGACCATGGTTCATAACTCATGCTTGAATCCATAACTCATGCTTGAATGATTATAATATTTTCTTTATCAAAATAAAATAAAAGAAGCACTACTAAAACTTAGTAAAATGCACTTGAAGGATGCCACTTTATTAATTCCTTTATACAAGTCTTCAAGTACAATATAACTTTTCGTTGGTTACAACATCCTCCCCCCCTTATTACAAGTTTCGTCCTCGAAACTTAAAAGCACTACTCAAAAAGGTGAGGGTACAAGTTCTTCATGTTTTCTTCCATCTCCCAACTAGATTCATCAATTGAATGGTGTTTCCTTTGCACCTTAACCATAGGTATGGATCGTTTCCTTAATGTCTTTTTCTTACGATCAACAATCCTTTCTGGTTCTTCCACGTAGGTCGTGTCGGCTTCGACTTTCATAGGCTGTTCCTCTATGATATGGCTAGGCTCGTGCATATACCGACAAAGTTGTGATACGTGAAATACATTGTGCAATTGAGATAGCGACGGCGGTAGTGCTAGCCGGTAAGCAACATCTCCAATTCTTTCAAGAATCTCATATGGTCCAATAAACCTGGGACTTAACTTTCCTTTGATACCAAACCTCTTGACTCCTTTAGATGGCGACACTTTCAAGAACACCTTTTCTCCTTCTTGAAATTCCAATGGCTGTTGTTTCTCGTCTGCCCAAATCTTACTTCTATCTTGGGCCATTTATAACCTTTGTTTTATGTCATTATTTTCTCTCGCGTTTGTTCTATTAGGTCAGGTCCTGTGAAAACCTTCTCTCCGATTTTATCCCAGTAAAGTGGAGAGCGGCACTTTCTTCCATAGAGTGCTTCATATGGAGCCATTCCAATAGCTCGATGGTAACTATTGTTATAAGAAAATTGTACTAGTTTGAGACTCTTGTCCCAACTTCCCTCAAAGTCGAGTATACAAGCTCGTAAGATGTCTTCCAGCATTTGGATGGTCCTTTCCGATTGACCATCCGTTTGGAGGTGAAATGCAGAGCTCATTCGTATCTCGATGCCCATTGCTTTTTGAAAAGCCGACCAAAATCGAGAAGTGAATCGAGGATCGCGATCACATACAATACTCATGGGCACTCCATGCAGGCACATAATTTGATCAATATACATAGTAGCTAGCTTCCCCATAGGAGCCTTCATCGTCATAGCCATGAAGTGAGCAGATTTTGTTAGACGATCAACAACCACCCAAATGGCATCATGTCCATTCTTTGTCCTTGGTAAGTCAGTCACGAAATCCACAGTAATATGATCCCACTTCCACTCGGGGACTTCAAGAGGTTGTAGTAACCCTGCGGGTCTCTAATGTTCTGCTTTCACCTTCTAGCAAACAAGGCATTTCTCTACGAATTCCGCAATTTGCCTTTTCATGCCATGCCACCAGAATCTTTCCTTCAAGTCTTGGTACATTTTGTTGGCTCCAGGATGGATAGACAAACGTGTATTATGAGCTTCACGAAGAATTTCGTTCCTTACATCATCGTCATTGGGTACGCACAGTCTTCCTCGAAACCACAAGCTACCATCATTCCTGATCTTAAAGTCCTCGGATGGTTTCGTTCTTAATCGGTCTTTTGTTTTCTTCAAAGTTTCATCCCCTTCTTGGCCCTCTTTAATCTTATCAATCAGCGAAGGGATCAATACCAACTTTGCGAGCATGCCTTCAGTGGAATCAACCACCTCAAGATCAAATTCTTCGATATCATGCTGCAAAGGTGGTTGACGCGGATGGCTTGTCTTTCTACTCAGAGCGTTGGGAACTTTATTGGCTTTTCCCGGATGATACTGAATAGAAAGGTCGTAGTCCTTCATCAACTCTAGCCATCTGGTTGACGCATATTTAATTCTTTTTGGGTTAAGAGGTACTCAAGGCTCTTAGATCTATGAAGATTTCACACCTCTCATGTACAAATAATGTCTCCATATCTTTAGGGCAAAAGCTATGGCTGCTAATTCAACATCATGTACCGGGTAATTTTGTTCAAATGGTTTTAGCTGTCTAGATGCATACGCAATCACTCGATCTTTCTGCATTAGTTCACATCCAAGTCCATTCTTAGAGGCATCACTATACACCATAAAATTTGCACCCGGAATAGGTTGTGCCAAAACTGGGGCAGAAGTTAGCTTCTCCTTTAATTTAGTAAAAATCCTTTCACAATCTGAGGTCCATTCGAACTTGGTCTTTTTCTGTGTCAAACGGGTGAGAGGCATGGTGATTCGAGAAAACCCCTTAACAAACTTACGATAGTAGCCGGAGAGACTGAGAAAACTCCGTACTCCTGTAACGTTGGTCGGCCTTGGCCATTCTGTGATTGCCTCGATTTTCTTAGGATCTACGGATATACCATCCTTAGATATCACGTGTCCCAGAAATGCTACACTGCATAGCCAGAATTCGCATTTACTAAATTTGACATACAGTTGTTTTCCTCGTAGGATGTCGAGGACGGTCCTTAAATGGGTCACGTGGGTCTCTTCATCAGGTGAGTAGAGCAAGATATCGTCAATGAAGACTACCATCAACTTGTCCAGGTTCTGTTGAAATACTCGATTCATTAGATCCATAAATGCCGCAGGGGCGTTGGTCAGTCTGAATGGCATTACAAGAAATTCTTAATGTCCAAAACGTGTTCTGAATGCAGTTTTCGGGACATCCTCAGCTTTGACCTTCAATTGGAAGTATCCCGAGCGAAGATCAATCTTATTGAAAATCCATGCCCCCTGCATCACGATATTTTTAGGTAGTGTTCATAAAAGACTTATCATTGAAATAATAACTTTGAATCGCTTACCCGAAGCTGATCGAATAGGTCGTCAATCCTAGGCAATGGGTATTTGTTCTTTATTGTGATCTTGTTGAGTTCTCTATAGTCAATGCATAAGCGCATACTCCCATCCTTTTTCTTTACAAACAGTACGGGGACACCCCAAGGTGAAACACTTGGGCGAATAAGTTTCTTCTCTAACAATTCACGTAACTGTTCCTTCAACTCTTTTCATTCCGCAGGTGCCATTCGATAGGGAGTCTTCGATATTGGCTCGGCTCCTGGAATTATATTAATTTCAAAGGATATTTCTCAATCCGGAGGAAGACCCGGTAATTCCTCTGGAAAAACATCTGGATATTCTCGGACCACCGAGACTTGAGAAAGATCGGAGGGTGCTTGATCAACATTTATAGCATAAACAAGAAACCCTTCGTGTCCTTTCTTTAACGCCTTACTAGCGCGGATTGCATTTACATAAACGTTCTTGGGACACTTCCTTAATTTTGAACCTCCCTGAAAGTTTACTTCCTTACGAGTGGGGTCCTTAATAGTAACCCGCTTTTTACGGCAATAGATGTGGGCGAAATTCTTGGGGAGCCAATCCATCCCAAGTATCACATCGAAATCCGTCATGGGTATTGGAATTAAGTCGGCGTCAAACCGGTAATCATCAAACTCAAGTTCGCAATTTCTGAAAATGTGATGAGACACAAGCACCTAATCCCCAGCTGCTTGAACCCTATAGGGCGTATCATTATGGGTTGGGGTCTGATCAATATTCTTTGCGAATTTCTTTGAGATAAATGAGTGGCTAGCGCCACTATCAAATAGTACATTGGCAGGCACTGAGCATACTAAAATAGCTCCTGGATATGCGAGATTTACTAAGCAACAGCAGGGCAATAGTATTGACAAAAATCTATGTATTGCATAAACTTTAAAATGTACCTGCCACCACATCATTGGCCTCTTCAGCAGCTGCATCTGTCATAGCATGGACTCTCGCATTTGTACGCTGACGCTGGTTCTTAGGTTGTTGCTGCTGTGGGGCCCCTTTCTTCGGGCAATCCTTGACCATGTGTCCTACTTTTCCACACCCAAAGCATGTGGTTCCCTTATCCGGACAGTCTTTGAGGATGTGGCCCACCTTGCCACACCCGAAGCACTTCCCTGCCTGAAAGTAGCACTCCCTAACGTGATGCTTATTGCAGTGAGAGCAATTTGGAATAGCTGACTGCTGGCCCTGATTCTTTGACTGATTCTTTTGAGAACGGCGTGGAAACCGACTCTTTCCTTGTCGTCCTGGGTCTCTTGAGTTCTGCTTTACGGCTTTGCGGGACCCTCCATTCCCTGGTGTCTCTCTTCCTCTTTTCTATTCTATCTCATCATGGCAAATAATGTCCCTCTCTATTTTGTAGCAAGCGTCCAATAGTGCACAAAAATTGGTCGGGTTTGCATTGACCAACCAGGTCCTGATCCTAGGGTTCAAACCTCTCTCGAACTTCAACATTTTAGTTTCTTCATCGTTCATAGCAGATGGTTGAAATCTTCCCAGGGCTATGAACTTGTTAGCATACTCTGCAACTGCATTCCTTGCTCTTGTACTAATGATTCGAACTCATGTCTCTTCTGCAACTTGACTGAAGGTGGTATGTAAAATTTGTTAAATTCTTGGAGAAATCTTTCCCATGGAATCGGCCTTGGCAGGGATTGCATGTTGGCCTTCCACCACTGGTTGGCCTCCCCAAGTAGGAACGTCCTGACAGCTTGAGTCTTTACTTCCTAAGGTGCTCGGATCACCTCAAAACAATTTTCCACTTCGTCCAGCCACTTCTCAACGGCATCTGAGTCTAATTTTCCTTGGAAGGGTGGAACATTAGCTCTTTTTAATTTTTCAAAATAGTATTGAGCATCCCTGACTGGCTCGTGAGGCTGAGGAGCATTCTGCTGTAACATTACCCGACCGATTTGTGTTACGGTCTGGCAGAAATTCTGAAAAGCATTTATGTCTGGAATCATTTATGGTAAACGCCCCTGGGGTTGGTGAATATTCTGAGCCGGAGGCGGGTTTTGATCTTATGGTGGTGGTGTTGGAGGAATAGGCTCCTGCACCTCTGGTCTGGCTCTGGCAGGTCTGCCTCGTTGTCGTGCCATCTGCACTATGAAGTGTCGGGGTTTTATTCAAGGTTGGAGTGTCATAATAAGTGACAGAATTTAATTCATGATCCAATAGAAGTTTAAATGGATGACTCAAGAAGATGTAAAATTTCATAGACTAGGATTTTCGTTATTAAGTCATGACTCTAATTTACAGTCTAAGTCATCCTAGTCTAAGGTCAACTCTCATCTAAGATCATGACTTAGATCTAAGATCAAACTTAGATTTCTAAAATCATAGCTTAATTCTATATTCTACCCAGATCTAGAGCCTCAGCTCTGATACCACCTGTAGCGCCCCGCACCCCAGCCTAGCCAGATATGACGCGCCCGCCGTACTTCACTACGGAGAGTACCAGGCGTCAATCCATAACATGTCTTAATCCATAACAAAGTATATGGACCTTCATGCTTACACATCAACAAGCGAAACCGAGGCAGAATAAAAACTTTCAAAATAAAAGCGTCTAAACATCCATCACAGGTCTTACAAACATGTTCACAAAGTACAGAAATCCAAAAGTCAATGTTTCCAACACAAATTCATAAAAAGTTCATCAATCATGACCATCATGGCATAAACCGTTAAGTCGTCCTTCCTTCGCTCTTCTAGGGATAGAGAACCCTAGGCTCATCCTCGATCCACTCGACCCTATTTCCTGCAGGTTCTGGGAGGAAAAATAAGGGATGAGTGACAACGTCACCAGCAAGTAAACCATAAATAATCATGAATTAAATGAAAGTACATACAAGAACCAAACCCTAAAAGTTTTGGTTTAGTAACATACCTGACCTTCCATCCAATATTCGTAAGTAACAAGCTCATAACTCATTAAAAATCATAACATAAGAGATATCAATTCATAACATCTTAGCCTAAGTGATAGTACCCCAAGTATTCGACAAGCCATTATATGCAACATGCATGAGTATGCACATGGGATGCATCGTGATAAATATGAGGATAAAATTCTTTCTTTCTTTCTTTCAAAACATCATCATTAATAAAAACAAGTGAGTGTTCAGATCTATTGTGTCCAAATCTAAGGCAGTCACATTCTTCCCTTCAAATCTATTATTTCTGGATCCGAAAACGGTCACATCATCAATCATAGTCATAAGGTCTATTCTCTCCGGGCCTGTACGGTCATAATTTTCATAACTAGGTCTATTCTCTCCGGGCATGTACGGCCATAATCATAGTCAGGTCTATTCTCTCCGGGCCTGTACGGTCATAATCATAATCAGGTCTATTCTCTCCGGGCCTGAATGGTCATAATCATCAGATCAATTAACCCCGGATCTGGAGCGGGTCATGCTGGCCAGAAATAAACGGTACCAATGGAAAGCGTTCTTTTCAAAACGAAATCTTTTCTTTAAAAATGCTTTTTCATCATTCTTTGTCATAAAATTAGTTCCATAAATCATGTAAATGACAATGATGCAATGCATGACATGCACTATGAAGTTCGTGACAAAACGCATCATATACCTACATGTATGGTCATATTCTTTAGGATGGAAACATTTCCAGAATTCTGGTTCCGTTTGCTCGGCCTAGAAACCTCATATTTTAGGCCAATTATCATGATTTCTTGGCATGCACATGCATAAGAGCGTCTTTTCTACTTTCCATAAAAGTTTCATGAAGTTTTGAGATATGTAAGACCCTTAAGCTATTAAATCACTAAACAGGGTACTGCTTAATTCAGCAGTGCAGTACCCTTCTTTTCACCTTTTTTTCAAGCCTAATAAGTCTTACTTAATTTGGGCCAGACCTGGAAAATACTGTAAACATGCCACGAATTAATATCCGTAAGCCCAAGCCATTCGAACAAGTCTAACCACGAGATCGAAGTCCCCCAACTAGTTCCATAATTCGGCCCAGTTTTCCAGTTTAGTAGTGCTCACTTAATTTCAGTAGTTACCCCTTAAAATAATAATTTCAAGATGAATAATTTACATGGATATGCTCATCTATGTCCTAAGTAATTGTCATAAAATTTCCGGAGTAATATAATTGTAGAGAAAAAGGGGTTTGAGTGATTTCAAAATACATGATTTAAACATGTTACAATGAAATGCATGACATATTGCATAAAACTTGCCTTATATAGTTCATATATAATGTTGTCGCACTGACGAGCCATGAAGCTTTAAAGCTTACATAAAATGGCAAACATTTGTTGTATTTGAACTATCTTCAGGTGCCACCACTAATGAACTAAACTAGTTCATTAAGTGAAGTACTTAGTTGTGAAGTACTTAGTTAATTAAACTAAATAGTTCATTAAAGGAAGCAATATTTGGAAAAGGCACAAAGGCAACAAGTTGAAGAAAGGAAAGTTCTCCCTCTCCTCTCCACACATATTACACGCCATTATACACACATATACATATATATATATATTCAGATTTTTTGAAAAAGGCACATACACATTTATTCCAACGTACTATTGACACGTTATATATTTTACGTACGTACGTTAACGTCACACCACTATACTTAACTCATATTTATGAGTATATTCAGGTCTTATATCATATGATATAAGTCATGGTGATGACAAATTTAATACGACACGTTAAAAGGTTCTAAACCGAACATTGTCGTATCGGACGAATACCGAAACTTCGCCAACGTGTTATGTACTTGACATAAATAGATGGACAGCCCCTACACTTCAAAAATGGCCACAAATTTCGTGGCTTACATGGTATGTGCAGCCCTAAAATCATTCCATGTTGGCACACAAAAATCACCTCACATTAAGGCCAAATTGTGGAGATTCCAATTTCACTTTTGTCACATGGTTTAGATGTCACTTTAAGATCAGCCTAAGTGCTGAATATTAAAGTTTAATTTCTGTGTATTATGTGCAACATAATATATATATAACATGTAGAAAAAGTTGGAATTTAATTAGAGAAAAATCGGGTAATCGATAAACGTCGAAAATTTGGTTTTCTACGTACACGACACAGGAACGTTTTTGGCATATCATATAACATGTATCTAGACACTTTTTTCATATTTCATACATTTCAAAGTGTTCTAGAAAATTCAATTAAGGGCTGATTGGAATATACTATGTGTGTATAATTAAATATGCATTATTTTACAAAGTTTGCAAAAATAAAATTCAGCACATGTATCTACACATTCACACGCCTAGCTCAGCTAAATTGGAGCATATGTGGAGTCTTGTTGGCAACTTGATTGGTCAAGAATGAAGCATACAATGTTGGTGACTTAAAGAAAGGAACTACACAAGGTAACATTTCAAATCTTGTCACAATTGTGACACATGCTGAAAATTCAGCATGTGTACAAATGGCTGGCCGAATTTATCCCCTTTAATGAGCCATATTTTGTTATCTTAAAACATGTGGATAATTGGGAGATAATATGGAAGTTTTTTGAATATTCTATGGAAACAAATAAGGTGATATTTTCAAATATCACACATGCTGAAAATTTCAGCATGTGTGGATGAATGTTGGCCGATTTTTTGGCCTCATTGGTGTCTAATTTTCATTCCATAAATGATAAGAATATTCTGTACTAAATTGTGATTGAATTATCCTTTGATTTCTTGGATTAAATCAATGTAAAATTGGCAATATTTTGAATAAAAGGTGAATGTTACACATGCTGAAATTTCAGCATGTGCAAGAGACTTTATGGCTGATTTTTTCAAGGTAATTTGGAGAAAATTGTCTTGCTAATTTTGTGTGATGATCTTGGGAATTATGGTAACTATTTTATGATTATTTTGGCACATGTTTTAAGTGTTATTCTCAGATTTGTCTAGTCATCAAGTGATGACAACATCCAACCAATCAATGAGTGCCAAGTAAGCAAGAGCTTAATGATCATCCAATGAGGAGATGCCAAGTAAGCAAAGACATGTCACAATGATGCCATATACTCTTCCAAGGACTTAGAAGATAATTTTCAAGAGGGGAAGAGCATCAAGGGGGGGCGGCCACATTGTTAAAAAGGAAGGAAGAGAGCAAAACAAAAACAAGAGCAAGCCTTGCAAATTTGAAAGATCAAAAAACGTTTTAGCCTTCTCTTCTACACTCTCTTTCTTTCTTCTCTCTAAAAGCCTATTGTACTCATATTCATATACTTGAATAGGCTTCAAATAGTCCACCACATATTCTTTATAATTGTAAAAGATTGATCAAGGTGTGATCAATCTTGCACTTACGAGGTGGTGGTGTTCGTGACAATTGTATTCTCATACAAGGTTTGTAAAGGGTCGGAGTTGGTGTGTAACTCCATCAACCCTGTAGTAAGGTGTTACTTTGTGTTGTGTATTTAGTGCTAACCGAGGAAGGTGTCCTTGAAAGCTGGAGTAGGTTGTTAATAACCGAACCAGTATAAAATTCTTGGTGTCATTTACTTTCAGCACTTACTTTCAGTTTCAGCACTATTTATCGTTTTTGATCACGTTCGTAAAAATAGTAAACGAATTTCAAAAATTACAAAACTTTTCAGAAACATAATCACACATCTTAAGGTTAATTTGGAACATGTTTCAACCCTTTTGGACACGTATAACTCATCCAAACGTCCAAAGTTCTGAGACTAGTGCAGTCTGATTTTCAGGCTTGCAAAGGTTGAGACTTTGATCGTGTTTGACTAACTTCCAAAAAGCATTTTTCAAAACTGTTTCAAACCATTTAAATACAACTAATAAGGGGTTATTATTTAAATTTTCAAAGCATTTGGAGTTAGTACAAATGGGAATTAATTTTTCAAATCAGTCTACCGTTTCTGGCAGATTTGCACAATCTGACCACCAACGAATTTTCAAGGGGTTACAGGTTGAATTTAAATCTGAAATTTTTAGGAGATACTCATACCATCTTAGGATAAGTTCTGTCCAAATTTCAGAATTTTTGAAGACCTGAAACCTAGTTTTCAAAACGTTTTAAAACTGGTCCTGAAAACAGAAACTGTTTTCAGAAGTTGAGTTCTTGGTTTAAAACTATTTTAAAAACCACATTTTCCGCACCAACTATTCAACCCCCCTTCTAGTGGTGCCTTGCAGATTCTACAAGTGGTATCAGAGTGCAGGAACACTCACATCAAAAGGATCCAACGATCTAAGTGAGATGGCAACCACAAATTTCAAAACCGAACAAGAAGGTATGTCAAGCCGAAGGCCTCCTCTCTTTGACGGTGAGTCTTTCATTCAATGAAAGTTAAGAATGATACTCTTTCTTATGGCAATTGATATTGATCTTTGGTCAATCATAGAAGATGGTCCGTTTGTTCCATCAAAATTATCCACTGTAGATGGAGTCACACTAGAGGTCGTTAAGCCTAGGCAAGAGTACACTAGTGAGGATAAAAAGAGACTAAGCATGAACGCTAGGGCTATGCAATTACTTTTAAATGGACTAAGTAAAAGTGAATCTAGTTATGTTTCAAATTGTTCTAGAACGCAAGAAATGTGGGGAATACTTGAAATGAAACACAAAGGCACTAGTCAAGTAAAAGAGTCCAAGATAAACATGCTTATGTCCACACTCGAATCATTTAAATTATTGCCAGGTGAATCTATCGTTGATATGGATCTTCGCTTGACTAACATCTACAATTCTCTTGAGTCTCTTGGCAAAGCCTTTACTATGCAGGAAAAGGTACAAAAAGTCTTCCAAAGCCTTCCATCCGAGTGGGACCCTAAAGTAACAGCAATAGAAGAAAGCAAAGAAACTAAGTCAATCAAGATGGAAGAATTAATTAGATCACTTAAGGTTTATGAGAACAAACTCACCATAAGGAAATCAGAATCATCAAAACAAGGTAAAGCTATTGCATTTAAATCAAATCAATATGTCTCTACTTCTTCCAATCACGTAGAAGATAGTGATCCTGAATCAGATAACGATGACTTAATTTTATTTGCTAAAGGCTTAAGAAAATTCATGAGAAAGTTTTTTAGAAGATAGTGATCATGAATCCGATAACGATGACTTAATTTTATTTGCTAAAGGCTTAAGAAAATTCATGAGAAAGTTGTTTAGAAACAAAACTAAGTCTACTTCGACTAAAAGAAATAAGAACAAGACAAACGACAAGGATGTTAAATGTTATGAATGCGGCAAACTTAGACATCTATCATATGACTGCCATAATAAGGAAAAGCAAACAAATACCCTGACAAGGATCGGAACAAGAATAGACTCGTCTCAGAACCTAAGCAAAGGAAACGAGCTCTCAAAGCCTCCACTTGGAGTGATACATCGGATTCCGAGACTGAAACAGAAGAGGAGACTGAACAAGTATGCTTTGTGTCCAAAGCATCAAACGAGGTATCATCTGACTCTGATTCTGACTCTGAGCCTTCTTATGATGATCTTTTTAGTCAATACTTAGAATTTCATAAATTCACTAAGACTCTAGCGAAAGAAAAGAAGCGATTAATTGAAGACAAGTAACTGTTAGAATCCTCTAACGAGAATCTTGTCGCTCAATTAAACGATTCAAAAGAAGAGTCATCATGTATCATTACTGCATTAAAGACAGAGATCTCATCATTGACCACGCAAAATAATGAAATGAAACCCGAGATTTCAAGTTTGAAATCAAGGAATACAGACTTAGAGAAAATGACGAAACAGTTTGATACGGGATCTAACATGCTAGATCGTATTATCTTATCACAAAAGCATGACAGTGATAAAACGGGATTAGGATACATTGAGACTAATGATGTTGTACCCAATGAGGAACCACCTTGTACTTGAAACTTGTCTAAGTGAATTTATGAAAGGTTGTATCTTCAAGCATAATTTATTTATTTTTATAATTACTTCTCTAAATAGATTTGTGATGAGGAAAAATATTGTGTAGGAATTCAAGCATGAATTATGAATTATGTGAAGTGACCAATTTACCCTAAGGGCCTAGGACATTTCGGCCCAATGTTTAAGGAGGGTCTTAGAAGGTTTTTCAAAGAAGGCTAATCTTAAGGGGCCTTCTTAAAATAAGCCCAAATGGAAATTAAGGAGTCTAAGTAGTGGGAAAATTTTCTTTCCAACACCCTCACAAATTTCGGCCCTTAGCCCACAATGACTTAAGATTCCTCTAATTTTTAAATTTTAAGAGAAAAAGGGGGAAAATCATTAATTTAAAAGAAGGAAACCACCACATGACTTTGAAAAAAATGGAATTAAGCATGGTTAGGGTCATTAAGACCCCAACTGCCGGATTGCCTATGTAGTTAACCAAGGAGGATTTTTTAAAATTCTACCATGGTTACTTTATATCAACCCAAGGTTAAAGTAACCCTAATTAATTAAAGTAACCAAGGTTAGCCTAAAAATAACCATGATTGGAATAAAGTAACCCAAGTTAATCATAAAGTAACTTTGATTAACTAAAGTAACCAAGGTTAATACCCTTAACCTTACTATGGTAATCTCTTACCCTCTTGTCTTACCCCCCAACGGCTAACACTTAGCCTAAGAAGGAAAAATTCATCCCAAACACACTCTAGAATCCTCTAATTCTTCCAACCCTCAAAGAACCACCAAGAGAAAGAAAGCTTCCTCTCTTCTCCTTCCCTAAACCACACGGCCAAGGTTGCACAAAGAAGACTTAGGATTCATCCAAGCTCAAGTTTATCTAGGTAAGTAAATCCTTAACTTTTCAAGATAATTTCTACATCTTTCATGGAATGAAACTCATAATGCTACCCTTTGTCTTGCTCATAAACCGTGACCTTCATGGTCACTAGGTTCCAAATTTTCAAAGCTTTTAAGAGGTGCTAGTTCTAATAGATTTGAACACCGCTCAAGCTCCATTTTGGTGAGTCCATCTAACCCCTATTTAGTACATCTTTCACTTAAGAATATGGACTAACAATTGTTCTCTTTTCCTCTTCAAAACCGTGGGGTCCATATGTGAAGAGGAGGAAGGCTTCACCTATTCCATACCCATTTCAAGCTAAGGAAAGGAGTAAGTTGAGAAAGGCAAGTATATTATACATACTCATGACTTGGATGTGAAAGTGCATGCTTGAATGTCTAGATGCTATTAAGTTTTTAATCTTAGAGGTGAAATGCTAAGTTTAATGCATGAAACTTTCGAGTTCCTTAACTAAAGTGGCTTGCATGTGTGAGATTTGCCCCAAAGGTGGATTCTTTGATGTTTTTATGTATGACTATGAGATAAATCTAAGATGAATGTGACAAAGATCTCTTCTTTGACATGTATAGGGGACGGTTGGATGAAAGAGGGGGAAAATAAAGGTAGTTCTTGCAAGAAATTGTAACTTGTGAGGTTTAGTGTGAACAAGATGTGTGCTTTATATGTTAAGCTTAATATGTTCAACATGGAGATATGATTTTTGCCCTTTCATGTGTATAGACGGACTGTTTTGGAGGTAGGGAATGTATACACCATTTATACTAAGAATGGATTCTAGTAGGAACATGATGTGCATGGCCAAAGGAATGATATATGTATCATTCAAAATGTTTTGGAAGTGATGTGTAGATGACTTTAGAATGTGTTAGAACCTGCAAATCCACATGCGAAAGGTGCACTTGATGTTTAATAAAGTGTTTAAGCCCAACAAAACAAGTTGGGACATTTTAGTAAGGAAATGTGACAAAATTAGAATTTAATGGAGCAAGGCAGATTTTTGTGTCGTTTTGTAGGACCTGAAAAGAGACTTTAGAAGTATTCAACTTAGCTAATTTTTGGTGTAACACTAGCCCTATGTGTATAGTAAATATGAGAATTGGAATTTCGTTAAAAGAAGTTACAATTTATTTTTAACGGAATTTGCAGTAAAACTGGTCATGCTGGAAATTACTGGACTGGACAGATTCTATGTGACATAATGATTGATCCAGAAATAGACCTTAGAAATATGAAATTGGGCTGATTTTTGGTAGGATGCTAGCCCTATGTGTATGATAAGTTTGTAAGTTGAAATTTTTGAAAAAGGACTTACGGTTTGGTCACAATAAAATTCGTAGTAAAATTGGTCATTCTAGAATTCAGCATGTAACCGTATTGGGAAAAAAGAATAAATGTCTCCTTTCACGATATTATAATTCCGCTAAACTTTTATGACAATTACTTAAGACATATGTGAGTATTTTTATGAAAAACACTTAACTTAGAATGATTATTTTAAGAGGTAATCACCAACACTAAGTTGGTGATACTAATCTGGAATTTTGGACAGAATTAAGGAACTAGTTGTGGGGCTTTGTTTTGGTGGGCCTAGACTTAATTATATAGACTTAATCATTGATTATTGGTATGTCTACAGAATTTTTCCAAGGTTGGCCCAAATTAAATGAAGCTTAATGGGCTTATAGGAAAGGTAAAAGAAAGGACACCGCACTGCTGAAATTCAACAGCACCCTGTTTCGTTGTTAAATAAATTAAGTGTCTCACACGTTTCGTATCGTTGTGAAAATTATATCACGAATAGAAAAGACACTCTTATGCATATATGTGACAAGAACTCATGATAATGAGCCTAAAACATGAGGTTTTGAGGCCGTATATATGGAACGATAATTCTGGAAATTTTTCCAGCATAAAGAATAAGTTATACGTATGTGTATGTGTAACGCATCATGTCATGGATTGCATAGTACATGTCATGCATTGCATCATCGTCATTTACATGATTTATGGAACGGATGTTATGAAAAAGAATGATGAAAAAACGTTTTTAAAGAAAAGATTCTGTTTTTAAATGAACGCTTTCCACCGGTACCGTGTGTTTTCTGGCCAGTAAGGACCCGTTCAAGATCCGGTGTTAACTGATCTGATGATATGGACCGTTCAGGCCCGGAGAGAATAGACCTGATATCGACCATTCAGGCCCGGAGGGAATAGACCTGATCAGTGATGACGTGACCGCTCCGAATCCAGGAATAATAGATTCGAAGAGAAATAAGTGACGGCTTCAGATCCGGGAGAATAGATCTAAATACTCTCTTGTTTTCTTGACGATGATGTTTTTAAGGAAAGAACGAAAGAACTTATCTTCATTTTTATCATGATGCATCACACGTACATACTCATGCATGTTGCATTTAATGAGTCATCGAACATGGGTACGTGATACTTAGACTAAGGTGTTACGACTTGTTAGCTCATAAGCTATGATCTTTATTGGGTGATGATCTTGTTATAAGTTATGAACTTTGGTATGTTTCAATCTTTGATAAAGTTATGAGCTGATTTCTTACAGGTGTTGGATGGAAGGTCAGGTATGTTCTAAACCGATTTTTGGGGGTTCGGTTCTTGTATGTACTTTCCATTTAATTCACGATTATTTATAGTTTACTTGCTAGTGACGTAGTCACTCACCCCTTATTTTTCCTCCCAGAGGCCGCAGGAAATAGAGTGGAATGGATTGAAGATGAACCTAGGGATCCTTACCCGTAGGCGCAGCGGGAGGTGGACGACTTAGAGATTTGACAGAAGAGAGTTATGGTTGATGATCTTTTATGACTCGATGTCTAAAACAATTATTTTGGGATTTCCGTACATTATGGTTGGGTTGTAAAACTAATGATGCTTGCGTTGACGTTTTTATTTTAAAAGTTTTTATTCTGCCTCGATTTCGCATACTTGTCAATGTGTAAGCACAAACGTCCACATATTTTGTTCTGGACTTTGTTATGTTATGGACTGACGCCTGGTACTCTCCGTAGTGAAGTACGGCGGGCGCACCGTATCCGGCTGGACCAGGATGCGGGGCGCTACAGGTGGTATCAGAGCCAAGACTCTAGATCCGGGCAGAATATAGAATTAAGTCATGATCTTAGTCAACTAAGTTTGATCTTAGATCTAAGTCCTGATCCTATATGAGAGTGACCTTAGAATAGGATGACTTAGACTGGAAAATTAGGGTTCGACCTAATGATAAAACCCTAATCGATGACAAATTATAGAATTTAATTTATAACGTATGTACGTGCATGCCCCTTAGAAATGATATTGGAATAAATTAAATTATGCCACTTATTATGACACTCCCACATTGAATAAAACCCCGACACTGCATAATGCAGATGGTGCGACCAAGAGGCAGACCGACAAGAGCTATACCAGAGGTGCGGGAGCCCATTCCTCCTCCACCTACTCAGGCTCCTCCACCACCACCGCAAGACCAAAATCCACCTCCGGTTCAGAACGTTACCCCACCCCAGGGGCCTCTACCACAAATGATGCCAGATATCAATGCCTTCCAGAATTGCTGCCAGACCGTCACCCAAATTGGTCAAGTGATGTTGCAACAGAATGTCCCTCAGCCTCACGAGCCAGTCAGGGATGCCCAATATTACTTTGAAAAGTTAAAAAGAGCTAATGTTCCGCCGTTCGAAGGAAATTCATATTTAGATACCGCTGAGAAGTGGCTAGACGAAGTGGAAAACTGTTTTGAACTGATTCGAGCACCCGAGGAAGTAAAGACTCAGGCAGTCAGGCCGTTCCTACTTGGAGAAGCCAACCAATGGTGGAAGGCCAACCTGCAATCTCTACCAAGGCCAATCCCATGGGAGAGATTTCTACAGGAATTCAACAAATTTTACATACCACCCTCCGTTAAGCTACAGAAGAGGCACGAGTTTGAATCGCTGGTACAAGAACAAGGAATGACTGTCTCTGGATATGCTAACAAGTTCATAGCCCTGGGAAGATTCCAACCATCTACCATGAATGATGAAGTAACTGAGATGTTGAAGTTTGAAAGAGGGCTAAACCCTAGAATCCGGACCTGGCTGGTCAATGCGAAGCCGACAAATTTTAGTGCACTTTTGGACGCTTGTTACAGAATAGAAAGAGATATCTTTCGCCGTGATGATATCGGCCAGAAACGAGGACGAGAATCATCCACGAGCGGAGTGCCCCGCAAATCTGCTAAGCAAAACTCAAGGGGCCCAGGGCGCCAAGGGAAGAATCGGTTCCAACGCCGTTCCCAAAAGAACCAGTCAAAGAACCAAGGCCAACAACCTGCTATTCTGAGCTGCCCTCACTGCAGTAAGCGCCATGTGGGAGAATGTTATTACCAGGCAAGGAAGTGTTTCAGATGCGGCAAGGCAGGCCACATCCTCAAGGACTGTTCGGATAAGGGAACTACCTGCTTTGGATGTGGAAAGACATGACACATGGCCAAGGATTGCCCGGAAAAGGGGGCCCAGCAACAGCAACCACCTAAGAATCAACGACAGCTTACTAATGCGAGAGTTCATGCTATGACTGACGCAGCTGCTGAAGAGGCCAATGATGTGGTGGCAGGTATATTCTGAAAATTGGGCAATGATTAAATTTTTACAAATACTGTTGCCTACTGCTGCTTAGAAAATCTTGCATGATTCAGGAGCTATTTTAGTATGTTCAGTACCTGCCAATGTGCTATTCGATAGTGGTGCTAGCCACTCCTTTATATCCAAGAAATTCGCAAAGAATATTGAACATAACATAACCTATAGTGATGCATCCTATAGAATCCAAGCAGCTGGGGATCAGGTGCTTATGTCTCACCACGTTTTCAGAAACTGCAAACTTGAGTTCGATAACCACCGGTTTGACGCCGACTTAATTCCCATACCCATGATGGATTTTGATGTGATTCTTGGGATGGATTGGCTCTCCAAGAATTTTGCCAACATCGATTGTAATGAAAAGCAAGTTACTTTTAAGGACCCCACACGTTAGGAAGTAACCTTCCAAGGAAACCAAAGTTAAGAAAGTGCCCCAAGAACGTTTATGTAAATATGATTCGCGACAGTAAGGCATTGAAGAAAGGACATGAGGGGTTTCTCGTTTATTCAATAAATGCCGATCAAGCACCCTCTGACCTCTCACAAGTCCCAGTGGTCCGAGAATATCCAGATGTTTTTCCAGAAGAATTACCGGGTCTTCCTCCGGACCGCAAGATATCTTTTGAAATTAATCTAGTTCCTGGAGCTGAGCCAATATCAAAGGCTCCCTATCGAATGGCCCTTGCGGAACTAAAAGAGTTGAAGGAACAGTTATGCGAATTGCAAGAGAAGAAACTGATTCGCCCAAGTGTTTTGCCTTGGGTTGCTCCCATAATATTTGTCAAGAAAAAGGATGGAAGTATGTGATTATGTATTGATTATCGAGAACTCAACAAGATCACTATAAAGAACAAGTACCCATTGCCTAGGATCGACGATCTGTTCGATCAGCTTCGGGTAAGCAATTCAAAACTTTATTTCAACGATGAGTGTTGTACCCCGACAAAAAGTCATATTGTACTTGAAGACTCATATAAGTAAATTAGTAAGTGGCATCATTCAAGTGCATTTCACTAAGTTTCCTTAGTGCTTCTTTTATTTTATGATGATAAGCAAACAATATAATCATTCAAACATGAGTTATGGACCATGGCCAATTCACCCTAAGAGTTTAAGAAATTTTGGCCATAAGGTTTAAAAAGGGCCTTAAAGGGGTTTTTTCCCAAATTATAGGAGAGTTTAATCTTAAGGGCCTTCCTAAAATAAGCCCAAATGAAAATTAAGGGGTTGTAAGTAGTGGGCAATTCTTTCCCCAATTCTTGGAAAAATTCGGCCCCTAGCCCAAGGGGAACTCAAGATTTTCCTAATTTATTTTTAAAACAAGAAAAGGAGAAATAACTAATAAAAAGGGGGCAAATACCCACATGGCTTCTCATTAAACTCATTTGGAAAGAGATTAAGCATGGTAAAGTCCCCTCAAAAGCCTTTAAACCGCCGGCCTTCCCCCTTCATGGTTAACCAAGGATCAATTCAAATGTTACCATAGTTACTCTATATTAACTACAAGGTTAAAGTAACTCAAGTTAACCCATAAAGTAACTCTAGTTGGATAAAGTAACCTAGGTTAGACATAAAGTAACTATAGTTGAATTAAAGTAACTATAGTTGGCATAAAGTAACTATAGTTGACATAAAGTAACTATAGTTGACATAAAGTAAATATAGTTGAGCTAAAGTAACTATGGTTGACACAAAGTAACCTTGGTTGGGTAAAAATAACCAAGGATAATTAATTCTATTTAGCCTAACTAAGCTAAGGAAAACCCCCTTCCCCCTTAACACAAACCCACGGCTGCACTCCCTAGCCAAGGGAAGAAGAATTTTCTCCAAAGCAATTTTAGAACACTCAACTCTCAAGAAGTCACAATGGAGCAAGAGACTTCCCTCTTTGTCCATTTTGGGGTGTACAGCTAGTTGAAGAGGTCCAAGAACCATCTTCAAGCTCCAAAAATTCATCTAGGTAAGTACATGCTAAGCATTCTAAGTGAATTCTATGTCTCAAAGAATGAAACTCACATTGGTATCCCTCTTGTCTTGCCAAAAATGTGACACTCAAATGGTCACTAGGAGAATTGCAAGATACTAAGAGAAGCTAATCTCTTGGTGGGCTGATTCATCTCTAGCTCCATTCAAGTTTCATTTTGGTAAGAGAATCATAGCCTCACTTTGGTTGTGTTTCCACTTAAAGATAATAGCTAACTTCCTTTCTATTTCTTATTCCAAAACGTGGGCTATATGTGAAGTTGAAGGAAGACTTCACTCCATTTCAACCAAGGCTCATGCTAAGGAAAAGCTCTAAGGGTCAAAGAGGCAAGTATACTCTAGCCAATCTTTCCTTATTTGTGAAGTGAATGCTTGAATGACTAGTCATTATTAGGCTATGAATCTTAGTTAAAGACGCTAAGTACAAGACATGAAAACTAGTTGTTATAAGAAAAGTGATGGTATGAGCAAATGATTTGTTGTATGAATGTGCGTGACTGTTTTGATATGATTCATAAACAGTTTATTTATTGTTTAAAGCATGTTATGAGGCTTGTAAACATTATGTTGAAGAGTGTGTTTAATGGATATTAAGTCAATTTTAAGGAATGAAGTTGATTGGAAATGCTTGAACAATAAAAGTGAAGAAGTGCTGGAACTACTGGAGCTGGACAGATTTGTGTAGCTAATTATGTGACCTGAAAATCAATCATAGGAGTGTCCCAATTGACTAATTTTTGGTACGATGATAGCCTCATATGCGTTATAAATGTGGAAGTTGGAATTTTGGAAAAAGGATATGGGGATTGACCAGAGTATAATTTTTAGTAGGAACAGCTCAGACAGAAGTTCTGGAGCTGAATAGTTTTATGCGGCATGTTGTACGCCATGAAAATGGACCTTAGGAATATTCAAATTGGCAAATCTTTGGTATGCTAATAGCCCTACGTGTTTATGAAATGTGTAAATTGTAATTTTGGTAAAAGAAGTTGTGGATTATCCTTAATGGAGTTTTTGGTAAAACTTGTTAAACAGAGTTGCTGGAACAGGACAGTTTTGAGTGATAAGTTGTGTGGCTCTAAAGTCCACCTTAGGAACGTGAAAATGAGCTTATTTTAGGCATGATGATAGTTTGACGTGTTTATGACATCTGTGAGTTCAAATTTTGCTAAAAAGAGTTGTGGTTTGGTCACAATGAAATTCGTGGTAAAACTGGTGATTCCAGATTCAGCATGTACCTAGCTGGGAGAAAGTAATCAGTTGACCCCCTTAAACTTATTGGAATGCCTTGGAATTTTTATGGTAATTACCTAAGTCATATATGTGCATGTTCATGTAAAGAAACCAGCATAAACCACCATTTTGATGGTTAACAACTGAGTTGAAGTTAGTTGTACAAAACTGGAAAACAGGACAGTTTAATGTCTTAAGTTGTAAGTCTTTGATCTTGCTCATCTAATCTTGAATGTGATGTTTGGCCTTATGAATATTGTTCCTAGGTGAGTTAGCTATGTTTTCAGGTGATGGATTAAACTGAATAAGGTTTTATGACCCATGAAACCGAGGTAATACGGTACTTGCCCTGCTGATTTCAGCAGTACCTTTGATGATAGTGTGATGTTTTGAGGACGTTAGACTTTTCGGATTGTTGCAAAATTTTTATGGTATGAGTCTAAGACTTCATTATGCATGTGTATGGCATGAGCTTATGAAAATGAGCACGAATTGATCAGCACGAGGCTGTATGAATAGAAAGTGATTGCTGGACAGTTTTCCCAGCTTAAAAGATATTCCGTGCATGCATGTTATGACATATTTGTTCACGAGTCGCATAGTGCATGTCAAACATTGCATCATCGTCATTTACATAATTTATGGAACTGATTTTTATGCGAAAGGAAGATGAAAAGCATTTTTTAAAGAAAAAGATTCTGTTTTAAAAAGAACGCTACCCACCGGTACCGTGTGTGTATGTTTCCTGGCCAGTAAGGACCCGTCCAGATCCGGGGTTAATTGATCTGATGATATGGACCGCTCAGGCCCAGAGAGAATAGACCTGATATGGACCGTTCGGGCCCAGAGATAATAGACCCGATAAGTGATGACGTTACCGATCTGAATCCGGGAATAATAGATTCGAAGGGGAGACGTGACCGCCTCAGATCCGGGAAGATACATCTCAACACTCTATGGTTTTCTTGACGATGATGGTTTGAAAGAAAGGCACAAAAGATCATATCATCATTTTTATCATGATGCATCACACGTACATATGCATGCATGTCACATTTATTGAGTCATCGTGTAGTGGCACATGATACTTAGACTAAGTTGTTATAATTTGGTAGTTCCTAAGTTACGATCTTATTAGGTGATGATCCTTGATATGTTACAAACTTATGCAAGTTGCAAACCTTTTAATGTGATGGTCTTTAAGTAACGATCTTGCTTAAGTTATGATCTTGACGCATTAAGTGTTGATCACGAACGGGTATTGGATGGAGGTTAGGTATGTTTCTAAACCGAATTTTGGGGGTTCGGTTCTTGTATGTACTTTTCATTAATGCATGATTGTTTATGGTACACTTGCTGGTGACTTGTCACTCACCCCCTATTTTTCCTCCCAGAGGCTGCAGGGAACAAAGTAGAATGGATGTGAGGATGAACCTAGGGTCCCTTACCCGAGAGACGCGCGGAAGATGGATGGCTTAGGAGATATGACGTGCTGGTTGTGATCAATGTCTTTTATGTACTTGTGATGGGAAACAACTACCTTTGAAATTTCCGCACTTGTGCTTGGGTTATAAAACTAGAATGATTTCGTAACGTATTGAAGTTGAGGTTTTTTAATTCTGCCCACGGTTTCGCTACTTGTTGACATGTAAGCACAAAAGTCCATGTATTTTATCATGGACTACAACATGTTATGGATCGACGCCTGGTACTCTCCTTAGTGAAGTACGGCGGGTGCACCGTCATCTGGCTAAGCCGGGATGCGGGGCACTACAGGTGGTATCAGAGCTGAGGCTCCAGATACAGGCAGAATACAGAACTAAGTTATGATCGTAGTCAACTAAGTTTGATCTTAGATCTAAGTCATGATCCCAGATGAGAGTTGACCGTAGACTAGGAATGACTTAAACTGGAAATTAGGGTTTTGACCGGATGATAAAACCCTAGTCGATGGCCATCTATAGAATGTAATCATGCCTGCTTGCATGACCTTAAGATCTTATTTGGATTACGAATTAAATTTTGTCGCTTAATCTGAATATTTATATCTTGAGTAAGACTCCGACGCTCTGTGGTGCGGATGGCATCACAGTTCAGTAAAATGACATCATTGCTGACACCTCCAGGAAGCAGTAGGCTTTATTACCAACAGTTAGTAAGAGTACGTATTTCGAAGTTTAACGGGGAATCTAGTACGGAAAAAGGCAGAAAGATGGTTAAGTGAAGTTGAAGATAACTTCATGTCGATACAGGTGCCGAATAGAATAAAAAGCGCAGAATATCCGACCGTTTTGAACAGTAAGGACAGCCAGTGGTGGAGGACTTGTACCCAACCACCACCCCGACCGGTAACTTAGGCGGAATTTTCTAGAAGAGTTTAGTAAGTTCTTCTTCTCCCAAGGAATTAGTTACGAGAAGAGTTGAGGATTTTGACTTATTAAGACAAGGGTTAGGCATCACCATCTCAGGGTACGCGTTCACTACTTTAGGACGGTATGTTCCTTTGATCATGAGAAATGTAAAGTTTAAGGTGATCAAATTTGTGCGCGGTCTAGGACCCCCGGATCAAATTAAACTAAGTCAAGTCGTATTCAAGGACCTTTAGTGAATTATTGGAAGACCGCTACAGAGCGGAATGCGATAGTAAGGGAACGAAAGAATGAAAGAAACGATTTAATGAGCGTACTAAGAAACAAAGTAGAAGGTGGGAGCCGTATCCACATAAGGCTAGTTTATACAGATGAAAAAGAAACAACCAAGGTATGCCTAATAAGTGTGAAGTACCTATGTCTTTTGTCCTACTTCCTATTAACCAAGTATGAGTGATTATGATAGTTTTCTTAAGTTATGATGAGTAGACCACAAGTAAGTAAGTGAGATTGTTAGTGATAGCATGACTAGGTATAACACCGTGTTGGGACTCGGGGGTCCTCGTCATGGTGCATCACTATTAGGCACTTGTACACATTTTGTTGCACTATATAGGGAATGGATCGGCATATCGTGTGTTATTAACAAGAGTACTACAGCCAACTTGAAAATGTTATGACATCACGATATGAAGCGTCATGTTAGGCGAGCTATGAAAAGCAAGTCACGATGATGAAAACCATGTTTTATTGAGAACGGGCCACCTTAGGATGATGATAAAGAATTCTCTAAGTCTATGAAGACAACTCACTGAAAGGCACTCGCTGAACCAAAAGGAACAAGTGCGTGAGCTTTTAAGGGAGGAACTTATTTCCTAACGTTTCGCCCAGGGTGCTTTCGTATTATTTGTAGAAAAGAAGGATGGAGACACGCGTCCTTGCATAGAGCATAAAGAACTCAACATAGTCACCATAGGAATAAGTACCCCCTGACTAAAATCAATGACCTATTTAAACCAGCTTTGGGAAAAGCAATTGATAAGTGGTGTATTATTTGGGGAATTTGCTTAGTGAACCTGTATGTTAGAGATTCTTATGGAAGAATTCATAGAAAGGTGGTAAGATGATGAAGCGTTACGGGACTGTTTAGGAGAGACCTAAAACAATGACCAATTGGGAGGTGGAATAGAAAATCCCATAAGACAAATGTTTGGATCTGGAATTTATAAGTTAAGGATATCTAACACCAACTCCAGCGAAGACGTTCCAACTTGGCATGTCCTCATCCTTTATGTATATCATGATGATCCAAATGTTTTATGAAACATAAATAGTGATACGTACATGTTTCAAGTATCACAAGAGAAAACAAGGACTTATGATGAACAAGAAACATTTGACATGTCATAAAGAGGACATAAGTTTCAAAGGAGAAACCACAACTTCTAGTTCGATTTTTATGAAATGATCAGAAAAAGGAAAAAGTTATTACGTAGTAAGGCGATCAGCGAGACGGATTAATGTGGCACATGCCTTATGAGGAGCTTGGTATGTGTACATTATGGGAATCATTCCGGGTGTCTTTGAATGCTATTTCATACGTAAGATGACCGTTACATGATCACTGAAAGGTTGTTTACAGAAAGAGCTAATGGTCCTATATCCCAAGTCAATGTTCTCTGCCAAGTTTTTAATATTTTAGGAAAAAGGAAATTATAAGCATGTCATGACCATGTTAACACGGAATGGATATCATTATCGGTACACAATGTCAAGATTGCAAGTATTTAAGATATGAGATAGGTTACGATAACACATATAGAAAATTAGAATAAGTTCTGATGAGACTTCTAAGATGAATTGAACGAAGCCGCTCAGAGGTGAAACATGAAGAGTAGATGTCCCATCTTTTCGACTAGTCTCTCAAAATTCGAGGACAAAACTTATGTTAAGGGGGGGGGGGAGAATGTGTACCCCCGACGAAAAGTCATATTGTACTTGAAGACTCGTATAAGTAAATTAGTAAGTGGCATCATTCAAGTGAATTTCACTAAGTTTCCTTAGTGATTCTTTATTTTATGTTGATAAGCAAACATATAATCATTCAAACATGAGTTGTGGACCATGGCCAATTCACGCTAAGAGTTTAAGAATTTTGGCCATAAGATTTAAAAAGGGCGTTAAAGAGGTTTTCCCAAATTATAGGAAGAGTTTAATCTTAAGGGCCTTCCTAAAATAAGCCCAAATGAAAATTAAAGAGTTGTAAGTAAGTGGGCAATTCTTTCCCCAATTCTTGGAAAAAATTCGGTCCCTAGCCCAATGGGAACTCAACATTTTCCTAATTTGTCTTATAAACAAGAAAGGGGAATATAATTAATAAAAAGGGGGAAAATACCCACATGTCTTCTCATTAAACTCATTTAGAAAGAGATTAAGCATGTTAGAGTCCCCCTCAAAAGCCTTTTAAAACCGCGGCCTTTCCCCCTTCATGTTAACCAAGGATCAATTCAAATGTTACCATAGTTACTCTATATAACTACAAGGTTAAAGTACTCAAGTTAACCCATAAAGTAACTCTAGTTGAATAAAGTAACCTAGGTTAGCTATAAAGTAACTATAGTTGAATTAAAGTAACTATAGTTTATATAAAGTAACTATAGTTTGACATAAAGTAACTATATTGAGCTAAAGTAACTATGGTTGACACAAAGTAACCTTGGTTGGGTAAAAATAACCAAGGATAATTAATTCTAATTAGCCTAACTAAGCTAGGAAACCCCCTTCCCCCTAACACAAACCCACGGCTGCACTCCCTAGCCAAAGGAAGAAAAAATTTTCTCCAAAGCAATTTTAGAACTCTCAACTCTCAAGAAGTCACAATGGAGCAAGAGACTTCCCTCTTTGTCCATTTGGGGTATAAGGCTAGTTGAAGAGGTCCAAGAACCATCTTCAAGCTCCAAGAATTCATCTAGGTAAGTACCATGCTAAGCATTTATGTCTCAAAGAATGAAACTCACATTGGTATCCCTCTTGTCTTGCCAAAAACATGACACTCAAATGGTCACTAGGGGAAGGTTTTGCAAGATACTATGACAAGCTAATCTCTTGGTGGGTGGATTCATCTCTAGCTCCATTTAAGTTTCTTTTTGGTAAGAGAATCATAGCCTCACTTTGGTTGTGTTCCACTTAAAGATAATAGCTAACTCCTTTCTATTTCTTATTCCAAAACGTGGGCTATATGTGAAGTTGAAGGAAAGACTTCACTCCATTTCAACCAAGGATCATGCTAAGGAAAAGCTCTAAGGGTCAAAGAGGCAAGTATACTCTATCCAATCTTGCCTTATTTGTGAAAGTGCATGCTTGAATGGCTAGTCATTATTAGGCTATGAATCTTAGTTAAAGACACTAAGTACAAGGCATGGAAACTAGTTGTTATAAGAAAAGTGATGGTATGAGAAAATGATTTGTTGTATGAATGTGCGTGACTGTTTGATATGATTCATAAACAGTTTATTTATGGTTTAAAGCATGTTATGAGGACATTAAGTCAATTTTAAGGAATGAAGTTGATTGGAAATGCTTGAACCATAAAAGTGAAGAAGTACTGGAGCTACTTGAGCTGGACAGATTTGTGTAGCTAATTGTGTGACCTAAAAACGAATCTTAGGAGTGTCCAAATTGACTAATTTTTGGTATGATGATATCCTCATATGCTTAATAAATGTGGGAGCTGGAATTTTGGAAAAAGGATATGGGGATTGACTAGAGTATAATATTTAGTAGGAACTGCTCAGACAGAAGTTCTGGAGCTGAACAGTTTTATGCGGCATGTTGTATGCCCTGAAAATGGACCTTAGGAATATTCAAATTGGCTAATCTTTGGTATGCTAATAGTCCTACGTGTTTTTGAAATGTGTGAATTGGTATTTTGGTAAAAGAAGAAGTGGATTATCCTTAATGGAGTTTTTGGCAAAACTTGTTAAACAGTGTTGCTGGAACAGGACAGTTTTGAGTGGTAAGTTGTGTGGCTCTAAAGTGCACCTTAGGAATGTGCAAATGAGCATATTTTGATATGATGATAGCTTGACATGTGTATGACATCTGTGAGTTAGAATATTAGTAAAAAGAGTTGTGGTTTTGTCACAATGAAATTCGTGGTAAAACTGGTCATTCCAGATTCAGCATGTACCTAGCTGGGAGAAAGTAATTAGTTGACCCCCCTTAAACTTATTGGAATGCCTTGGAATTTTTATGGTAATTACCTAAGGCATATATGTACATGTTCATGTAAAGAAAACCAGCATAAAACCACCATTTTTATGGTTAACAACTGAGTTGAAATTAGTTGTACAAAACTAGAAAATAGAACATTTTAATGTCTTAAGTTGTAAGGTTGTGATCTTGCTCATCTAAGCTGATGTAGTGTCTGGCCTTATGATATTGTTCCTTGGTGAGTTAGCTATGTTTTTCAGGTGATGGATTAAACTGAATAAGTTTTATGACCCATGAACCGAGGTAATGCGGTACTGCCCTGCTAATTTCAGCAGTACCTTTGATGATAGTATGATGTTTGGAGGACGTTAGACTTTTTGGATTGTTACGAAATTTTTATGGTATGAGTCTAAGACTTCATTATGCATGTGTATGGCATGAGCTTATGAAATGAGCGCGAATTGATCAGCATGAGGCTGTATGAATAGAGTGTGATTGTTGGACAGTTTTCCCAGCTTAAAAAGACAAGTTCGTGCATGCATGTTATGACGTATTTGTTCACGAGTCGCATAGTGCATGTCATACATTGCATCATCGTCATTTACATGATTATGGAACTGATTTTTTATGCGAAAGGAAGATGAAAAGCGTTTTAAAGAAAAGATTCTGTTTTAAAAAGAACGCTTCCCACCGGTACCGTGTGTATGTTTCCTTGCCAGTACGGACCCGCCCAAATCCGGGGTTAATTGATCTGATGATATAGACCGTTCAGGCCCGGAGAGAATAGACCTGATATGGACCGTTCGGGCCCAGAGAGAATAGACCCGATAAGTGATGACGTTACCGATCCGAATCCGGGAATAATAGATTCGAAGGGGAGACATGACCGCCTCAGATCCGGGGAAGATAGATCTGAACACTCTATGGTTTTCTTGACGATGATGGGTTTGAAAGAAAGGCACGAAAGATCATATCATCATTTTTATCATGATGCATCACACGTACATATGCATGCATGTCACATTTATTGAGTCATCGTGTAGTGGCACATGATACTTAGACTAAGTTGTTATAACTTGGTAGTTCCTAAGTTACGATCTTATTAGGTGATGATCCTTGATATGTTACAAACTTATGCAAGTTGCAACCTTTTAATGTAATGTTCTTTAAGTAACGATCTTGCTTAAGTTATGATCTTGACGCATTAATTGTTGATCATTAACGGGTATTGGATGGAGGTCAGGTATGTTCTAAACCGAATTTGGGGGTTCGGTTCTTGTATGTACTTTCCATTTAATGCATGATTGTTTATGGTACACTTGCTGGTGACTTTGTCACTCACCCCATATTTTTCCTCCCAGAGGCTGCAGGGAACAAAGTAGAATGGATTGAGGATGAACCTAGGGTCCCTTACCCGAGAGACGCGCGGAAGATGGATGGCTTAGGAGATATGACGTGCTGGTTGTGATCAATGACTTTTATGTACTTGTGATGGGAAACAGCTACCTTTGAAATTTCCGCACTTGTGATTTGGGTTGTAAAACTAAGAATGATTTCGTAGACGTATTTAATTTGAGGTTTTTATTCTGCCACGGTTTCGCTTACTTGTTGACATGTAAGCACAAAAGTCCATGTATTTTATCATGGACTACAACATGTTATGGATCGAAGCCTGGTACTCTCCTTACTGAAGTATGGCAGGTGCACCGTATCCGGCTAGGCCAGGATGTGGGGCGCTACAATGAGTCTATTATAAACCCTACCTAAAAGTGTCGTGATGTAGGGGCACGGATTTTCAGTAAAATTTATCTTCGCTCAGGATATTTCCAATTGAAGATCAAAGCTGAGGACGTCCCGAAAACTACATTCAGAACCCGTTATTGTCGCACCCCGCTCAAAATTAGTGTGGCAACTAGGGTCAGAAGCAGAGCACACCTAGATAGTAAGATCTCAAAGGAAATATGCTACCAGATCTTATGTAGGAAAGGGAAGTATACACCAAGTACAAGCGAAAAGGGAGAAAAAGCAAGCAGTAAAATTAAAGAGCCAAGTGTTACGTGACCACTAAGGAAAACCTAGGTCATGTCAAACCCACACATGAAACAGTAAGGGTGTGCATCCAAGGGTAAAGATACACTACAAATGGGCACGTGCCTCATAAAAGGAGGAAGCTAGCATGAGGAAGATGGCTCTAGAGGACTATAACGCAATGAAGCCCATACCTAAAGGGGCATATAGAAAACATGTCACTTTAAGAATTTTTGACACTTAGTAAATTTTAGAAACTAAAGCGTACATCCATGATCAGGTGTTAGGACTACAATGATAAGGCTCCGGTCATGGACAGATTAGGAAAGATACGTGAGCGTGCATAGGGGTACATGTGTATATCCATATACGACTCAAAGCATATACGAACAACGATAGAATAATTTTCAAAGGAATATATATAGGTATGTACATATACTTAGTATTATCAAATGTCATGAATATTTCTTTCTGAGGTTATTGGCTTAATTCAAGAAGGAAGTATAGATATATATACATGTAACAATGCGTGCGTGAGTACATGGATAGCTACCCACCTATAGACAAGAGTTATGGGAAATTCAAGAGGTCTATGTGTACATATATAGGTCGGTCACATGCATACAAGTATAGCCTAGTGGATTCATGAAAGAGCATTTAAATGATCGGGATATGAGATAAATATGTGTATAAACATATATAAGTGCATAAGATGAGTATGAGAAATCAGAAGCACGAATTAAGGAGTAACAACGGGATCTAAGGAACGAATAGATAGCTTATATGTGGGTATACGCATCGGCATACACGGGTCTAGAAGTATAGGTAGGGCAATAAAATAATCTACGGAAAGCATGTCCTATATGTATATCTAAATGTATACCCATAGGGTTAATTCTATGAATGTATATGGGTGTACAAGCATATATCCGGGTATATATGCATAAGTTCCGCATGTATGGATAAGGATTAAGGAAAATACGGTATGAAAGGGCCACGGGATGAATTGTGTCTGAAGAACATCCTTGAAATGGCAAAGATAAGAGAAAGATAATTATAATTATACAAACATATAAGTACAGGTAATACTGAGGAAACAATTATAATTAGAATATATATATATATATATATATATATATATATATATATAATATATATATATATATATATATATATATACATATACATATACATATATATGCGTTCGGCCAACCATGCCCAAGGAAAATTAACCCTTGTATTCAAGATTGGGAAGGAATCTAAATAAATGATGTAGTTGAGATGATGGTTACAAGCCAATTAAAGAAGGGACTTTCCCTCTCCCCCATGAGGACCGCCGGCTGCACCCTCCAAGAGAAGGAGTAAATTCCTTCCTTGTTACAAGGAAGGCCTTTCTTTCAAACAAAGGAACCTTAAAAGGCTATTTCAAGAGAAATGCTCTTTCCTCTCCTTCCATTGCACCGGCGAAAATAAGGGAACAAGAAGGAGGACCAAAGAACTACACCATTCCAAGGCCATCTAGGTAAGATCCCTCCATAAACCCTAATGAGTTACATATTAAGAAGAGAGAAATTTATATTCCCTTCCTTGGCTAAGCCGTAGGTGTTATGGCTCTAAGGAGAGAGTTTTCCTAAAATTCCAAACAAGAGGAACACTTAAGAAAATGGAGATCTCCTTCCATTCATCCAAGGTGCAAATGGTAAGACTCTTCATCTCTCCTCTAAGTTGTATTGTATAACCTAGAATAGCTAACAAATGCCAAGCCGTGCATGATAGGACAAGAGGAAGGGGAATGCTTCTTGTGTCAACCAACTCGAGCCATACCCGAAGGCAAACAAGGCAAGTACACTATACTCTTCATGGTTTGAATGTGAAAGTGTGTGCATGAATGGCTAGAAAGACTTAAGGTTTGATCTTAGTTGTAAAATGGCTAGCTTTGAGCCAAAAGCTTTCGGCTTTAGGCACACATAAGGGTAGGATGAACATTTCGTAATAAAGATAAGTTCTTTGAAGATTTTATGCATGTTTATGTCGTGAACTAGGCTTGAATGTGTTAAAGGTTTCTTCTTTTGTGTTGAAAGGGGGGGGTCACGGTTGAAGGGAGATAGGGAGGTGAGGTAAAGTTGCATGCAAAATAATAACAAAGCAAGAAAATAAGGGAAAGACTTGATCTTGTGCTTGTGGGCTTAAAGTGTTTTTGGTTTTGGTCATTCTCTCTCTAAACACCCGCAAATGGGGCTGACGTGGTGTGTGTGTGTGTTCATTTTAGGGTGGATACCATGAATGGTGACTAAAAGGTGAGCTAAGAACATTTAGGATGAAATTAGGGCTACTGAAAATTCTGGAGCTGGGTAAGAAATTAGGCTGACTTGCTAGACTAGAAAAGGGACCTTAGAGACCTTTAATTTCGTTTATTTTTGGTATGACGTTAGCTGTATGTGTTTGTTAGTAGTGAGAGTTGGAATCACCTTAAAAAGAGTCACGGTTTATTTTTAATGAATTTCTTACTAAGATTGGTCTTGCTGGAAAATATGTTCTGGACAGAACTTAAGCCACATGTTTAGCAGCTTAAAAAGGGATCTTAGAGGTGTGCAAATCCAATGATTTTCGGCAGGACATTAGCCTCATGAATGAAGAAGAAATGACTGCTGGAATTCCATCAAAATAAGTTGTGGTTTATTTTTAATAAATTTTGCTACTAAAAATGGTCAAATTGAGCTAGGCTGGAAAAACAGAATATATGACCTATTTTGTATGGCCTGGATAAAGACCTTAAAGAATTAGTTTTGGGCTAAAAATTGGCAGGATGTTAGCCCAAAGAGTTTATGAGATTAGGGAGTTGGAATTTCTGGAAAAAGATCAAAGGATTGGCCACAATAAATTTTATAGTAGAATATGGTCATTGCAGGATTTTTATTGCATGGATTCGTAAAAAGGAGTAAATGGGTCTCTTAATGACATCGTAAGTCCGCAATGAATGCATGACACTCGCTTATAATGGTCATGAATGAGTAGATGTGATTGCGTGAGTTTAACATGAGTAGTTTAACAAAGAATTCGTTAAGATTAAGTGTATGATACAAAGCTGGAAAAATTCCAGCATTGCTAGCGAAATGTGCCCGATCTTATGTCATATGCCGTGTACGAGTTTGCACGTTGCATGTCATACATTGCATCATCGTCACATGCATGATTTTATGATGTGGATTTTACATAAAGGAATGATGAAAAGCGTTTTTCAAAAGGATGACTTCGTTTTGTTTTCTTAAAACGCTTCCGCACCGGTACCGTGTGTGAGCATGAACTGGCCAGTATGAACCTGAGCAGATCCGGGTTAAGTGATCTGAATGGAAAGGAATGATGTTACCGATCCGAATCCGGGATTAATAGATTCGAAGGGGAGAAGTTACCGCCTCAGATCCAGGAAGATAGATCTGAAATGAAAGGAACCTGAGCAGATCCGGGTTTAAGTGATCTGAATGGAAAGGAACGATGTTACCGATCCGAATCTGGGATTAATAGATTCGAAGGGGAGAAGTTACCACCTCAGATCCGGGAAGATAGATCTAAACACTCTATGGTTTTATGACGATGATGTTTTTAAAAGAGCAAAGCATGAAAAGGCATTTTCTCATTTTTCTCATAACGCATTTCATGTGCATATGTATGCATGTCACTTGTAGAGTTGTAACGTAGCGTCGCATGAACTATGCCGTGTTGATATGACCTTGCGTGTCAAACAATGCATGAACCAATCACCTTATGTTATATTTCATTCTATCTAGTGATGTTATTAAGTTATGATCTTGTTACATTAAGCGATGATCCTTATCAAACCTGAAATGGAGGTCAGGTATGTTTCCAAACCAATTATAATTTGGGGTTCGGTTCTTGCTCGTACTTTCCATTTAACTCATGATTATTATAGTATACTTGCTGGTGACGTTGTCACTCACCCTATTTTTCTCTCCAGAAGTGGCAGGAGATAAAGTTGAATGGATTGATGACGAGCCTAGGGTACCCTATCCGTGAGAGAGTTAAAGGATGGCCAAGAGAGGTGAACCGAGCACCCAGCTTGAAGGATTGATGATGTTTTGTAATAGTGATGGGAAACAATTTACTTTCTTCGTTTTCGGAATTTGGTTATGTGGGATGTTACTTTAACTGTTTTGATGGTACTTTGATTTGAAGTTTAAATTCTGCCGCGGGTTTCGATTACTAATTGCGCAAAAGACGAAAATTCCATGAAATTCTATCATGGATCACAATGCGTAAGGATGACGCCTAGTACTCTCCTTAGTGAAGTACGGCGGGTGCACCGACTTCGGCGGGGCCGGGGTGCGGGGCGCCACAGGTGGTATCAGAGCTAAGGCTCCAGATCCGGGCAGAATGTAGAACTAAGTCATGATTTTAGTCCGCTAAGGTTGATCATAGAACTAAGTTTTGATTTTCGATGAGAGTTAACCTTAGTACAAAATGACCTCGACTTACGAGATTAGGTACAGTCCACTGACATGCCACCCCTAACGATCTATCCTGAAGTAATGAGTATATGGCGGCGTGTTTTTGATGTATTTAGTTATACTTTGATATAACTTTTCTATACTAAATAAAGTCGACGCTGCGTGATGCAGATGGTGCGACCTAGAGGGGAACCAATCATAACCATGTTTTAGTAGGGGATCACTCCAATGGAAATCAACATGTACCTAGTTGTTATGAGACACGCGACGTTATTAACATATCAATTAGGTAGGGTTTTCCGTTATGGTATAACTTAGAATAAACGAACGTTACATGGTGCAGATAATCCCACCCACGGGCGCAGGAACATCATTGTTGTCACCCCTTGGAAGTATGGGATTCTACTTCCGAAAGATTACGAGAGAACAGATCCCAAGGTTTGGGGGAGAAACGACACCCGAGGAAGCTGAAAACTGGTTAAACGAGATAGAGGACCAACTCATCCGGGCTAGATTACCTGATGAAATGAGGGCCTGATTATCCGTCCCTTCTTGAACGGCAAGGCCAGTCAGTGGTGGAGAGAAAGAGTCCAATCGCTACCTAGACCCATAGCTTGGGCTAGAGTTCTGGAGGAGTTTTGTGGAGCCTACCTTTCTAAAGAACTGGTAATTGAGAGAATGGAACAATTTGACGCGTTAAGGCAAGAATCGGACGCTCCAGTCACACAGTACATCCGTCAGTTCACCATACTAGGACGGTACGTGCCCTTGATTATGGAGGACGAACAATGGAAGAAAACGAGATTTGTGCGGGGACTGAATTCCCGAATAAAGAAAGGATTGAACGTAGCACAATCAAGTACGTTCGACGATCTGGTAAAAGAATGTTATGAGGTAGAACGCAACATTCGGATGATGAAGGTCCGGAGCAGGTTGAGGAGACAAATGAATAGAGCAAATGAGGGACGGTCACGGCACCCTCATAGGGTAAACCGAGGCGAAGATCGAAGAACGAGAGCCAGAGGACCCCGAGGCCCCAACGTTACTGACAGGTACAAAGGAATTTCCCGTTAAAGCATTTGTGTTTTATGCATCATTGAAAATACCAAGAAGCAATTGCCTTCAGACAAATAGGGAAATAAATAGGAATGGTCATAGGGTTGAGGAGTCGCTTAGAAAATCTAGGAACCCCCTTCTCCAGTTTTGAGGACGAAACTTATTTTAAGGGGGGGAGAATGTCGCACCCCGCTCAAATTAGTGTGGCAACTAGGGTCAGAAGCAGAGCACACCTAGATAGTAAGATCTCAAAGGAAATATGCTACTAGATCTTATGTAGGAAAGGGAAGTATACACCAAGTACAAGCGAAAAAGGGAGAAAAAGCAAGCAGTAAAATTAAAGAGCCAAGTGTTACGTTGACCACTAAGGAAAACCTAGGTCATGTCAAACCCACACATAAAACAGTAAGGGTGTGCATCCAAGGGTAAAGATACACTACAAATGGGCACGTGCCTCATAAAAGGAGGAAGCTAGCATGAGGAAGATGGCTCTAGAGGACTATAACGCAATGAAGCCCATACCTAAAGGGGCATATAGAAAACATGTCACTTTAAGAATTTTTGACACTTAGTAAATTTTAGAAACTAAAGCGTACATCCATGATCAGGTGTTAGGACTACAATGATAAGGCTCCGGTCACGGACAGATTAGGAAAGATACGTGAGCGTGCATAGGGGTACATGTGTATATCCATATACGACTCAAAGCATATACGAAAACGATAGAATAATTTTCAAAGGAATATATATAGGTATGTACATATACTTAGTATTATCAAATGTCATGAATATTTCTTTCTGAGGTTATTGGCTTAATTCAAGAAGGAAGTATAGATATATATACATGTAACAATGCGTGCGTGAGTACATGGATAGCTACCCACCTATAGACAAGAGTTATGGGAAATTCAAGAGGTCTATGTGTACATATATAGGTCGGTCACATGCATACAAGTATAGCCTAGTGGATTCATGAAAGAGCATTTAAATGATCGGGATATGAGATAAATATGTATATAAACATATATAAGTGCATAAGATGAGTATGAGAAATCAGAAGCACGAATTAAGGAGTAACAACGGGATCTAAGGAACGAATAGATAGCTTATATGTGGCTATACGCATCGGCATACACGGGTCTAGAAGTATAGGTAGGGCAATAAAATAATCTACGGAAAGCATGTCTATATGTATATCTAAATGTATACCCATAGGGTTAATTCTATGAATGTATATGGGTGTACAAGCATATATCCGGGTATATATGCATAAGTTCCGCATGTATGGATAAGGATTAAGGAAAATACGGTATGAAAGGGCCACGGGATGAATTGTGTCTGAAGAACATCCTTGAAATGGCAAAGATAAGAGAAGGATAATTATAATTATACAAACATATAAGTACAGGTAATACTGAGGAAACAATTATAATTAGAATATATATATATATATACATATACATATATATGCGTTCGGCCAACCATGCCCAAGGAAAATTAACCCTTGTATTCAAGATTGGGAAGGAATCTAAATAAATGATGTAGTTGAGATGATGGTTACAAGTCAATTAAAGAAGGGACTTTCCCTCTCCCCCATGAGGACCGCCGGCTGCACCCTCCAAGAGAAGGAGTAAATTCCTTCCTTGTTACAAGGAAGGCCTTTCTTTCAAACAAAGGAACCTTAAAAGGCTATTTCAAGAGAAATGCTCTTTCCTCTCCTTCCATTGCACCGGCGAAAATAAGGGAACAAGAAGGAGGACCAAAGAACTACACCATTCCAAGGCCATCTAGGTAAGATCCCTCCATAAACCCTAATGAGTTACATATTAAGAAGAGAGAAATTTATATTCCCTTCCTTGGCTAAGCCGTAGGTGTTACGGCTCTAAGGGGAGAGTTTTCCTAAAATTCCAAACAAGAGGAACACTTAAGCAAATGGAGATCTCCTTCCATTCATCCAAGGTGCAAATGGTAAGACTCTTCATCTCTCCTCTAAGTTGTATTGTATAACCTAGAATAGCTAACAAATGCCAAGCCGTGCGTGATAGGACAAGAGGAAGGGGAATGCTTCTTGTGTCAACCAACTCGAGCCATACCCGAAGGCAAACAAGGCAAGTACACTATATTCTTCATGGTTTGAATATGAAAGTGTGTGCATGAATGGCTAGAAATACTTAAGGTTTGATCTTAGTTGTAAAATGGCTAGCTTTGAGCCAAAAGCTTTCGGCTTTAGGCACACATAAGGGTAGGATGAACATTTCGTAATAAAGATAAGTTCTTTGAAGATTTTATGCATGTTTATGTCGTGAACTAGGCTTGAATGTGTTAAAGGTTTCTTCTTTTGTGTTGAAAGGGGGGGGGGTCACGGTTGAAGGGAGATAGGGAGGTGAGGTAAAGTTGCATGCAAAATAATAACAAAGCAAGAAAATGAGGGAAAGACTTGATCTTGTGCTTGTGGGCTTAAAGTGTTTTTGGTTTTGGTCATTTTCTCTCTAAACACCCGCAAATGGGGCTGACGTGGTGTGTGTGTGTGTGTTCATTTTAGGGTGGATACCATGAATGGTGACTAAAAGGTGAGCTAAGAACATTTAGGATGAAATTAGGGCTACTGAAAATTCTGGAGCTGGGTAAGAAATTAGGCTGACTTGCTAGACCAGAAAAGGGACCTTAGAGACCTTTAATTTCGTTTATTTTGGTATGACGTTAGTTGTATGTGTTTGTTAGTAGTGAGAGTTGGAATCACCTTAAAAAGAGTCACGGTGTATTTTAATGAATTTCTTACTAAGATTGGTCTTGCTGGAAAATATGTTCTGGACAGAACTTAAGCCACATGTTTAGCAACTTAAAAAGGGATCTTAGAGGTGTGCAAATCCAATGATTTTCGGCAGGACATTAGCCTCATGAATGAAGAAGAAATGACTGCTGGAATTCCATCAAAATAAATTGTGGTTTATTTTTAATAAATTTTCTACTAAAACTGGTCAAATTGAGCTAGGCTGGAAAAACAGAATATATGACCTATTTTGTATGGCCTGGATAAAGTCCTTAAAGAATTAGTTTTGGGCTAAAAATTGGCAGGATGTTAGCCCAAAGAGTTTATGAGATTAGGGAGTTGGAATATCTGGAAAAAGATCAAAGGATTGACCACAATAAATTTTATAGTAAAATATGGTCATTGCAAGATTTTTATTGCATGGATTCGTAAAAAGGAGTAAATGGGTCTCTTAATGACATCGTAAGTCCGCAATGCATGCATGACACTCGCTTATAATGGTCACGAATGAGTAGATGTGATTGCATGAGTTTAACATGAGTAGTTTAACAAAGAATTCGTTAAGATTAAGTGTATGATACAAAGCTGGAAAAATTCCATATGCCGTGTACGAGTTTGCACGTTGCATGTCATACATTGCATCATCGTCACATGCATGATTTTATGATGTGGATTTTACATAAAGGAATGATGAAAAGCATTTACTAGCGAAATGTGCCCGATCTTATGTCATATGCCGTGTACGAGTTTGCACGTTGCATGTCATACATTGCATCATCGTCACATGTATGATTTTATGATGTGGATTTTACATAAAGGAATGATGAAAAGCATTTTTCAAAAGGATGACTTCGTTTTGTTTTCTTAAAACACTTCCCCACCGGTACCGTGTGTGAGCATGAACTGGCCAGTATGAACCTGAGCAGATCCGGGTTAAGTGATCTGAATGGAAAGGAATGATGTTACCGATCCGAATCCGGGATTAATAGATTCGAAGGGGAGAAGTTACCGCCTCAGATCCGGGAAGATAGATCTGAAATGAAAGGAACCTGAGCAGATCCGGGTTAAGTGATCTGAATGGAAAGGAACGATGTTACCGATCCGAATCCGGGATTAATAGATTCGAAGGGGAGAAGTTACCGCCTCAGATCCGGGAAGATAGATCTGAACACTCTATGGTTTTATGACGATGATGTTTTTAAAAGAGCAAAGCATGAAAAGGCATTTTCTCATTTTCCTCATAACGCATTTCATGTGCATATGCATGCATGTCACTTGTAGAGTTGTAACGTAGCGTCGCATGAACTATGCCGTGTTGATATGACCTTGCGTGTCCGTAAGGATGATGATGACTGTTTTATTAAACAATGCATGAACCAATCACCTTATGTTATATTTCATTCTATCTAGTGATGTTATTAAGTTATGATCTTGTTACATTAAGCGATGATCCTTATCAAACCTGAAATGGAGGTCAGGTATGTTTCCAAACCAATTATAATTTGCGGTTCGGTTCTTGCACGTACTTTCCATTCAACTCATGATTATTATAGTATACTTGCTGGTGACGTTGTCACTCACCCTATTTTTCTCTCCAGAAGTGGCAGGAGATAAAGTTGAATGGATTGATGACGAGCCTAGGGTACCCTATCCGTGAGAGAGTTAAAGGATGGCCAAGAGAGGTGAACCGAGCACCCAGCTTGAAGGATTGATGATGTTTTGTAATAGTGATGGGAAACAATTTACTTTCTTCGTTTTCGGAATTTGGTTATGTGGGATGTTACTTTAACTGTTTTGATGGTACTTTGATTTGAAGTTTAAATTCTGCCGCGGTTTCGATTACTAATTGCGCAAAAGACAAAAATTCCATGAAATTCTATCATGGATCACAATGCGTAAGGATGACGCCTAGTACTCTCCTTAGTGAAGTACGGCGGGTGCACCGACTTCGGCGGGGCCGGGGTGCGGGGCGCCACAGTTATGGACATTACGAATTTCTTGTAATGCCATTCGGACTGACCAACGCCCCTGCAGCGTTTATGGATATAATGAACCGAGTATTTCAAGAACAACTAGACAAGTTCGTTGTAGTCTTCATCGACGATATTTTGATCTACTCACCTGATGAAGAGACCCACATAAACCACTTAAGGATCGTCCTTGACGTTCTACGGAGAAAACAACAGTACGCTAAATTTAGTAAATGCGAATTCTGGCTACGCAATGTGGCATTTCTGGGACACGTGATATCTGAAGATGGTATATCCGTAGATCCAAAGAAAATCGAGGCAATCACAGAGTGCCCAAGACCAACAAACGTTACAGAGGTGCAAAGTTTTCTCGGTCTCGGCGGCTACTATCGTAAGTTTGTTGAAGGGTTTTCTCGAATCTCTATGCCTCTTACCCGTTTGACACAAAAGAAAACCAAGTTCGAATGGACCTCAGATTGTGAAAGGAGTTTTACTGAATTAAAGGAGAAGCTAACCTCTACCCTAGTTTTAGCACAACCTATTCCTGGGGAAAATTTTGTGGTGTATACCGATGCCTCTAAGAAGGGACTTGGATGTGTACTGATGCAGAAAGATCGAGTGGTTGCGTATGCATCCCGACAGCTAAAACCATTTGAATAAAATTACCTGGTACAAGATCTTGAATTAGCAGCCGTAGTCTTTGCCCTAAAAATATGGAGTCACTATCTGTACGGTGAGAAGTGCGAAATTTTCACAGATCACAAGAGCCTCAAGTATCTTTTCACCCAGAAAGAATTAAACATGCATCAACGCAGATGACTAGAGTTAATGAAGGATTACGACCTATCTATTCAGTATCATCTGGGAAAAGCCAATAAGGTAGCCGTCGCACTGAGTAGAAAGACAAGCCATCTGCGTCAACCACCTCTGCAGTGTGATATGGAAGAATTTGATCTTGAAGAGGTTGATTCTATTGAAGGCATGCTCGTAAAGTTGGTATTGATCCATTCGCTGATAGACAAGATTAAGGAAGGTCAAGAAAAGGATGAAACTTTAAAGAAAATAAAGGACAGGTTGAGAATGAAACCATATGAAGAGTTTAATGTCAGAAATGATAACAACTTGTGGTTTCGAGAAAGACTGTGTGTACCTAATGATGAAGATATGAAGAATGAAGTTCTTCATGAAGCCCACAACTCTCGATTGTCTATCCACCTTGGAGCCAATAAGATGTACCAAGACTTGAAACAAAGATTCTGGTGGCATGGCATAAAAAGACAAATTGCGGAGTTTGTAGAGAAATGCCTTGTTTGCCAGAAGGTGAAAGCGGAACATGAGAGACCCGCTGGGTTACTACAACCTCTTGAAGTTCCCGAGTGGAAGTGAGACCACATTACTATGGATTTTGTCACAGACCTACCAAGAACGAAGAACGGACATGATACCATTTGGGTGGTTGTGGATCATCTAACCAAATCCACCCATTTCATGGCTATGACGATCAAGGCACCGATGGAGAAGTTGGCTACAATGTATGTTGATCAAATTGTGAGCCTTCATGGAGTACCCCTAAGCATTGTTTGTGACTGCGACCCTCGCTTTACATCACAATTTTGGACAGCTTTTCAAAAAGCGATGGGCACTGAAATCCATTCTCAGCATTCCATCCACAAACAAATGGTCAATCGGAAAGAACCATGCAGACGCTGGAAGACATGCTGCGAGCTTGTATACTCGACTTTGGGGGAAGTCAGGATTGGAGTCTCAAACTAGTGGAATTCTCTTATAACAATATTTATCATCGATCTATAGGGATGGCTCCGTATGAAGCACTTTATGGAAGAAAGTGCCGTTCTCCGCTCTGCTGGGATGAAATCAGAGGTAAGATTCTTACCGGACCTGATCTAGTAGAACAGACTCGAGAGAAGATAAGGATCATAAAGTAAAGGTTACAAGCGCCCAAGATAGAAGTAAGGTTTGGGAAGATGAGAAGCAACGACCGTTGGAATTTAAAGTTGGGAAAAGGTATTCTTGAAGGTATCGCCGTCCAAAGGAGTTAAAAGATTCAGTATCAAAGGGAAGCTAAGCGCAAGGTTTATTGGACCCTATGAGATTCTTGAAAGAGTTGGAGAAGTCGCTTATCGGCTAGCACTACCCCCATCACTATCTCAATTACATGATGTGTTTCGTGTATCTCAGCTTTGTCGGTATGTGCACGAGCCTAGCCATATTATAGAGGAACGGCCTTTGAAAATCGAAGCCGACGCGACATACGTGGAAGAACCTGAAAAGATAATTGATCATAAGGAAAAGGCATTAAGGAGACGATCTATACCTATGGTCAAGGTGCAATGGAAGAACCATTCAATTGATGAAGCTACCTGGGAAGTGGAAGAACATATGAAGAACTTGCACCCTCACCTCTTTGGCTAACACTTTTAAGTTTCGAGGACGATATACCCAACGAGGAACCACCTTGTACTTGAAACTTGTCTTAGTGAATTTATGAAAAGTTGTATCTTCAAGCATAATTTATTTATTTTTAAAATTACTACTCTAAATAGATTTGTGATGAGGAAAAATATTGTGTAGGAATTCGAGCATGAATTATGAATTATGTGAAGTGACCAATTTACCCTAATGGCCTAGGAGATTTCGGCCCAAGGTTTAAGGAGGGTCTTAAAAGGTTTTTCAAAGAAGGCTAATCTTAAGGGGCCTTCTTAAAATAAGCCCAAATGGAAATTAAGGAGTCTAAGTAGTGGGGAAATTTTCTTTCCAACACCCTGACAAATTTCGGCCCTTAGCCCAAAATGACTCAAGATTCCCCTAATTTTTAAATTTTCAAAGAAAAAGGGGGAAAATAATTAATTTAAAAGAAGGCAACCACCACATGAGTGTAAAAAAAATGGAATTAAGCATGGTTAGGGTCATTAAGACCCCAACCGGTGGATTGCCTATGTGGTTAACCAAGGAGGAATTTTTAAAATTCTACCATGGTTACTTTATATCAACCCAAGGTTAAAGTAACCCTAATTAATTAAAGTAACCAAGGTTAGCCTAAAAGTAACCATGATTGGAATACAGTAACCCAAGTTAATCATAAAGTAACCTTGATTAACTAAAGTAACCAAGGTTAATACCCTTAACCTTACTATGGTAATCTCTTACCCTCTTCTCTTACCCCCAAACAGCTAACACTTAGCCTAAGAAGAAAAAATTCATCCCAAACACATTCTAGAATCCTCTCATTCTTCCAATCCTCAAAGAACCACCAAGAGCAAGAAAGCTTCCTCTCTTCCCCTTCCCCAAACCACACGGTCAAGGTTGCACAAAGAAGACTTAGGATTCATCCAAACTCAAGTTGGTCTAGGTAAGTAAATCCTTAACTTTTCAAGAGAACTTCTACATCTTTCATGGAATGAAACTCATAATGCTACCCTTTGTCTTGCTCATAAACCGTGACCTTTATGGTCACTAGGTTCCAAATTTTCAAAGCTCTTAAGAGGTGCTAGTTCTAATAGATTTTAACACCGCTCAAGCTCTATTTTGTTGAGTCCATCCAACCCCTATTTAGTGCATCTTTCACTTAAGAATATGGAATAACAATTGTTCTCTTTTCCACTTCAAAACCGTGGGGTCTATATGTGAAGAGGAGGAAGGCTTCACCTATTCCATACCCATTTCAAGCTAAGGAAAGGAGTAAGTTGAGAAAGTCAAGTACACTATACATACTCATGACTTGGATGTGAAAGTGCATGCTTGAATGTCTAGATGCTATTAAGTTGTTAATCTTAGAGGTGAAATGCTAAGTTTAATGCATGAAACTTTTGGTTCCTTAAGTAAAGTGGCTTGCATGTGTGAGATTTACTCGAAAGGTGGATTCTTTGATGTTTTTAAGTATGACTATGAGGTAAATCTAAGATGAATATGACAAAGGTCTCTTCTTTGACATGTATAGGGGATGGTTGGATGAAAGAGGGGGAAAATAAAGGTAGTTCTTGTAAGAAATTGTAACTAGTGAGGTAAAGTGTGAACAAGATGTGTGCTTTATACGTTAAGCTTAATATGTTCAACATGGAGATATGATTTTTTCCATTGCATGTGTATAGATGGGCTGTTTTGGGGGTAGGGTATGTATACACTATTTATACTAAGAATGGATTCTAGTAGGAACATGATGTGCATGGCCAAAGGAATGATATATGTATCATCCAAACTGTTTTGGAAGTGATGTGTAGATGACTTTAGAATGTGTTAGAACCTGAAAATCCACATGCTAAAGGTGCACTTGATGTTTAATAAAGTGTTTAAGCCCAACAACTCAAGTTGGGACATTTTAGTATGGAAATATGACAAAATTGGAATTTACTAGAGCAGGCAGATTTTTGTGTCGTTTTGTAGGACCTGAAAAGAGACTTTAGAAGTATTCAACTTAGCTAATTTTTGGCGTAACACTAGCCCTATGTGTATAGTAAACATGAGAATTGGAATTTTGTTAAAAGGAGTTACGGTTTATTTTTAACGGAATTTTTAGTAAAATTGGTCACGCTGGAAATTACTGGACTGGACAGATTCTATGTGACATAATGATTGACCCGGAAATAGACCTTAGAAATATTAAATTGGGATGATTTTTGGTAGGATGCTAGCCCTATGTGTTTGATAAGTTTGTAAGTTGAAAATTTTAAAAAACTACTTACGGTTTGGTCACAATAAAATTCGTAGTAAAATTGGTCATTCCAGAATTCAGCATGTAACTGTATTGGGAAAAAAGAATAAATGTCTCCTTTACGATATTATAATTCCACTAAACTTTTATGACAATTACTTAAGACATATGTGAGTGTTTTTATGAAAACCACTTAACTTACAATGATTATTTTAAGAGGTAATCACCAACGCTAAGTTGGTGATACTAATCTGGAATTTTGGGCAGAATTGAGGAACTAGTTGTGGGGCTTTGCTTTGGTGGGCCTAGACTAAATTATATAGTTTGGGCTTATGATAATTGATTATTGGTATGTCTACAGAATTTTTCCAAGGTTGGCCCAAATTAAATGAAGCTTAATGGGCTTATAGGAAAGGTAAAAGAAAGGACACCGCACTGCTGAAATTCAACAGCACCCTGTTTCGTTGTTAAATAAATTAAGTGTCTTACACGTTTCGTATCGTTACGAAAATTATATCACGAATAGAAAAGACACTCTTATGCATATGTGTGACAAGAACTCATGATAATGAGCCTAAAATACGAGGTTTTGAGGCCGTACATATGGAACGATAATTCTGGAAATTTTACAGCCTAAAGAATAAGTTGTACGTATGTGTATATGTAACGCATCATGTCATGGATTGCATAGTACATGTCATGCATTGCATCATCGCCATTTACATGATTTATGGAACGGATTTTATGAAAAAGAATGATGAAAAGCGTTTTTAAAGAAAAGATTCTATTTTTAAAAGAACGCTTTCCACCGGTACCGTGTGTTTTTCCAGATCCGGGGTTAACTGATCTGATGATATGGACCGTTCAGGCCCGGAGAGAATAGACCTGATATCGACCGTTCAGGCCCGGAGAGAATAGACCTGATCAGTGATGACGTGACCGCTCTGAATCTGGGAATAATAGATTCGAAGAGAAATAAGTGTCCGCCTCAGAGTCGGGAGAATAGATCTGAATACTCTCTTGTTTTCTTGACGATGATGTTTTGAATGAAAGAACGAAAGAACTTATCTTCATTTTTATCATGATGCATCACACGTACATACTCATGCATGTTGCATTTAATGAGTCATCGAACATGGGTACGTGATACTTAGACTAAGGTGTTACGACTTGTTAGCTCATAAGCTATGATCTTTATTGGGTGATGATCTTGTTATAAGTTATGAACTTTGGTATGTTTCAATCTTCGATAAAGTTATGAGTTGATTTCTTACGGGTGTTGGATGGAAGGTCAGGTATGTTCTAAACCGATTTTTTAGGGTTCGGTTCTTGTATGTACTTTCCATTTCATCCACGATTATTTATAGTTTACTTGTTGGTGACGTAGTCAACTCACCCCTTATTTTTCCTCCCAGAGGCCGCAGGAAATAGAGTGGAATGGATTGAAGATGAACCTAGGGTTCCTTACCTGTAGGCGCAGCGGGAGGTGGACGACTTAGAGATTTGACGGAAGAGATTTATGGTTGATGATCTTTTATGACTCGATGTCTAAAACAATTATTTTAGGATTTCTGTACTTTATGGTTGGGTTGTAAAACTAATGATGCTTGCGTTGAAGTTTTTATTTTAAAAGTTTTTATTCTGCCTCGGTTTCGCTTACTTGTTGACGTGTAAGCACAAAAGTCTACATATTTTGTTCTGGACTTTGTTATGTTATGGACTGACGCCTGATACTCTCCGTAGTGAAGTACGGTGGGCGCACTGTATCCGGCTACGCCGGGGTGTGGGGCGCTACAAATGAAGTATCCATTAAACCAACCAATTTTGTATTGTTTAAGAAAGTAGACACTCCAAAAGCACATACGGCGTCTAAGATGACGCAAAGACCCCCTCTCCACTCATCTCGTAATACTTCTTCTTCATATCATGCGAAATACAATTTTGTGCCATATAGATATGAGAAGAAACAAGTAATGCCTACACGACATTCATTTCATCCATCTAGATCACGCACTACGCACACTAACACAAGGACATATCAAAAACGTCCTACATATAATAAGTATAAAGGAGTTCTTGGCCAAAGGCCCAAAGTGCACTCACCACATGTCTACTACATTGCACCTTCATCTACATTCTTTCCATTTGCTAGACCGAGAAGGATCACCCAAGTATGGGTACCGAAATGTACTTTTACTAAGAGGTGAATAACTAACTCGTAAGGACCCAAAATTAACAGGGTACCTAAATCATTTTTGCACATTGTAGGGAACCCACACATCAATAGATACATCAATCAAATGGTTCCTTGACAGTGGTTGCTCGAGGCACATGACGGGTGACCCGAGCCTATTCACAAAATTGAAGAAGGTCACAAAAGGCGGATCCGTGACCTTTGGAGACAACAACGAAGGCAAGAACATCGGAAAAGGTACAATTGGAAACCCAAGCACTCTTCAAATCTCCAATGTCTTTTTGGTAAGCAACTTATCCTATAATCTTAGCATTTCGCAATTCATTGACAATGGTTTTGATGTGTGTTTTACTCACCCATATTGCAATATAATAAATAAAAATAGAGATACAGTCTTAAAAGGAAAACGAGAAAGAAACATTTTTACGCTTTCTATGGACGATATGTTAGACGCTAAGGTTAAGTGTTTCTTGTCAAATGAACCTAACGTAAATTTATGGCATAGACGTTTACGACATAATTGCATTTCTACACTAGAAAAACTCCAAAGAAAGAACCTATTACGAGGATTGCCTACACTTGATTTAGACAGCTTTCAGTTGTGTGAATCTTGTATAAAAGGCAAACAAACACGCGAGTCACTAAAACCTGAAAATGATATAAGCACGACTAGAGTTTTAGAATTACTACATAGTGATTTGTTTGGTCCTAGTCGCACTACGAGTCTTGGTGGGCGTCACTATGCTTGTGTGATTGTTGATGATTTTTCTCGTTATACTTGGACTTTGTTTCTTGCACATAAGGATGATAGTGCTATTGAAATTGCTAAACTGATAAAACAACTTGAAAATAAATATGGCGTTAATGTGAAAAAGATAAGAAGCGATAGCGGTGGTGAATTTAAAAATAAGGACATGATTTCATTTTGTGAAGAAAAAGGAATTAAGCACGAGTTTTCGCCACCTAGAACTCCACAATTAAATGGAGTAGTAGAAAGAAAGAATAGGACATTACAAGAAATTGCTAGAACTATGTTATGCGAAAATAAATTGCCTAGATTTTTGTGGGCGGAAGCCGTAAACTGTGCATGTTACATAATAAATCGCTTGTCCATTAGAAAGAAAATAAATAAGACGCCTTATGAGATATTAAATGATCGCATGCCTAAAATCGACTATTTTCGTGTGTTTGGATGTAAATGTTTTATTTTAAATACAAAAGACAATTTAGATAAATTAGAATCTAAATCAATTGAATGCATCTTTGTTGGATATTCTGTAAATTCAAAAGCATATAGATGTTATGATCCTCTCACTAGACAAATTATAGAATCTATTCATGTAAAGTTTAATGAATTTGGTGAGATTGATAAAGATAAAGAATATGATGATGATTTTGAATTGAAACCCGTGTTGAATGATGATGATGTCACGTTTGATATGCATGATATGCATGATACACTAGAAATGCATGATCACTTAGAAATGCATGAGAACATAGAAAATAATCAACCAAGATGGCATAGAGATCACCCACATGATCTCATTATAGGCGACATCACTCACGGTGTGCGACCACGTAGAAGAATAAATCCGGATGAAATAAATCAATTACATGCTATGATTTCCGAAATAGAACCTAAAAATGTGCATGATGCTTTGAGTGATTCTTCTTGGATTGATGCTATGCATGACGAACTTAATCAATTTGTTAGAAATGACGTATGGGATTTAGTGTCACAACCACAAGATAAGACCATAATAGGCACAAAGTGGGTGTTTAGAAATATAATGAATGAAGAAGGAAAAGTTGTTAGAAATAAAGCTAGACTTGTAGCACAAGGCTATAATCAAGAAGAAGGAATTGATTATGATGAAACATTTGCACCCGTAACACGTTTAAAAGTTGTACGACTTTTACTTGCCATTGCTTGCATGAAAGATTTTAAACTTTATCAAATGGAAGTGAAAAGTGCATTCTTAAATGGATTTATACAAGAAGAGGTATACATGAAACAACCACCCGGTTTTGAAGATTTGAAACATCCCGATCACGTGTACAAACTAAAGAAGGCACTATACGGACTAAAGTAAGCACCTAGAGCATGGTATGATCGTTTTGCTACTTTCCTTTTAGAAAATGGTTTTAAAAGAGGCACTATAGATAGTATATTATTTTTGAAACAAGATAAATCAGATTTACTTATTATTCAAATTTACGTTGATGACATCGTTTTCGGCTCTACTTCTCATAAACTTGTTGAAGATTTTGAAAATTGCATGAAATCCGAATTTGAAATGTCTATGGTTGGCGAATTGAACTACTTTCTTGGCTTGCAGATTAAACAAACGAGTAAAGGTATTCACATAAGCCAAGCTAAATATGTAAATGATATGATTAAAATGTTCAATTTTGAGAATTTAAAACCATCCCCCACCCCTATGAGTGTTACTACTAAATTAGATAAAGGTTAACATGGTAAGGATTTTAATAATGCCTTATATAGATCTATGATTGGTTCTTTACTATATCTTACTTCTAGTAGGCCTAATATCATGTTCCGTGTATGTATGTGTGCACGTTTTCAAAGTCAACCTAAGGTGTCTCACTATAATGCGGCAAAAAGAATATTCCGATATATTAAGCACACACCCACCTTAGGCATTTTGTATGATAAAGATTGTGACTTTAATTTGCATGCCTACACTGACGCTGATTATGGTGGATGTAAGATGTAGGATCTGCAAGGCACCACTAGAAGGGGGAGGTTGAATAGTTGGTGCGGAAAGTGTGGTTTTTAAAATAGTTTTGAACCAAGAACTCAACTTCAGAAAACAGTTTTTGTTTTCAGGACCAGTTTTAAAACGTTTTTAAAACTAGGTTGCATGTCTTCAAAAATTCTGAAATTTTGAGAGAACTTAGCCTCAGATGTTATGAGTGTCTCCTAAAAACTTCAGATTTAAATTCAACCTCTAACCCCTTTAAAATTCGTTGACGGTCAGATTGCGCAAATCTGCCAGAAGTGGTAGACTGATTTGAAAAATTTATTCCTATTTGTACGTAACTCCAAATGCTCTGAAAATTTAAATAATAACCCCTTATAAGTTTTATTTAAATGAGTTGAAACGGTTTTGAAAAATGCTTTTGGGAAGTTAGTCAATTACGATCAAAGTCTCAACCTTTGCAAGCCTGAAAATCAGACTGCACTAGTATCAGAACTTTGGACGTTTGAATGACTTATACTTATCCAAAAGGGTTGAAACTTATGCCAAATTAACCTTAAGATGTGTGGCTATGATTTTGGAAAGTGTCGTAATTTTTGAAATTTGTTTACTATTTTTATGAACGTGATCAAAAACAATAATCAGTGCTGAAACTGAAAGTAAGTGCAGAAAGTAAATGACACCAAGAATTTTAAACTGGTTCGGTTATAAACAACCTACTCCAATCTTCGAGGACATCTTCCTCGGTTCACACTAATCACACAACAAAAAAACACCTTACCACAGTGTTGATGGAGTTATACACCAACTCCAACCCTTTACAAACCTTGTATGTGAATACAATGCACACGAACACCACCCCCTTGCAAGTCTAAGATTGATCACACCTTGATCAATCTTTTACAATGATAAAGAATATGTGGTGGTCTATAAGAAGCCTATTCAAGTATATGAATGTAAGTACAATAGGCTTTTAGGAAGAAGAAAGAAAGAGAGTGTACAAGGAGAAGAAGCTAGGCGTTTTTGATCTTATGATTTGCAAGGCTTGTTCTTGTTTTGCCCTTCTTCCTTCCTTTTTAACAATATGGTCGCCCCCTTGGAGTGCTTTTCCCCTCTTGAAAAATTATCTTCTAAATCCTTGAAAGAGTATATGGCATCATTGTGACATGTTTTTGCTTACTTGGCATCTTCTCATTGGATGATCATTAAGCTCTTGTTTACTTGGCAATCATTGATTGGTTGGATGTTGTCATCACTTGATGACTAGACAAATCTGAGAATAACACTTAAAACATGTGCTAAAATCATCATAAATAGTTACCATAACTCCCAAGATCATCACATAAAATTAGCAAGACAATTTTCTCCAAAATGGTATGCAAAAATCGTCCACAATGAGTCTTGCACATGCTGAAATTTCAGCATGTGTAACATTCAACATTTATTCAAAATATTGCCTATTTTATATTTATTTAATCCAAGAAATCAATCACCATTTAGTACAAGACATCTTCATCAATTTTGGAATAAAAATTTATGACTAACAAGGCCAAAAAGTCGGCCATATACATTCCCATCACATGCTGAAATTTTCAGCATGTGCGATATTCAACAATATCACCACTTTAATTCCATAACTTATTCAAAATACTTCCAAATTATCTTCCAATTAATCCAATTTAATCAAGACACAAAATATGACTCATAATGGTGTAGAATTCGGCCAGCCATTGTGTACATGCTGAAATTTTCAGCATGTGTTACAAATGAGACATAAGTTTGAAATGTTATCTTGTGTAGCTCCTTCCTTTATGTCATCAGCATTGTATGCTTCATTCTTAACCAATCAATATGCCAACAAGGCTCCACATATGCTCCATCAAGCGGGTATAGGCGTGTATAATGTGTAGATACATGTGCTGAATTTTATTTTTGCAAACTTTGTAAAATAGTGCACATTTAATAATACACATATGGTATATTCCAATCAGCCCTTAAATGAATTTTCTAGAACACTTTGAGATGTATGAAATATGTAAAAAGTGTCTAGATACATGTTATATTATATGCCAAAAATGTTCCATGTGTCATGTACATAGAAAACCGAATTTTCGATGTTTATCGATTACCCGATTTTTCTCTAATTAAATTCCAACTTTTTGCACATGTTATAGATATTATGTTACACATAATATACATAAATTAAACTTTAATATTCAGCTCATAAATCTGATTAAAGTGGCTCCTAGACATGTGACAAAATTGAAATTGAAATCTCCACAATTTGGCCTTAATGTGGGGTGATTTATGTGTGCCAACATGGAATGATTTTATGGCTGCATATACCATGTAAGCCACGAAATTTATGGCTATTTTTGAGGTGTAGGGGCTGGCCATCTAATTATGGCAAGTACGTGAGACGTTGGCGAAGTTTCGGTATTCACCCGATACGACAATTTTCGGCTTAGAACCTTTTAACGTGTCGTATTTAATTTGTCATCACCATGACTTATATCATATGATATAAAACCTGAATATATTCATAAATATGAGTTAAGTATGGTGGTGTGATGTTAACATACATACGTAAAATATATAACGTGTCGGTAGTACGTTGGAATAAGTGTGTATGTGCGTTTTTCAAAAAAATCTGAATACATATATATATATATAAATATATATATATGTTAAGGCGTGTAATATAGTGTGGATAGGAGAGTGGAAGACTTTCCTTTCTTCACCTTGTTGCCTTTGTGCCTTGTCCAAATATTGCTTCCTTTAGTGAATAAACTAAGTACTTCACTTAATGAACTAGTTTAGTTCATTAATGGTGGCACCTGAAAATAGTTCAAACACAACAAATGTTTGCCATTTGATGTAAGCTTTAAAGCTTCATGGCTCGTTAGTACGACAACATTATAGATGAACTATATAAGGCAAGTTTTATGCAATATGTCATGCACGTTTTTATGCAATATGTCATGTACGTTTAAATCATGTATTTTGAAATTACTCAAACCCTTTTTTCTCTACAATCTCCCCCTTTTGTTGATTTTCAAAATAACCTACATTCATGATTTAAATCCTATCGCTTCTCCTTCAATCATGCATAAATTCAAATTTTGAATTTCAAATTTCAAACCGCTCCCTCTTGATTTATGCAATCAGTTTCTCTCTCCCCCGCTCCTCCTTGATTTATGCAATCAGTTTCTCTCTCTCCCTTAAATCATGCATTCTCTCCCCCTTTATTTTGGAAAGTCATTCAAAATCTGCATGTTTATATGGAAAGAGAATCAAATCAAATCAGAAGAAATCATGCATAATTTAGAACGAAGATTTTCGTACGTGGCTTGGTTTAAGGCTTTAGCGAAGATATCCGCTACTTGTGCTTCTATGCGTACGTGATCTATGACAATGTCACCATTGTTTATGTTATCACGAAGAAAGTGATAGCGTACTTCTATATGCTTGGCCTTAGAATGTAACACGGGATTCTTAGATAGGTTAATTGCACTCATACTATCACAATATATAGGAATTTTATTTATGGTAATTCCAAAGTCCAAAAGTTGTTGTTTTAACCAAAGTAATTGTGTGCAACAAAGACTAAGTGTCATGTATTCAGCTTCAGTAGTGGATAAAGCTATGCTTGCATGCTTTTTGGAAAACCATGAAATAAGGGTGTTGTACCCCAACGATCATGTACCTGAGACTATGATTAAGTAAAAGCGATGAACCCTTCTCGAGCATGTTACTAAGTCACATTTGTCGCTTTCTTATTCAAATCCTTTAAGTTCCTTTAGGACGAACACTAAATCGTTATACAAGCGAACATCACGAGGTGTGTAATACCCCTTGTGAATTCGGCCAAGGGCCATTGATCACCCTTGAAGTAAACTAGTTCTTATACAAACATAAACAATCCTCACAAAGCAAAGATTAAAATCAAAATTAAATGAAATAAATAACATTGTAAATTATATAGGTGTGGGGTAGGATAAATGTGAAATGACCAAAACACCCCCAAGAGCCCCAAGAATTTCGGCCATGCAATGGAGGGATCTAGAATCCTCTCCATTATTCCCCTATTCAAATATCTAAACAAAAATATCACTTAGTATAAATAAAACAATAAAATAATCCAAGCATGCAAGATTAGAAATAATAAAAAAATTAGCATGCATGGACAAAAGCTTGTAGCCTACAAGCCTAGGCTTCCTTTTCTTCCATGCAGCCGATTATGCCCCCTTCCCCATGCCCATTGATTTTTAAATTGAGCAAGACTCCTCTCTCCAATCTCCATCTTAAACCTTCTCTCAAGCAAAAACCAAGATTTCACTTAGAAAGCCTCCATCTTCCTTCCACCACCAACAAACTTTCGGCCCTTCCTCTTGAAGCTAAGGATTTAATCCAAGTTTCATCTTCAAGCTCAAGAAGTGTATAGGTAAGTCTCATTTCAAAGTTCCTAAGTAGATATTCCATACAAAATGATGAAGCTCACATGGGTGCTCTTGCTCTTCACCCCAAACCGTGGCCTCCACATTCAAGTAGGTGACAATCTTCAACTCTTTTAGGTGAAGCTACCTTGCTACAACTTGAATCTCCATCCCAAGACTAATTTGGTAAGATGTTCTAGCCTCAAATAAGATTCTATTTTCACTATTTAAGAGAGACTAACCTCTTCCTTTCTCTTCTTCAAAACCGTGTGTCCATGGGAGTAGGAGGAGAAGGATTTCCAACTCAACTCACTCCAAACCAAGCAAAGCCAAAAACTTTGGCTTGAAGAGGCAAGTATACACTAATCTCTCATGATTTACCTAAAGGATTAGTGTCTTGAATGGTCAAAGTATTCAAAGATGTGATCTTTAGTGGTACCCTTTAAGTTTAAGATTTGCATCTTAGTTGTCTCCTAAGAATAATGTCTTGCATGTGGGTTATTGTGTCTAAGATGATGTTATTTCCTACATGCAATATGGTTTGAGGCTGATTTAGAATAATACAAGGTTAGTCTAAGTAAGCTTAGACAAGATTAACTCTTGGATGCAATTTTGAAGGTCCTAGGAGTGCATGCATGTGATAGATATGAGGATAGCTTGGTTAGATACCCACAAACTGTTTATTGTGATGCAAAGGTGATTTTATAACAAGCATGCAACCTGGAAATTTATGTCACAATGGAGTATAAGTGTTAACCAATGACCTAGTGCAAAAGAACAACATGAATGGGTGTATTTGACTTTAACCATGACAATATATCAAAGTACTGGAACTGGGCAGAATGAGTGACACATTCAACGACTTTAGAACTGGACTTCCAGACCTTCAATGAATCTAATTTTTGGCACAATGTTAGTCCTATGAGTATAGCACGATTGAGAGTTGGAATTTCGTTAAAATAAGCTAAGGATTATTTTTAATAAATCATGTGGTAAAACTGCTCCAGCAGAAAATTCTGGAGCAGGGCAGAATTGGTTCCTGAGTTGAACGAATTTAAAAAGGGCCTTTTGAAGCTTCAATAAATCTGGTCTCCTTCACAGAACTAGCCCCATGTGTGTAGAAGAAATGCCAGTTGGAATTTTGTGAAAATAAATTATGGTTGATTTTTAACAAAATAATTGGTGAGAATGCTCAGGCTGTAAATTCTGGAACAGGACTGGATGATGTAACGTTTTGCATGGCCTGAAAAGAGACCATGTAAATATTCAAAAGGGCTAAATTTCGGTGTGATGACTTCATTATGTGTATAGAAAATGCACAAGTTGGAATTTTTGAAAAAGGAGTTGTGTAGAATTTTTAATAAAATATTTACTAAAGCTGCACAGACTGGAAAGCTGGGAACTGGCAGAACAGAACATCATTTTGTCTTATCCGAAAAAGGGACCTTATGAATATCCACTATATCTGGTTTTTGGCATGATAATACCTCTATGAGTCTAGAAGACATGCCAGTTGGAATTTCAGTAAAACAAGTTCTAGATTATTTTTAATGAATTAATTGGTAGAACTGCTCAACAGAAATTACTGAAAACCCCCTAAAACTTGTAACGGATTTCCAGGCTTAGAAAAGGGACTTAGAGACATGCAAATGAGCTGAATTTCGATAGGACACTAGTCCCACGTGTTTATGACGTATACGAGTTGGAATTTCTGGAAACGGAATTACGGAATTGCCACAATTGAATTTTTAGTAAAGTTGGTCAGCCCAGCCTCAGCACTTAAGATAAATCGTAAAACAAGTAAGTAAGCCTTTATGGTTATTTAAAATAATTCCCAATTCTACGACTTGTATCTATGATTTCACCTAACGTACTTGTGACGAAAGAGTCGTGGAAACGGACCAAAATGGTTAGCCTAACCGTCCTATGTAAATGAAGTACAAAATGTGGAAATATTCATCCAAACCCATGTACGTTGACATGTTATAAGGAATGCATATGATCATTTATGTCATGGCTTGCATTTCATATCACGACATGTATCATGCATGATCACGAACCTGATTTTCATGGATTTTATGATGCAAGCAAGTTTTACAAGTGATTATCTTTTCGTTATGCATGAAAAGTTTTTACGGTCCCATATTTTAAAGAAAGCTTCAAGATTCCTTTGCCGGCCAAGCATGCGACTAACCCGACTCCAGACCCGGGGTTAATTGGTCTGATGATATGATATGTTCTGGACCCGCTAAGATCCGGGGTTAATTGATCTGATATCTGTTCTGGACCCGCTCAGATCCGGGGTTAATTGATCTGATATCTGTTCTGGACCCGCTCAGATCTGGGGTTAATTGATCTGATATCTGTTCTGGACCCGCTCAGATCCGGGGTTAATTGATCTGACACTCTGTTTTTATGACATGACTTTTATGGGACCATACTGATGTTTTTGACACGACATGGCATGACATCATGCATTGCACTGCATATTGCATAACTCATGATTACGTTAATACGTGGTATGATACAGCTAAGGACTTAATAAGTCGATAGTGGTTAACGCTGTCTAGAATTATGCCTAGTCCGTACCTTCAGTTGATTTCAGGACTTAAGACAGGTATGACTTGCTATTCTAAGGTTTATGTTGTTACATTCACGCCCTAATTCTCTATGTATGTCATGGTCGTTTATTGTATCCTTGCTGGGTGATTTTTATCACTCACACTTTATTTTTTTCCCCCCAGATAATGCCAAGATAGAGTGGATTGAGGATGAGCCGAGGGTCCCGTATCCGTAGGCGTGAAGACATGAAGGGAGATGAACTTAAGGACTTTTGTGCTACTCAGATGATTGTATTATGACTATGTTGGTACTCTGTGGGGTGTGACTTTGATGTTTTGTGTGACTGCTACTTTTGGGGACGTAGTTATTTTGTAATGCATGTTTAACTTGGAAAATTTTAATTCTGCCTAAATTTTACTGTCATGTTAAATGTCAGCATGGGAATCCATGACTTATATTATGGATTTTCGTATGTTACACATGACGCTTTGTACTCTCCTTAGTGAAGTACGGCGGGTGCACCGTATCCGGACGAGGTCCGGGTGCGGGGCGCTACAAAGGGAGTTTCCTATAAATTGGCAAGTGCCACTTGTGCTTTTTCTATCTATCTTACATCCACCATAATCAGCGTCAGTGTAGGCATGCAAATTAAAGCCACAATCTTTATCATACCAAATGCCTAAGGTGGGTGTATGCTTAATATATCGGAATATTCTTTTCACCGTATTAAAGTGAGACACCTTAGGTTGACTTTGAAAACGTGCACACATACATACACTGAACATGATATCAGGCCTACTAGCAGTAAGATATAACAAAGAACCAATCATAGATCTATATAAGGCATTATCAAAATCCTTACCATGTTCATCTTTACCTAATTTAGTGGTAACACTCATAGGGGTGGGGAATGGTTTTAAATTCTCAAAATTGAACTTTTTAATCATATCATTTACGTATTTAGCTTGGCTTATGTGAATACCTTTACTCGTTTGCTTAATTTTCAAGCCAAGAAAATAGTTCAATTCGCCAACCATAGACATTTCAAATTCGAATTTCATGCAATTTTCAAAATCTTCAACAAGTTTATGAGAAGTAGAGCTGAAAATAATGTCATCAATGTAAATTTGAATAATAAGTAAATCCGCTTTATGTTGTTTCAAAAATAATGTACTATCCATAGTACCTCTTTTAAAATCATTTTCTAAAAGGAAAGTAGCAAAACGATCATACCATGCTCTAGGTGCTTGCTTTAGTCCGCATAGTGCCTTCTCTAGTTTGTACACGTGATCGGGATGTTTCAAATCTTCAAAACCGGATGGTTGTTTCACGTATACCTCTTCTTGTATGAATCCATTTAAGAATGCACTTTTCACGTCCATTTGATAGAGTTTAAAATCTTTCATGCAAGCAATGGCAAGTAAAAGTCGTATAGCTTCTAAACGTGCTACGGGTGCGAATGTTTCATCATAATCAATTCCTTCTTCTTGATTATAGCCTTGTGCTACAAGTCTAACTTTATTTTTTACAACTTTTCCTTCTTCGTTCATTTTGTTTCAAAACACCCACTTTGTGCCTATTATGGTCTTATCTTGCGGTCGTGGCACTAAATCCCATACATCATTTCTAACAAATTGATCATGTTCGTCACGCATAGCATCAATCCAAGAAGAATCACTCAAAGCATCATGCACATTTTTGGGTTCAATTTTGGAAATCATAGCATGAAATTGATTTATTTCATCCGTAGTTATTCTTCTACATGGTCGTACTCCGTGAGTGATATCGACTATAATGAGATCATGTGGGTGATCTCTATGCCATCTTGATTGATTATTTTCTATGTTCTCATGCATTTCTAAGTGATCATGCATTTCTAGTGTATCATGCATATCAAACGTGCCATCATCATCATTCAAAATGGGTTTCAATTCAAAATCATCAACATATTCTTTATCTTTATCAATCTCACCAAATTCATTAAACTTCACATGAATAGATTCTATGATTTGTCTAGTGAGAGGATCATAACATCTATATTCTTTTGAATTTACAGAATATCCAACAAAGATGCATTCAATTGATTTAGATTCAAATTTATCTAAATTGTCTTTTGTATTTAAAAGAAAACATTTGCATCCAAACACACGAAAATAGTCAATTTTTGGCATGCGATCATTCAATATCTCATAAGGCGTCTTATTTATTTTCTTTCTAATGGATAGGCGATTTACTATGTAGCATGCACAGTTTACGGCTTCCACCCACAAAAATCTAGGCAACTTATTTTCGCACAACATAGTTCTAGCGATTTCTTGTAATGTCCTATTCTTTCTTTCTAATACTCCATTTAATTGTGGAGTTCTAGGTGGTGAAAACTCGTGTTTAATTCTTTTTCTTCGCAAAATGAAATCATATTCTTATTCTTAAACTCACCGCCTCCATCGCTTCTTATCTTTTTCACATTGACAACATATTTATTTTCAAGTTGTTTTATTAGTTTCGCAATCTCAATGGCACTATCATCCTTATGTGCATGAAACAAAGTCCAAGTATAACGAAAAAAATCATCAACAATCACGCAAGCATAGTGACGCCCACCAAGACTCGTAGTGTTGTACCCCAACGATCATGTACTTGAGACTATGATTAAGTAAAAGCGATGAACCCTTCTCGAGCATGTTACTAAGTCACATTTGTCGCTTTCTTATTCAAATCCTTTAAGTTCCTTTAGGACGAACACTAAATCGTTATACAAGCGAACATCACGAGGTGTGTAATACCCCTTGTGAATTCGGCCAAGGGCCATTGATCACCCTTGAAGTAAACTAGTTCTTATACAAACATAAACAATCCTCATAAAGCAAAGATTAAAATCAAAATTAAATGAAATAAATAACATTGTAAATTATATAGGTGTGGGGTAGGATAAATGTGAAATGACCAAAACACCCCCAAGAGCCCCAAGAATTTCGGCTAAGCCCCTTGGAGAATCTAGAATTCTCTACATCATTCCAAATAATTCTTAAATAAATAGTTATATAATAATTATAAAAACAAAATAATCAAGTTGCATGCAAAAGAACTATTAAAATAAGAAAAGGAGGCCTAGGGTGTAAGAAAAAGTAAAGCCTAGGTTCCCTTCTCCCATGCTCCACCGATTTTTCCCCCCTTACACCCTAGATATTTTTAAATTGCAAGACAACTAACACTTCATTCCATCTTGAACACCTTCTAAGAAGACTTCTACCCAAAACAAGTTCCATTCCTCTCCACATAAACAAAACTTTCGGCCAACCCTTGAGGCTAAGAGGTTCAACTACATCTTCATCTCCAAGCTCAAAGATCATCTAGGTAAGTCTCTTCTAAGCTCTTAAGTTAATCCTTTATACAAATAGTGAAGCTCACTTGGGTGTTCTTTCTCCCCTAAACCGTGGCCTTCATGCTCAAGGAGGAGAAAATCTTCAACACTCTTAGGTGAAGCCATCTTGCTACAACTTGAATCTCCATCCCAAGACTACTTTGGTAAGGTGTTCTAGCCTCAAATAAGATTCTATTTTCACTATTTAAGAGAGACTAATCTCTTCCTTCCTCTTCTTCAAAACCGTGTATACAAGGGAGTAGGAGGAGGAGGTTTCCAACTCAACTCACTCCAAACCAAGCAAAGGCAAAAAACTTTGGCTTGAAGAGGCAAGTATACACTAATCTCTCATGATTTACCTAAAGGATTAGTGTCTTGAATGGTTAAAGTATTCAAAGATGTGATCTTTAGTGGTACCCTTTAAGTTTAAGATTGTATCTTAGCTATCTCTCAAGAATAATGTCTTGCATGTGGGTTATTGTGTCTAAGATGATGTTATTTCCTACATGCAATATGGTTTGAGGCTAATTTAGAGTAATACAAGGATAGTCTAAGTAGGCCTAGACAAGATTAACTCTTGGATGCAATTTTGAAGGTCCTAGGAGTGCATGCATGTGATAGATATGATGATAGTTTGGTTAGATGTCTACAAACTGTTTATTGTGATGCAAAGGTGATTTTATAACAAGCATGCAACCTGGAAATTTATGTCACAATGGGTTATAAGTGTTAATCAATGACCTAGTGCAAAAGGACAACATGAATGGGTGTATGTGACTTTAACCATGACAAAATATCAAAGTACTGGAACTGGGCAGAATGAGTGACACATTCAACGACTTTAGAACTGGACTTCCAGACCTTCAATGAATCTAATCTTTGGCACAACGTTAGTCCTATGAGTATAGCACGATTGAGAGTTGGAATTTCGTTAAAATAAGCAAAGGATTATTTTTAAGAAATTTTACGGTAAAACTGCTCCAGTAGGGAATTCTGGAGCAGGGCAAAATTGGTTCCTTGGTTTAACGAATTTAAAAAGGATCTTTCGAACCTTCAATAAATCTGGTATTTGTCACAGAGCTAGCCCCATGTGTATAGTAGAGTTGAGAGTTGGAATTTTGGAAAAATAAGTTATGGTTAATTCTTAATAAAATAATTGGTAAGACTGCTCAGACTGTAAATTCTGGAACAGGACAGAATGATGTAACGTTTTGCATGACCTGAAAAGAGATCTTGTAGATGTTCAAAAAGGCTAATTTTCGGTGTAATGATACCATTATGTGTTTAGGAAATGTGTAAGTTGGAATTTTGGAAAAAGGAGTTGTGGAAGATTTTTAATAAAATATCCACTAAAGCTGCTCAGACTGGAAAGTCTGAGACTGGCAGAACAGAACATCATTTTTGTTCTATCCGAAAAAGGACCTTGTGAATAACCAATAAAGCTGGTTTTTGGCATGATAGTACCTCTAGGAGTCTAGAAGACATGCCAGTTGGAATTTCAGTAAAACAAGTTCTAGATTAGTTTTAATGAATTAATTGGTAAAACTGCTCAACAGGAATTACTGGAAACACCTTTAAATATGCAACGACTTTCCATGCTTAGAAAAGGGACTTAGAGACATGAAAATGAGCTAAATTTCGGTAGGACACTAGTCCCACGTGTTTATGACGTATACGAGTTGGAATTTCTGGAAACGGAATTACGGAATTGCCACAATTAAATTTTTAGTAACGTTGGTCAGCCCAGTCCCAGCACTTATAATAACTCGTAAAGTAAGTAAGTAAGCCTTTTTGGTTATTTAAATTAAATTCCCATTTCTACGACTAGTATCTATGATTTCACCTAACGTACTTGTGACGAAAGAGGCGTGGAAATGGACCAAAATGGTTAGCCTAACCGTCCTATGTAAATGAAGTACAAAATGTGGAAATATTCATCCAAACCCATGTACGTTGACATGTTATAAGGAATGCATATGATCATTTATGTCATGGCTTGCATTTCATATCACGATATGTATCATGCATGATCATGAACCTGATTTTCATGGATTTTATGATGCAAGCAAGTTTTACAAGTGATTATCTTTTCGTATGCATGAAAAGTTTTTACGGTCCCACATTTTAAAGAAAGCTTCATGAATTCCTTGCCGGCTAAGCATGCGACTAACCCGACTCCAGACCCGGGGTTAATTGGTCTGATGACATGATATCTGTTCTGGACCCGCTCAGATCCGGGATTAATTGATCTGATATCTGTTCTGGACCCGCTCAGATCCGGGATTAATTGATCTGATATCTGTTCTGGACCCGCTCAGATCCGGGATTAATTGATCTGATATCTGTTCTGGACCCGCTCAGATCTGGGATTAATTGATCTGATATCTGTTCTGGACCCGCTCAGATCCGGGGTTAAATTGATCTGATATCTGTTCTGGACCCGCTCAGATCTGGGGTTAATTGATCTGATATCTGTTCCGGACCTGCTCAGATCCGGGGTTAATTGATCTGACACTCTGTTTTTATGACATGACTTTTATGGGACCATACTGATGTTTTTGACACGACATGGCATGACATCATGCATTGCACTGCATATTGCATAACTCATGATTACGTTAATACGTGGTATGATACAGCTAAGGACTTAATAAGTCGATAGTGGTTAACGCTGTCTAGAATTATGCCTAGTCCGTACCTTCGGTTGATTTCAGGACTTAAGACAGGTATGACTTGCTATTCTAAGGTTTATGTTGTTACATTCACGCCCTAATTCTTTATGTATGTCATGGTCGTTTATTGTATCCTTGCTGGGTGATTTTTATCACTCACACTTTATTTTTCCCCCCAGATAATGCCAAGATAGAGTGGATTGAGGATGAGCCGAGGGTCCCGTATCCGTAGGCGTGAAGACATGAAGGGAGATGAACTTAAGGACTTTTGTGCTACTCAGATGATTGTATTATGACTATGATGGTACTCTGTGGGGTGTGACTTTGATGTTTTGTGTGACTGCTACTTTTGGGGACGTAGTTATTTTGTAATGCATGTTTAACTTGGAAAGTTTTAATTCTGCCTAAATTTTACTGTCATGTTAAATGTCAGCATGGGAATCCATGACTTATATTATGGATTTTCGTATGTTACACATGACGCTTTGTACTCTCCTTAGTGAAGTACGGCGGGTGCACCGTATCCGGACGAGGCCCGGGTGCGGGGCGCTACAGGTGGTATCAGAGCCCAGGCTCTAGATTACGGGCAGAACATAGAACTAAGTTACGATCTTAGCAATCTAAGTTTGATTGTAGACCTAAGTCCTGATCTTAGATGAGTGGCGACCTTAGAATAGGATCACTTAGACGGGTTAGGATATTACATGATAACTAATCCTAAACTATGGAAGCTAGGTCTACGACATAAGACGTGTCTTTTATTTTCTTTACCTCAGGATTCTCGATTTTTGGCCATTAGTCTAATTAAATTGATTCTAATCCCGATGATCTAAATAGATGCTAAACTTTTAAGTGCAGATGGTGCAACCACGTGGCAGACCTCCGAGAGCACGACCAGTTGCTCAGGAGCCCGTTCCACCGCCCCCAGCACAGGTCCCACTGCCACCTCAGCCGGACCTGAATCCTCCACCACCAGCCCCACAAGCACCAGTCCCTCCGGTCATTCCAGACATGAATACCTTCCAGAACTTTTGTCAGATTGTTACTCAGATAGGGCAAGGCCTGATTCACCAGAATGCTCCACCTCAGCCACATCAGCCAGTAAGGGATGCCCAATACTACTTTGAGAAGCTTAAGAGGGCTAACGTACCCCCGTTTGAAGGAAAGCCAGACCATGACATTGCAGAAAAATGGCTAGACGAAGTTGAAAACTGCTTTGAGCTGATCCAAGCCCCAGAAGAGATGAAAGCTCAGGCCATCCGACCCTTCTTGATCAGCGAAGCCAATCAATGGTGGAAGACAAATCTGCAGCCCTTACCTAGACCGATTTCTTGGGAAAGATTCCTACAAGAGTTCCATAAGTTCTATATTCCCCCATCTGTCAAATTGCAAAAGAGGCATGAATTCGAATCTTTGAAACAAGAATCAGGCATGACAGTGGCGGAGTACGCTAACAAGTTCATAGCCCTTGGGAGGTTCCAGCCAGTTACAATGAATGATGAGGAGACGAAAATGCTGAAGTTTGAAAGAGGTCTGAATCCGAGGATTAGGACATGGCTGGTAAATGCAAACCCTACCAATTTTGGAGCACTTCTAGATGCATGCTACCGCATCGAGAGAGATATTATCCGAAGGGATGACGTGGGCCAGAAACGAGAAAGACAAGGGACCGGGAATGAGAGATACAAAAAGGTGGCAAAGAAGAACTTCAGAGGATCGGCTCGTCAAGGACAGAATCAGTACCGCAAGCAAAATCAAAATAATCATCAGAAGAATCAAACCTCATCACAGCAGCCAGCAATTCCGGTATGCTCTCACTGCCAGAAGAGGCATGTGGGGGAGTGCAGGTGGAAAACAGGAAAATGTTTTAGATGCGGCAAGGATGGACACATGATTAAAGACTGCCCAGAAAAAGATGCACAGCCGCAGCAACAACAAAGGAACCAGCGGCCCCGTACTAATGCAAGAGTGCACGCTATGACCGACGCTGATGTCGAGGAGACTGCTGATGTAGTGACTGGTAAGATTTTAAGTTTTATGCCTTCAATACATTTCACTATTGCGTGTCTATCATACTGCTTAGTAATTGTGCATGGTCCAGGAACCATATTAGTATGTAGCATACCGGCAAATGTGTTGTTTGACAGTGGTGCTAGCCACTCCTTTATCTCAAAGAAGTTTGCTAAGAATATCGCCCATGATGCACTTCGACTAGAGACACCCTATAGAGTACAAGCAGCTGGCGACCAGGTGCTTGTTTCCCATCACCTACTCAGGAACTGTACACTTGAGTTTAATGGTCAGTTATTCGAGGCCAATTTGATCCCTATATCAATGAGTGATTTTGATGTGATTCTCGGAATGGACTGGCTCTCAAAGAATCATGCTCACATCGATTGCCGAAACAGGCAAGTCATCATTAGGAACCCAGTGCGAGATGAGATAACATTTCAAGGAGGAGCCAAATTAAAGAAACCGTCTAAGAAAGTCTTTATTAACGCAGCTCGTGCCAGCCAAGCACTAAGGAAAGGTCATGAAGGATTCCTGGTTTACGTTCTAAGTGCTGAGCAAGAAGGCCCTACCCTTGCACAGGTCCCAATTGTCCAAGAATACCCTGATGTATTTCCTGATGATTTGCCCGGATTACCTCCCGATCGGGAGATCGCTTTCGAAATAAACCTTGTTCCAGGAGCGGAACCCATATCGAAAGCCCCTTATCGCATGGCACCGGCTGAACTAAAGGAATTAAAGGAACAGTTACACGAACTGTTAGAGAAGAAACTGATTCGCCCTAGTGTTTCACCATGGGGTGCTCCGGTGCTATTCGTGAAAAAGAAAGATGGAAGTATGCGCTTATGCATTGATTACCGGGAGCTCAACAAAATTACCATAAAGAACAAGTATCCGTTGCCCCGGATCGACGACTTATTCGACCAGCTCAGGGTAAGTAAATCATAAGTGTAACTTGTGTAAGATTTGAATATTCCCCTAAACCCTACTTAAAGTATCTTAATGCAGGGATCTCGAATTTTTAGTAAGATTGACCTACGGTCGGGATACTTCCAGTTGAAGATTAAGGCGGAAGATGTTCCCTAAGACTGCTTTCAGAACCCGATACGGACATTATGAGTTCCTAGTCATGCCTTTTGGGTTGACCAATGCCCCTGCCGCCTTTATGGATCTCATGAATCGAATCTTCCAAGAGCAGTTGGATAAATTCGTGGTAGTCTTTATTGATGACATCTTGATATATTCACCCGATGAAGAGACCCACGCAGCTCATTTGAGGACAGTCTTAAATATTCTAAGAGCGAGACAGCTATATGCTAAGTTCAGTAAATGCGAGTTTTGGCTGCGAAGCGTATCGTTTCTTGGTCATGTGATATCAGAAGAGGGGATTTCAGTAGACCCCAAGAAGATTGAAGCTATCACAGAATGGCCACGGCCCACAAATGTCACTGAAGTAAGAAGTTTTCTCGGGCTGGCCGGATATTATAGAAAGTTTGTGGAAGGATTCTCGAGGATAGCCATCCCTCTCACCAGACTAACCCAGAAGAAAACCAAATTCGAGTGGAGTGCTGACTGTGAAAAGAGTTTCTCCAAACTAAAAGCAAAGTTGACATCCGCACCTATCCTAGCTCAACCCACTCCTGGCGAGAAGTATGTAGTTTACAGTGATGCTTCGAAGAATGGTCTCGGATGTGTCCTTATGCAGAATGACAAAGTGATAGCGTATGCATCCCGACAGTTGAAACCATTTGAACAAAACTATCCTGTCCATGACTTGGAGCTTGCTGCAGTGGTTTTCGCATTGAAAATATGGAGGCATTACTTGTATGGCGAAAGATGCGAAATTTATACAGACCACAAGAGCCTGAAGTACCTATTCACCCAGAAGGAGCTTAATATGCGGCAGCGCAGATGGTTGGAATTAATAAAGGACTACGATCTCTCCATTCAATATCATCCGGGAAAGGCTAATAAGGTTGCTGATGCTTTAAGCCGGAAGACAAGTCACCCACGACAACCACCTCTTCAGCGAGACATGGAAGAGTTTGGTTTAGAAGAAGTGGACTCAGTCGAAGAGGTTCTTGCCAAGTTAGTCCTTATCCCTTCATTAATTGATAAGATCAAAGAAGCTCAAGGGAGAGACGAAACGCTGAGAAAAATCAAAGAAAGAATGAAGGATAAGCCACGAGACGACTTTGAGGTCTGTAATGATGACAGTTTATGGTATCAAGGACGGCTGTGTATTCCTGAAGATAAAGAACTCAAGGAGGAGGTTTTGAAAGAAGCTCATAATTCACGACTGTCTATACATCCCGGAACTAATAAGATGTACCAAGATCTCAAACAAAAGTTTTGGTGGCCCGGTATGAAGAACCAAATAGCAGAATTTGTTGAGCGCTGTCTAATTTGTCAAAGAGTGAAAGCCGAGCACCAGAGACCTGCTGGATTATTGCAACCCTTAGAAGTGCCGGAATGGAAATGGGATCACATCACCATGGACTTTGTGACCGATCTACCCAAGACCAAGTATGGGAATGATGCTATATGGGTTATTGTGGATCGTTTGACTAAGTCCGCACACTTTCTGCCCATGACGATTAAGGCATCTATGGAGAAGTTAGCCTCAATGTACGTCGACCACATCGTTTGCTTGCACGGGGTTCCCATAAGTATCGTATGCGACCGTGACCCCCGTTTCACTTCCAGATTTTGGACCGCCTTTCAAAAGGCAATGGGCACAGAAATTAGGATGAGTTCCGCCTTTCATCCTCAAACAGATGGACAGTCAGAAAGAACAATCCAAACCCTAGAGGATATGCTCCGCGCTTGCATCCTTGATTTCGGAGGAAGCTGGGATAGAAGCCTCAAACTCGTCGAGTTCTCTTACAATAATAGCTTCCATAGGTCCATCGGGATGGCACCATACGAAGCACTTGTATGGACGAAAATGTCGGTCCCCGCTCTATTGGGACTGAAATTGGAGATAAGATCTACACGGGACCCGACATAGTCGAGCAAACACGAGAGAAGGTGAAGCTTGTCCAGCAAAGACTGAGAGCTGCACAAGATAGGATGAAGATATGGGCAGACTGAAAGAAGGAGACCTTTGGAGTTCCAAGAGGGAGAGAAGGTTTTCCTAAAGGTTTCTCCGACTAAAGGTGTCAAAAGGTTTGGCATTAAAGGAAAGCTAAGCCCAAGATTCATTGGACCGTATGAAATACTTGAGAGAGTGGGCGAAGTTGCATACCGCTTGGCGCTACCACCATCACTTTCTCAGCTGCACGACGTATTCCACGTTTCACAACTTCGGCGATATGTATATGACCCCGGCCACGTCCTTGAAGATCAACAGTTGAAGGTTGATAAAGATGTATCTTATGAAGAAGAGCCCATAAGGATAATTGATCAGAAAGAGAAGGTGCTAAGAAAGAGAACCATACCCATGGTAAAGGTACAGTGGAAGCATCACTCAGAAGCAGAAGCAACATGGGAAACGGAGGAAGACATGAGGAATAAATACCCGCGTCTTTTTGATTAGTTCAGAAGTTTCGAGGACGAAACTTATAATAAGGAGGGGAGGATGTTGTACCCCAACGATCATGTACTTGAGACTATGATTAAGTAAAAGCGATGACCCCTTCTCGAGCATGTTACTAAGTCACATTTGTCACTTTCTTATTCAAATCCTTTAAGTTCCTTTAGGACGAACACTAAATCGTTATACAAGCGAACATCACGAGGTGTGTAATACCCCTTGTGAATTCGGCCAAGGGCCATTGATCACCCTTGAAGTAAACTAGTTCTTATACAAACATAAACAATCCTCATAAAGCAAAGATTAAAATCAAAATTAAATGAAATAAATAACATTGTAAATTATATAGGTGTGGGGTAGGATAAATGTGAAATGACCAAAACACCCCCAAGAGCCCCAAGAATTTCGGCTAAGCCCCTTGGAGAATCTAGAATTCTCTACATCATTCCAAATAATTCTTAAATAAATAGTTATATAATAATTATAAAAACAAAATAATCAAGTTGCATGCAAAAGAACTATTAAAATAAGAAAAGGAGGCCTAGGGTGTAAGAAAAAGTAAAGCCTAGGTTCCCTTCTCCCATGCTCCACCGATTTTTCCCCCCTTACACCCTAGATATTTTTTAAATTGCAAGACAACTAACACTTCATTCCATCTTGAACACCTTCTAAGAAGCCTTCTACCCAAAACAAGTTCCATTCCTCTCCACATAAACAAAACTTTCGGCCAACCCTTGAGGCTAAGAGGTTCAACTACATCTTCATCTCCAAGCTCAAAGATCATCTAGGTAAGTCTCTTCTAAGCTCTTAAGTTAATCCTTTATACAAATAGTGAAGCTCACTTGGGTGTTCTTTCTCCCCTAAACCGTGGCCTTCATGCTCAAGGAGGAGAAAATCTTCAACACTCTTAGGTGAAGCCATCTTGCTACAACTTGAATCTCCATCCCAAGACTACTTTGGTAAGGTGTTCTAGCCTCAAATAAGATTCTATTTTCACTATTTAAGAGAGACTAATCTCTTCCTTCCTCTTCTTCAAAACCGTGTATACAAGGGAGTAGGAGGAGGAGGTTTCCAACTCAACTCACTCCAAACCAAGCAAAGGCAAAAACTTTGGCTTGAAGAGGCAAGTATACACTAATCTCTCATGATTTACCTAAAGGATTAGTGTCTTGAATGGTTAAAGTATTCAAAGATGTGATCTTTAGTGGTACCCTTTAAGTTTAAGATTGTATCTTAGCTATCTCTCAAGAATAATGTCTTGCATGTGGGTTATTGTGTCTAAGATGATGTTATTTCCTACATGCAATATGGTTTGAGGCTGATTTAGAGTAATACAAGGATAGTCTAAGTAGGCCTAGACAAGATTAACTCTTGGATGCAATTTTGAAGGTCCTAGGAGTGCATGCATGTGATAGATATGATGATAGTTTGGTTAGATGTCTACAAACTGTTTATTGTGATGCAAAGGTGATTTTATAACAAGCATGCAACCTGGAAATTTATGTCACAATGGGTTATAAGTGTTAATCAATGACCTAGTGCAAAAGGACAACATGAATGGGTGTATGTGACTTTAACCATGACAAAATATCAAAGTACTGGAACTGGGCAGAATGAGTGACACATTCAACGACTTTAGAACTGGACTTCCAGACCTTCAATGAATCTAATTTTTGGCACAAAGTTAGTCCTATGAGTATAGCACGATTGAGAGTTGGAATTTCGTTAAAATAAGCTAAGGATTATTTTTAATAAATCATGTGGTAAAACTGCTCCAGCAGGAAATTCTGGAGCAGGACAGAATTGGTTCCTGAGTTGAACGAATTTAAAAAGGGCCTTTTGAAGCTTCAATAAATCTGGTCTCCTTCACAGACTAGCCCCATGTGTGTAGAAGAAATGCCAGTTGGAATTTTGGAAAAATAAGTTATGGTTAATTTTTAATAAAATAATTGGTAAGACTGCTCAGACTGTAAATTCTGGAACAGGACAGGAATGATGTAACGTTTTGCATGGCCTGAAAAGAGACCTTGTAGATAGTTCAAAAGGGCTAATTTCGGTGTGATGACTTCATTATGTGTATAGGAAATGTGCAAGTTGGAATTTTGGAAAAAGGAGTTGTGTAGAATTTTTAATAAAATATTCCACTAAAGCTGCTCAGACTGGAAAGTCTGAGAACTGGCAGAACAGAACATCATTTTTGTTCTATCCGAAAAAGGACCTTGTGAATAACCAATAAAGCTGGTTTTTGGCATGATAGTACCTCTAGGAGTCTAGAAGACATGCCAGTTGGAATTTCAGTAAAACAAGTTCTAGATTATTTTTAATGAATTAATTGGTAAAACTGCTCAACAGGAATTACTGGAAACACCTTTAAATATGCAACGACTTTCGATGCTTACAAAAGGGACTTAGAGACATGCAAATGAGCTAAATTTCGGTAGGACACTAGTCCCACGTGTTTATGACGTATACGAGTTGGAATTTCTGGAAACGGAATTACGGAATTGCCACAATTAAATTTTTAGTAACGTTGGTCAGCCCAGTCCCAGCACTTATAATAACTCGTAAAGTAAGTAAGTAAGCCTTTTTGGTTATTTAAATTAAATTCCCATTTCTACGACTAGTATCTATGATTTCACCTAACGTACTTGTGACGAAAGAGGCGTGGAAATGGACCAAAATGGTTAGCCTAACCGTCCTATGTAAATGAAGTACAAAATGTGGAAATATTCATCCAAACCCATGTACGTTGACATGTTATAAGGAATGCATATGATCATTTATGTCATGGCTTGCATTTCATATCACGACATGTATCATGCATGATCATGAACCTGATTTTCATGGATTTTATGATGCAAGCAAGTTTTACAAGTGATTATCTTTTCGTATGCATGAAAAGTTTTTACGGTCCCACATTTTAAAGAAAGCTTCATGAATTCCTTGCCGGCTAAGCATGCGACTAACCCGACTCCAGACCCGGGGTTAATTGGTCTGATGACATGATATCTGTTCTGGACCCGCTCAGATCCGGGATTAATTGATCTGATATCTGTTCTGGACCCGCTCAGATCCGGGATTAATTGATCTGATATCTGTTCTGGACCCGCTCAGATCCGGGATTAATTGATCTGATATCTGTTCTGGACCCGCTCAGATCCGGGATTAATTGATCTGATATCTGTTCTGGACCCGCTCAGATCCGGGGTTAAATTGATCTGATATCTGTTCTGGACCCGCTCAGATCCGGGGTTAATTGATCTGATATCTGTTCCGGACCTGCTCAGATCCGGGGTTAATTGATCTGACACTCTGTTTTTATGACATGACTTTTATGGGACCATACTGATGTTTTTGACACGACATGGCATGACATCATGCATTGCACTGCATATTGCATAACTCATGATTACGTTAATACGTGGTATGATACAGCTAAGGACTTAATAAGTCGATAGTGGTTAACGCTGTCTAGAATTATGCCTAGTCCGTACCTTCGGTTGATTTCAGGACTTAAGACAGGTATGACTTGCTATTCTAAGGTTTATGTTGTTACATTCACGCCCTAATTCTTTATGTATGTCATGGTCGTTTATTGTATCCTTGCTGGGTGATTTTTATCACTCACACTTTATTTTTCCCCCCAGATAATGCCAAGATAGAGTGGATTGAGGATGAGCCGAGGGTCCCGTATCCGTAGGCGTGAAGACATGAAGGGAGATGAACTTAAGGACTTTTGTGCTACTCAGATGATTGTATTATGACTATGATGGTACTCTGTGGGGTGTGACTTTGATGTTTTGTGTGACTGCTACTTTTGGGGACGTAGTTATTTTGTAATGCATGTTTAACTTGGAAAGTTTTAATTCTGCCTAAATTTTACTGTCATGTTAAATGTCAGCATGGGAATCCATGACTTATGTTATGGATTTTCGTATGTTACACATGACGCTTTGTACTCTCCTTAGTGAAGTACGGCGGGTGCACCGTATCCGGACGAGGCCCGGGTGCGGGGCGCTACACGTAGTGCGACTAGGACCAAACAAATCAATGTGTAATAATTCTAAAACTCTAGTCGTGCTTATTTCATTCTTAGGTTTAAGCGACTCGCGTGTTTGTTTGCCTTTTATGCAAGATTCACACAACTGAAAGTTGTCTAAATCAAGCGTACGCAATCCTCTTATTAGGTTCTTTCGTTGGAGTTTTTCTAGTTTAGAAATGCCAATATGTCTTAAACGTCTATGCCACAAATTTACGTTAGGTTCATTTGACATGAAACACTTAACCTTAGCGTCTAACATATCATCCATAGAAAGCATAAAAATGTTTACTTCCGGTTTTCCTTTTAAGACTTTCTCCATTTTTATTTATTATATTGTAATATGGGTGAGTGAAACACACGTTAAAACCATTGTAATTGAATTGAGAAATGATAAGAAGATTATAAGATAAGTTTCTTACCAAAAAGACGTTGGACATTTGAAGAGTGCTTGGGTTTCCAATTGTACCTTTTCCGATGATCTTGCCTTCGTTGTTGTCTCCAAAGGTCACGGATCCACCTTTTGTGACCTTCTTCACTTTCGTGAATAGGCTCGGGTCACCCGTCATGTGCCTCGAGCAACCACTGTCAAGGATCCATTTGATTGATGTATCTTTTGATGTGTGGGTTCCCTGTAATGTGTAAAAATGATTTAGGTACCCTTTTAATTTTGGGTCCTTACGAGTTAGTTATTCACCTTTTAGTAAAAGTACCTTTCGGTACCCATACTTGGGTGATCCTTCTTGGTCTAGCAAATGGCAAGAATGTAGATGAAGGTGCAATGTAGTAAACATGTGGTGAGTGCACTTTAGTCTTTTGGCCAAGAACTCCTTTATACTCATTGTATGTAGGACGTTTTTGATATGTCCTCGTGTTAGTGTGCGTAGTGCGTGATCTAGATGCATGAAATGTATGACGTGTATGCATCACTTGTTTCTTCTCATATCTATATGGCACAAAATTGTATTTCGCATGATATGAGGAAGGAGTAGGGCGTGAAGAGGGGAGAGGGGGTCTTTGCGTCATGTTAGACTCCGTTTTTTTGTTTTGAGATGTCTACTTTCTTAGACACTACGAACTTGGTCGGTTTAATGGATACTTCATTTGTTTCAATGTATCCTAAACCTGTTTTATCACTATCACGCTTTTGTGATAAGATAATACGCTCTAGCATGTTAGATCCCGTATCAAACTGTTTCATCATTTTCTCTAAGTCTGTATTCCTTGATTTAAAACTTGAAATCTCGGATTTCATTTCATTACTTTTCGTGGTCAATGATGAGATCTCTGTCTTTAACGCAGTAATGATGCATGATGACTCTTCCTTTGAATCGTTTAATTGAGCGACAAGATTCTCGTTAGAAGATTCTAACAGTTTCTTGTCTTCAATTAATCGCTTCTTTTCTTTCGCGAGAGTCTTAGTAAATTTATGCAATTCTAAGTACTGACTAAAAAGATCATCATAAGAAGGCTCAGAGTCAGAATCAGAGTCAGATGATACCTCTGTAGGATCTGCAAGACACCACTAGAAAGGGGGTTGAATAGTTGGTGCGGAAAGTGTGGTTTTTAAAATAGTGTTGACTCAAGAACTCAACTTCTGAAAACAGTTTCTGTTTTTAGGACCAATTTTAAACCATTTTTAAAACTAGGTTGTAGGTCTTCAAAAATTCTGAAATTTTGAGAGAACTTAGCCTCAGATGTTATGAGTGTCTCCTAAAAATTTCAGATTTAAATTCAACATTTAACCCCTTCAAAATTTGTTGGTGGTCAGATTGCATGAATCTACCAGAACCGGTAGACTGATTTGAATAATTTATTCCTATTTGTACGTACCTCCAAATGCTCTGAAATTTTAACCACTAACCCTTTATAAGTTATATTTAAATGGGTTGAAACAGTTTTGAAAAATGATTTTGGGAAGTTAATCAAATACGATCAAAGTCTCAACCTTTGCAAGCCTGAAAATCAGACTGCACTAGTCTCAGATCTTTGGACGCTTGAATGACTTATACTTGTTCAAAAGGGTTGAAACTTGCGCCAAAAGAACCTTAAAACGTGCGGCTATGTTTCCTGAAAGTTTCGTAATTTTTGAAATCCGTTTACTTTTTTACGAGCGTGATCAAAATGGATAAACAGTGCTGAAACTGAAAATAGATGCTGAAAGTAAATGACACCAAGAATTTTATACTGGTTCGTTATAAACAACCTACTCCAGTCTTCGAGGACACCTTCCTCGGTTCACACTAATCACACAACACAAAAACACCTTACCATAGGGTTGATGGAGTTACACACCAACTCCAACCCTGTACAAACCTTGTATGATGAATACAATGCACATGAACACCACCACCTTGCAAGTCTAAGATTGATCACACCTTGATCAATCTTTTACAATGATAGAAGAATATGTGGTGGTCTATGAGAAGCCTATTCAAGTATATGAATGTAAGTACAATAGGCTTTTTGGAAGAAGAAAGAAAGAGAGAGTAGAAGAAGAATGCTAGACGTTTTTATGGTTCAAGATTGCAATGCTTGTTCTTGTTTTTGTTTTTCTCTTCCTCCTTTTCTTTTAACCTTGTGTTGGCCGCCCCCTTGGTACCTTCTCCTCTTGAAAATTATCTTCTAAGTCATTGGGAGAATATTTGGCATCATTATGACATGTTCTTGCTTACTTGGCACCTCCTCATTGGATGATCATTAAACTCTTGCTTACTTGGCACTCATTTATTGGTTGAATGTTGTCATCACTTGATAACTAGGAAAATCTGAGAATTCCACTTAAAACATGTGCCAAAATCACCATTAAAAAATTACCATAACTTCCAAGATCATCACATAAATTAAGCAAGACAATATTTCTCCAAAAATAGTATGAAAAAATCGGCCATTAAGAGACTTTACATGCTGAAATTTCAGCATGTGAATCATTAGTATTTTTCAAATTGTTGCCAAATTTTCTTTGATTTATTTCTTGAAAATGAATCACCATTTAGTATGCAATATTCTCTTCTTTTATGGAATAAAATTTAAACACCAACAAAGCCTCAAAATCGGCCTAGATGCATTACACACATGCTGAAATTTTCAGCATGTGTGATATTCAAGAATATCACTTTCTTTAATCCATAAAATATTTAAAACACTTCCAAATTGTATTCTAATTAATCCGTATTAATCAAGAGACAAAATATGAGCCATAATGAGAAGAATTTTGGCCAGCTCTTTAGTGCACATGCTGAATATTCAGCGTGTGTCACAATTGTGACAAAAATTTGAAATATTACCTTTTGTAGTTCCTTCCTTTATGTCATCAACATTGTATGCTTCATTCTTGACCAATCAATAAGCCAACAAGGCTCCACATAGGCTCCATCTCTGCTGATATAGGCGTGTCATGAAGATAAGACGTGCTGAATTTTATTTTTGCGAACTTTGTAAGATAGTGCAAATTTAATAATACACACATGGTATATTCCAATCATCCCTTTATTGAATTTTCTAGAATACTTTGAGATGTATGAAATATGTAAAAAGTGTCTAGATACATGTTATATGATGTGCCAAAAAAACGTTCCATGTGTCGTGTACGTAAAAAACCGAATTTTCGACGTTTATCGATTACCCGATTTTTCTCTAATTAAATTCCAACTTTTTGCACATGTTATATATATTATGTTACACATACTATATATAAATTAAACTTTAATATTCAGCACTTGGCTGATCTTAAAGTGGCGTCTTACACATGTTACAAATTTGAAATCGGAATCTCCACAATTTGGCCTTAATGTGGGGTGATTTGTGTGTGCCAACATGGAATGATTTTATGGCTGTAAATATCATCATACCCACGAAATTTATTGATATTTTTGAGCTGTAGGGGCTGACCATCTATTTATGGCAAGTACGTGACATGTTGGCGAAGTTTCGGTATTCGCCCGATACGACAATTTTCGGTTTAGAACCTTTTAATGTGTCGTATTTAATTTGTCATTACCATGACTTATATCATATGATATAAGACCTGAATATACTCATAAATATGAGTTAAGTATGGTGGTGTGACGTTAACGTACGTACGTAAAGTATATAACGTGTCGGTAGTACGTTGGAATATGTGTGTATGTGCCTTTTTCAAAAAATTTGAATATATATATATATATATATAAATGGCGTGTATTTAGTGTGGGGAGGAGAGTGGAAGACTTTTCTTTCTTCACCTTGTTGCCTTTGTGCTTTGTCCAGATATTGCTTCCTTTAATGAACTACTTAGTTTAATTAACTAGTTCATTAATAGTGGCACCTAAAAGTAGTTCAAACACAACAAAAGTTTGCCATTTGATGTAAGCTTTAACGCTTTATGGCTCGTTAGTACGGCAACAATATATATGAACTATATAAGGCAAGTTATATAAAATATGTCATGCACACGTTTATGTCATGTACGTTTTTATGCAATATGTCATGCACATTTAAATCATGTATTTTGAAATCACTCAAACCCCTTTTTCTCTACAATCTCCCCTTTTTGATGATTTTCAAAATAACCTACTTTCATGATTTACATCCTATCGCTCCCCCTTCAATCATGCATAAATTTAAAATTTGAATTTCAAATTTCAAACCGCTACCCCTTAATTTATGCAATCAGTATCTCTCCCCCCTTAAATCATGCTTTCTCTCCCCCTTTATTTTGGAAAGTCAATCAAAATATGCATGTAAATATAGAAAGAGAATCAAATCAAATCAGCAGAAATCATGTCTAATTTATAACGAAGATTTTCGTACGTGGCTTGATTTAAGGCTTTAGTAAAGATATCCACTACTTGTGCTTCTGTGCGTACGTGATCTATGATGATATCACCATTATTTACATGATCATGAAGAAAGTGGTAGCGTACTTCTATATGTTTGGCCTTAGAATGTAATACGGGGTTCTTAGACAGATTAATTGCACTCATACTATCACAATATATAGGAATTCTATTTACGGTAATTCCAAAATCCGAAAGTTGTTGTTTTATCCATAATAATTGTGTGCAACATAGACTAAGTTCCATGTACTCAGCCTCAGTAGTGGATAAAGCTACGCTTGCTTGCTTTTTTGAAAACCATGAAATGAGTGAGTTTCCTATAAATTGGAAAGTGCCACTCTTGCTTTTTCTATCTATCATACATCCACCGTAATCTGCATCAGTATAAGCATGTAAGCTAAATTCACAATCTTTATCATACCAAATGCCTAAGGTGGGCGTGTGCTTAATATAGCGGAATATTCTTTTTACCGCATTATAGTGAGACACCTTAGGTTGACTTTAAAAACGTGCACACATGCATAAGCTGAACATGATATCAGGCCTACTAGCAGTAAGATATAGCAAAGAACCAATCATAGATCTATATAAGGCATCATCAAAGTCTTTACCATGTTCATTTTTATCTGATTTAGTGGAAACACTCATAGGGGTGGGGGATGGTTTTAAATTCTCAAAATTGAACTTTTTAATCATGTCATTTACATATTTATCTTGGCTTATGTGAATGCCTTTACTCGTTTGCTTAATAAGCAAGCCAAGAAAATAGTTCAATTCGCCGACCATAGACATTTCAAATTCAGATTTCATGCAATTTTCAAAATCTTCAACAAGTTTGTGAGAGGTAGAGCCGAAAATAATGTCATCAACGTAAATTTGAATAATAAGTAAATCCGATTTATCTTGTTTCAAAAAATAATGTACTATCTATAGTACCTCGTTTAAAACCATTTTCTAAAAGGAAAGTAGCAAAACGATCATACCATGCTCTAGGTGCTTGCTTTAGTCCGTATAGTGCCTTCTTTAGTTTGTACACGTGATCGGGATGTTTCAAATCTTCAAAACCGGGTGGTTGTTTCACGCATACCTCTTCTTGTATGAATCCATTTAGGAATGCACTTTTTACGTCCATTTGATAAAGTTTAAAATCTTTCATGCAAGCAATGATAAGTAAAAGTCGTATAGCTTCTAAACGTGCTACGGGTGCAAATGTTTCATCATAGTCAATTCCTTCTTCTTGATTATAGCCTTGTGCTACAAGTCTAGCTTTATTTCTAACGACTTTTCCTTCTTCATTCATTTTATTTCTAAACACCCACTTTGTGCCTATTATGGTCTTATCTTGTGGTCGTGACACTAAATCCCATATGTCATTTCTAACAAATTGATTAAGCTCATCATGCATATCATCAATCCAAGAAGAATCACTCAAAGCATCATGCACATTTTTGGGTTCAATTTCGGAAATCATAGCATGAAATTGATTTATTTCATCCGAAGTTATTCTTCGACGTGGCCGCACACCGTGAGTGATATTGCCTATAATGAGATCATGTGGGTGATCTCTATGCCATCTTGGTTGATTATTTTCTATGTTCTCACGCATTTCTAAGTGATCATGTATTTCTAGTGTATCATGCATATCATGCATTTTGAAAACTTTCTTTAATATCCTGTTATGCCCATAGGACCGTAGGTTATAGTGTATCCATTACCTCATCCCCCATTTAAACACATTTCACATACATATATGAGTGAAGTCAATTTTCCATTATGCACATCTACCCATTCTTCGTTGGCGGCATGCTCACATATATCCCCATACATAATTTCTACCTTCTCCAAAATATGTAAGATGGTACATATTTGAGTATTCTTACATTGTTAATTTTAGCCATTTCGATAACATGCATATTGACAATTAAGGTAGGATGAAGATAAGCACTCTTATTACAGTGATGAACAGGATGTCTTCAGATGTATATTTATGTACGGCCTATATTTCTCTTGAATATAAACATTGTAACATATAAATTAGTTTAGCACATATAAGATACACCTATAAGTATACTTCCTACTCAAGTGATATTTTAAAACATCATCATGATATCTTTTTTGTCATTCTTGGCCGAAATTTGCTTAAGCCCCTTTTGGTGAATTTGAATTGGTCATGGTCCATATCTCATGCTTGAATAATTATATTGTTTTCCTATCAACATAAGATCAAAGAAGCCCTAAGGAATCTTAGTGAAATGCACTTGAATGATGCCACTTTATTAATTCACTTATACGAGTCTTCAAGTACAATATGACTTTTCGTCGGGGTACAACACTCTCCCCCCCCCCTTAATATAAGTTTCGTCCTCGAAACTTCAGGCTAGTCAACAAAATGGGGCGTCTACTCCTCATTTTGCATTCTGTTTCCCATGTGGTTTCTTCTTTTGGCAAATAAGATCGCATAAAGCGTCTATTTAGTTCCCTCAGAACTGCATTGTTCCATTCATCTTAGAGGTTTCATCAGAACTTATCTTTATTCTCTAGAGGTGTTATCGTAACCTATCTCATATCAAGCACTTGCAACCTTGATATTATGTACTTGATAACGAAATCCATTCCGTGTAATCATGATCATAGTAGGCTTATAATTTCCTTTTTCATAAAATATGAAAAACTTGGCAGAGATCATTAACTCTGGGATATAGACCATCAGCTCTTTTCTGTAAACATCCTTTCAATGATCATGTAGCGGTTATCCTACGTACGAAATAGCTTCTAAAGGCACCCGGAATAATTCTCTTAAGGTACACATACCAAGCTCTTTGTAAGGTATGTGCCGCATTCACCCGTCTTGCTGATTGCCTTATTACGTAATGACTTTTACCTCTTTTTGCGATCGTTTCATAAAATCAAACCAGAAGTTGTGGGTTCTCCTTTGAAACTTATGTTCCCTTTATGACATTTCAAATCATCCTAAGGTGGCCCGTTCTCTTAAAACATGGTTTTCATAATCATGACCTATTCACCATATAGTGCATTAAAATGTGTACAAGTGCTAATAGTGACGCATCATGACAAGGACCCCGAGTCCCATACATAGTGTCATACTTAGTCATGTTATCACTAATAATCTCACTTGCTTACTTGTGGTCTACTCATCATAACTTAAGGAAAACTATCATAATATCTCATACTTGGTTAATAGGAAGTAGAGCAGAGGACATGGGCACTTCACACTTATTAGGCGTACCTTGGTTGTTTCTTTGTCATCCGCATAAACTAGCCTTATATGGATACGATTTCCACCTTCTACTTCGTTTGCTTGTTAAATCATTTCTTTCATTCTTTCGTTCCCTTACTATTGCATTCCGCTCCGTAGCGGTCCTTCAATAATTCACCAAAGGTCCTTGATTATGACTTAACTTAGTCTAATTTGATCTGGGGGTCTAGACCGCGCACCAATCTGATCACCTTAAACTTTAATCAAAGAAACATACTGTCCCAAAGTAATGAATGGGTAAAGTAATGCCTAACCCTTGTCTTAGTGAGTAAAATTCCTCAACCCTTCTCGTGACTAAGTCCTGAGAGAGGAAGAACTCACAAAACTCTTCTTAGAACCTTGCCCTTATCTTATCCAGTACCAGTATCAGCTTGGAGTTACTTTCAACTTTACTTAACCATCTTTTTGCCTACTATGAACTAAATTCCCTGCCAAACCTTGGAATACGCGTTCTCATTAACTATTGCTAGTAAGATTTACTGCCTCCTGGGGTGACAGTGATGATGTCATCTTACTGAGTTATGGTGTCATCCGCACCACGAAGTGTCGGAGTCTTGCTTAATGTATAAATAGTAAGAATAAGCGACACCATTTAATTCGTAATCCATATACGATCTTATGGTCATGCAAGCAGGCATGATTACATTCTATAGATGGCCATCGACTAGGGTTTTATCATTTGGTCAAAACCCTAATTTCCAGTCTTAATCTTCCTAGTCTAAGTTCAACTTTCATCTAGGATCATGGCTTAGGTCTAAAATCAAACTTAGTTGACTACGATCATAACTTAATTCTATATTCTGCCTGGATCTGGAGCCTTAGCTCTGATACCACCTGTGGTGCCCCGCACCCCGGCCCCGCCGAAGTCAGTGCACCCGCCGTACTTCACTAAGGAGAGTACTAGGCGTCGTCCCATACGTATCATGATCCATGGTATAATGCATGGATTTTCACGCTTACACGCAGATAAGTATGCAAAACCGTGGCAGAATTTAAACCTTCAAATTAAAAACATCCACACGATCATTCATAGTTTACATCCCAGACCAAAAGTATCGTACATCACTAAAACAATGTTTCCATCTCAAATACATCATCAGTCATCAGTCATAGCGGGCCAGTCATGTCTCCTAAATTCGACCACTCTTCGCTGCGCTCATGGGTAAGGGACCCTAGGTTCATCCTCGATCTATACTACCTTGTTCCCTGCAGTCTCTGGGAGGAAAAATAGGGGGGTGAGTGACAAAGTCACTAGCAAGTACACCATAAACAATCATGCATTAAATGGAAAGTACACCCAAGAACCAAATCCCCAAAATTTTCGGTTTAGAAGCATACCTGTCCTCTGTCCAATACTCGATAAGGATCACCACTTAATGTAGCAAGATCATAATTTAAGAAAAATCATCACCCACAGCAGAACATAACATTAAATGACTATAACTTGTATTGATGAATACCACAACAAGGATAATCAATTAGGGATGTCATACTTAGGGTCTGCGAGGTCATCACAACTTAAATCCCATGAGTCGCTACATGAATGTAACATGCATGCATATGTACGTGTGATGCATTGAGATGAAAATGGAAATATGATCTTTCATGCTCTTCTTTTAAATCATCATCGTCGTAAAACAATAGAGTGTTCAGATCTATCTTCCCGGATCTGAGGCGGTAACGTCTCCCCTTCGAATCTATTATTCCCGGATTCGGAACGGTAACGTCATCTACTGGTGTTCAGATCTATCTTCCCAGATCTGAGGCGGTAACGTCTCCTATTCGAATCTATTATTCTCGGATTCGGAACGGTAACGTCATCTACTGGTGTTCAGATCTATCTTCCCGGATCTGAGGCGGTAATGCCTCCCCTTCGAATCTATTATTCCCGGATTCGGAACGGTAACGTCATCTACTGGTGTTCAGATCACTTAATCCTGATCTGACGGGTTCTTACTGGCCAAGTTCATACTCACATACGGTACCGGTGGGGAATCATTCTTTTCAAAAATCATCATTTGAAAATGCTTTTCATCTTTCTTTCTCATAAAAGACATGCTATAAATCATGTACGTGACGATGATGCAATGCGTGACATGCATTATACGACTCGTAAACAAATGCATCATAACATGCATGCACGGACTTGTCTTTTAAACTGAAAAAACTGTCCAGCAATCACATTCTTGTTCATACAGCCTCGTGCTCATCAATTCGTACTCATATTCATAAACCCATGTCATACACATGCATAATGAAGGCTTAGACACATGTTATAAAAATTTCGTAACATTCAGAAATGTCTAACGACCTCAAAACACCATACTATCATCAAAGGTACTGCTGAAATCAACAGGGCAGTACCGTCTTACCACAGTTTCGTGGGTCATAAAATCATATTCATTTTGATCCATCACCTAGAAAACATATCTAACACACCAAGGAACAATATTCATAAGGCTAAACATCACATTTAAGCTTAAATGAGCAAGATCAAAGCCTTACAACTTATGACAATAAAATGTCCTGCTTTCCAGTTTTATACACTAACTTCAACTCAGTTGTCAACCATCAAAATGGTAGTTTCATACTGGTTTCTTTACATGAACATGTACATCTATGCCTTGGGTAATTACCATAAAAATTCCAAGGCAATCCAATAAGTCAAGGGGGTCATCTAGTTACTTTCCCAAAATGGGTACATGCAGAACCTGGAATGAGCAGTTATATCATGAATTGAATTGTGGCCAAACCACAACTCCTTTTACCAAACTTCCAACTCACAGATGTCATACACACATAAAATTATCATCATGTCAAAAATCATCTCATGTTCAGATTCCTAAGGTTCATTTTCAAGCCACACAACTTACTACTCAAAACTGTCCTGTTCCAGCAACTCTGTTTGAGCAGTTTCACCAACAATTTCATTAATAATAATTCACAACTCCTTTTATCGAAATTCCACCTCTCACATTTTATATACACATAAGGCTATCACCATACCAAAACTTAACCAATTTGAACGCTCCTAAGATTCATGTTCAGGTTGTCCAACATAACACATAAATCTATCTAGTTCCAGTACTTCTGTTTGACCACTTCTTACTAAAAACTTCATTAAAGACAAACCACAACTCCTTTTATTGAAATTCCAACTCACCAACTTCATATACATATGAGACTAACATCACACCAAAAATTCGCCAATTTGAATACTCCTAAGATTCATTTTCATGTCATGCAAAACGTCACACTGTTCTGCCTAGTTCGAGTAATTTCTTCTTGAGCAGTTTTACCAAAAGATTTATTAAAAATAAACCATAACTCTTTCTACTGCAATTCCAACTCTCACTTGTACTACACACACAGAGCTAGTGTTATGTCAAAATTTAGCTTAATTTAACACTTCTAAGGTTCATTCTCAAGTCACATAATCAGCAACACAAATCTGCCAGCTCCAGTAGTTTCAGCACTTCTTCACCTTTTTATTGTTCAAGCATTCTTCCACCAACTTCATTTATTAAGATGACTTACTATACATCAAATACACATTTAAACATAGTTATTTCAAGTCTCATAACTCATTTTAGGCTACACATAACTCATACCAACAGTCTTGCCATTTACGCTTAGAACATGTCACTTTTCATATCAACACTTTTCTTTACATCAACTAAGTTCATGTCTTGTTCTTAGAATCTTCAACTAAGATTCATAACTTAAAAATGTCTAGTCATTCAAGCATGCACTTCACAAATAAGGCAAGATTGGCTAGTGTATACTTGCCTCCTTGCACCTTAGAGCTTTTCCTTAGCATGAGTCTTTGTTGACATGGAGTGAAGTCTTCCTCCCACTTCATCATAGTTCATGTTTTTGAGAAGAGGAAAGTATGAATTATTTACTACCTTCTTAATGAAGAAATAACTATATGGAGGTTATGATTCTCTTACCAAAATGAAGCTTGAAATGGATTCAACCACCAAGATGTTAGCTTCTCCTTAGTAGCTTGAAGAATCCTCACTTAGTGACCCTTTGTATGTCACGTTTTTGGCATGGAAAAAGGAGGGTATATTGTGAGCTTCATCCTTTGAAATAAAGAACTCACTTAGAAGATTTAACATGCACTTACCTAGATGAATTCTTGGAGCTTGAAAATCTTGGATTTCCTTAGGCTCACTAGCCGTGTACCTTGATGAAGAAATAAGGAAGTCTCTTGCTCCTTCTAATTTCTTGAGAGTTGAATGTTCTAGAGTTTCTTTGGAGAAAGTTTTCTCCCCCTTGGTTTAAGGAGGTAACCGTGGGTAGTAGTAAGAGGGAGGGGGTTTACCATAGCTTGGTTTAGGCTAATTAGAGTTATTTAGCCTTAGTTACTTTTTGCCCAACCAAGGTTACGTTAGTTCAACTATAGTTACTTTATGTCAACCATAGTTACTTTATGCCAACTATAGTTACTTTATGCCAAATATAGTTACTTTATGACTAACCTAGGATACTTTATCCAATTAGAGTTATTTCCTTAACCTTGTAGTAAATATTAAGTAACCATGGTAATTTTCTTGGTCATCTATGGGGGGCGGGGCGGTTTTCTTAGGCTTGGGTGACCCCCTTACCATGCTTAATTTTTCTTAAATGAAAAGTTATGTGGGTAATTATCCCCTTATTTGTTTCCATGCTTCCTTTAAACATTTTTGAAAACTTTCTTTAATATCCTGTTATGCCCATAGGACCGTAGGTTATAGTGTATCCATTACCTCATCCCCCATTTAAACACATTTCACATACATATATGAGTGAAGTCAATTTTCCATCATGCACATCTACCCATTCTTCGTTGGCGGCATGCTCACATATATCCCCATACATAATTCCTACCTTCCCCAAAATATGTAAGATGATACATATTTGAGTATTCTTACATTGTTAATTTTAGCCATTTGGATAACATGCATATTAACAATTAAGGTAGGATGAAGATAAACACTCTTATTACAGTGATGAACAGGATGTCTTCAGATGTATATTTATGTACGGCCTATATTTCTCTTGAATATAAACATTGTAACATATAAATTAGTTTAGCACATATAAGATACACCTATAAGTATACTTCCTACTCAAGTAATATTTTAAAACATCATCATGATATCTTTTTGTCATTCTTGGCCGAAATTTGCTTAAGCCCCTTTTGGTGAATTTGAATTGGTCATGGTCCATATCTCATGCTTGAATAATTATATTGTTTGCCTATCAACATAAGATCAAAGAAGCACTAAGGAATCTTAGTGAAATGCACTTGAATGATGCCACTTTATTAATTCACTTATACGAGTCTTCAAGTACAATATGACTTTTCGTCGGGGTACAACAAAATCAATGTAAAATTGGCAATATTTTGAATAAAAGTTGAATGTTACACATGCTGAAATTTCAGCATGTGCAAGAGACTTTATGGCCAATTTTTTCAAGGTAATTTGGAGAAAATTGTCTTGCTAATTTTGTGTGATGATCTTGGAAATTATGGTAACTATTTTATGATTATTTTGGCACATGTTTTAAGTGTTATTCTCAGATTTGTCTAGTCATCAAGTGATGACAACATCCAACCAATCAATGAGTGCCAAGTAAGCAAGAGCTTAATGATCATCCAATGAGGAGATGTCAAGTAAGCAAAGACATGTCACAATGATGCCATATACTCTTCCAAGGACTTAGAAGATAATTTTCAAGAGGGGAAGAGCATCAAGGGGGGCGGCCACATTGTTAAAAAGGAAGGAAGAGAGCAAAACAAAAACAAGAACAAGCCTTGCAAATTTGAAAGGTCAAAAAACGTTTTAGCCTTCTCTTCTACACTCTCTTTCTTTCTTGTCTCTAAAAGCCTATTGTACTCATATTCATATACTTGAATAGGCTTCATATTGTCCACCACATATTATTTATCATTGTAAAAGATTGATCAAGGTGTGATCAATCTTGCACTTGCGAGGTGGTGGTGTTCGTGACAATTGTATTCCAATACAAGTTTTGTAAAGGGTTGGAGTTGGTGTGTAACTCCATCAACCCTGTGGTAAGGTGTTACTTTGTGTTGTGTGTTTAGTTCTAACCGAAGAAGGTTCCTTGAAGACTGGAGTAGGCTGTTTATAACCGTAGCAGTATAAAATTCTTGGTGTCATTTACTTTCAGCACTTACTTTCAGTTTCAGCACTGTTTATCGTTTTTGATCACGTTCGTAAGAATAGTAAACAAATTTCAAAAATTATGAAACTTTGGAGAATCATAGCCCCACGTCTTAAGGTTAATTTGGCACAAGTTTCAACCCTTTTGGACAAGTATAAGTCATCCAAACGTCCAAAGTTCTGAGACTAGTGCAGTCTGATTTTCAGGCTTGCAAAGGTTGAGACTTTGATCGTGTTTGACTAACTTCCCAAAAGAATTTTTCAAAACTGTTTCAACCCATTTAAATACAACTAATAAGGGGTTAGTCTTTAAATTTTCAGAGCATTTGGAGGTACGTACAAATAGGAATTAATTTGTCAAATCAGTCTACCGTTTCTGGCAGATTTGTGCAATCTGACCACCAATGAATTTTCAAAGGGTTAGAGTTTGAATTTAAATCTGAAATTTTTAGGAGATACTCATAACATCTGAGGCTAAGCTCTCTTCAAATTTCAGAATTTTTGAAGACCAGCAACCTAGTTTTCAAAACGTTTTAAAACTGGTCCTGAAAACTGAAACTGTTTTCAGAAATTGAGTTCTTGGTTTAAAACTATTTTAAAAACCACATTTTCCGCACCAACTATTCAACCCGCCCTTCTAGTGGTGCCTTGCAGATCCTACAATAATAACTTTTAAGGGGTCACTTACTCACTTTTCCAAAAACGGATGCATGCTGATTATGGAGTGGCCAGTTTTACTACAAATTTTATCGTGACCAAACCGTAAGTCCTTTTTAAAAAATTCCAACTCACAGACTTAGTAAACACATAAGGCTAGCATCCTACCAAAAATCAGCCCATTTGCATCTTCTAAGGTCCATGTTTGGGTCAATTACCATGTCACTTGAATTCTGTCCAGGCCAGTAATTTTAGCTTGACCAGTTTTACTAAAAATTCCATTAAGGACAAACCATAACTTGTTTTACCAACATTCCAACTCTCATATTTACTACACATATAGGGCTAATGTTATACCAAAAATCAGCTTAATTGAATACTTCTAAGGTCCCTTTTCAGGTCATATAAAACGTCACATTATTCTGTCATGTTCCAGTAATTTCCATTTTTATAACTTTTCTGGATAAAATGTACGGACAAAGATTATTCTTCAAAGATGGCTTACAAACCTTCACATACACTTCTTAACATACAAGTTCTAATATACTTTTAAAGCCATATAAAGTTCCTCTCAAAACAGTTTTGGAATTTACATCAAGCACACCTCGCTAATGCACATCTTGTACATAATCAAGTCTATCCTTGGCATAACTAATTTGTATGCCCCGAATCCCCAAAACAGCCCGTTTCACACACATGCAAGTCTTATATTCCATTTTTATAATGAACATAATACACATAAGTCATAGGACATCCAAACATACAACTTATATGCATCATTTACCCCACAAGTCACAATCTTTAACAAGAACAATATTCACCCCACTCATTTCATCCAACCGTCCCCTTACATATCAAAGAAGAGAGCTTTACTACATTCATCTTAAACACACATCATATTCATATTCTAAGGGCAAAGAATCCATCTTTGAAAGAATCTCTTACATGCATGTCACTTTTCTTAAGGGGTCCGAAATGTTCATGCTTCAAGCTCACTATTTTCTATCTAAGATTGAATCTTAGTAACATCTAGACATTCAAGCATATACTTTCACACACAAGTCAAGTTATTTATAGTGAACTTTCATCTTCAAGCTTAAACCTTTCCTTAGCTTGGAAAATGAAGTGAAGTCTCCTTCTTTTCAACATATACCCACGGTTTTGGAGGAGGAAAAGAACAAATGATAGTCATTGTCTTAAGTGAAAGATAAAACTAAATGGAGGCTTGATTGGCTTACCAAGATGAAGCTTGAATGGTGTTAAAACCTCTTAAGAAATTAGCCACTTAAGAGCTTGAAAGCTTGCACCTAGTGACCATGGGGGTCACGGTTTTTGAGCAAGAAAAAGGTAGAAATGTGAGATTCACTCTATGAATTATGTAACTTAACCAAGAAGCTAGACATTCTACTTACCTAGAAGATTCTTGAGGCTTGAAGATTTTGTTCTACCTTGGCTCAAGTTGGCCGTGTGAGATGGGGAGGAAGTTCTTGTCCCTTTTCTTTTGTGAATTCTTGAGGGTTGAGATTGAGAGTCTTCTAGAGTCTCTTGGAGAGAAATTTATTTACTAGGCTAAGTGGTTTAGCCGTTGGAAAGCATGAGGGAAGAAGGGGTTACCTTGGCTTGGTTAGTTTAATTAGAGTTAATTAACTTAAGTTACTTTAGCTAACCAAGGTTACTTTAATGCTAACTTGGGTTACTTTATCCAACTAGAGTTACTTTAAGGCTAACTTGGGTTACTTTAGCTTGTGGTTAACATAAAGTAACTATAGTAAGATTTGAAAGGCTTTTTGGTTAACCATAGGGGAAATCCAGTGGTAATGACATTTAGTAGCCATTACCGTGCTTAAGTCTCTTTCCAAGTGTGTTTAATGAAAAGGTATTTGGGTAGTTGTCCCCATTTTTACTAATTATTTCCTCTTTTTCTTGATTTAAAATATAATTAGTAAAATTTTGATCCCTTTTTGGGCTCATGGGGCGGAAAGTTTGTGAAAGTTGGGGAAAAATTGCCCCACTACTTAAAACTCCTAAATTTCTATTTGGACTTATTTTAAGAAGGCCTTTAAGATTAGCCTTCTTACAAATGTGAAAAACCTTCTAAGGCCCTTTTTCATGCCTTGTGGCCGAGATTCCTTAGGCCCTTAGGTGAATTGACCATGGTCCATAACTCATGCTTGAATGATTATAATATTTGCTTTATCAAAATATAATAAAAGAAGCACTACTAAAACTTAGTAAAATGCACTTGAAGGATGCCACTTCATTAATTCCCTTATACAGTCTTCAAGTACAATATAACTTTTCGTTGGTTACAACACATTTGATGTTGAAACCCATCACTTTCAACGTTAAAACCGTGACTTTGATGTTCCTAATCGTGGGTACTATCCTAGGCACAATCAGTATGACGATGATTCCCATAAGATCAAGATGAACATTCCTCCATTTCAAGGGCGAAGTGATCCTGAAGCATACCTCGAATGGGAAAGAAAGGTAGAACCATTTACTCTTATACTTCCTTTTCTGAACTAAGTAAAGTGCGTTTTGCAGCCATTGAGTTTACAGAATATGCACTTCTTTGGTGGGATCAAACGCTAAGTTCAAGAAGAAGGAGTGGAGAAGGTCCCATTCAAACATGGGAGGAGATGAAAAGGGAAATGAGAAAAAGGTTTATGCCTCAATTTTATGAAAGAACTATGACTCAAAGACTAACCCAACTCAAGTAGGGAAATAGAAGTGTTGATGAATACTATAAAGAAATGGAGTTGTTGATGAGAGCACAAATTGATGAAATAGAAGATGCTACCATGGCGAGGTTTCTAGAAGGATTGAACAAAGAAATTGCCCTTCCTGTGGAGTTACAATCTTGTGCAACCTTAGCATCCATGGTACACTTGGCAGAAAAGGTGGAAAGACAGTTGAGAAGGCCTTCCATATAAGGTAGTAATCGGCCTTATACCCAACCCATGAACAGGTTTAGCACTCGACAGAATCCACTATTTACACGACCAAGCCAAGCCCCACACCGCATACCACCAATTCAGGGGGCCGTGTGCAGCAACAACAACACCGTCCACATCAGCAGCATGGTCGTGCCTCACAAGCTCCCTCTCAAATTGACAAAGGTAAGCAAAAGGTTGGTGAACAACCTCTAGGTAAATCTTCAAACTCTTCTACTAAATATAGGGACATTAAATGCTTTAGATGTCAGGGTCTAGGTCATATTGTTGTACCCCAACGATCATGTACGTGAAAACTATGAATGAAAGCGACAATTTCTTTAAGTTCGTGTTACATAAGTCAACTTAACCCTCTTTACTTAAATACTATTGAAGTGATACATGAAATATAGAGTTATATGAACCATACATACCACCATATATGAATGTGCGTGCATATGATATATGTGTATAAATACCTACATGCGTATACATAGGAAGGTATATATGTATATATACCTAGTACCCGAACATATAGGCGTGTATATACATACATACATACATACATACATATATATATATATATATATACATACAGACGTGGATACATGTACAATAGTATATGTTTTAGGTGACATGCACATTGTACTTCCTATTATATATATAAGTATATATGCTAATTTTGGAAAACAATATAGTACATGAATTTAAAATTACAAGAAATATCAAGTTGCCCAAAAGGCCCTAAAATTTGGCCAAGGCATGCAAAGGATTCTAGAATCCTCTTGATTTTCAATCCATTATTAGAAAATTTAAATAGATAAATAGAAAACAAAATAGACATGCATTTAAAGAACAAGTAAGACAACTCATTAAAGAAGGAGGTAGTATGGTTGAGGTCATAAAGACCCCAACCCAAAACCGCCCCCCTTATGTCTAGACATGGAGGATTTTTTAAATCCTACCATGGTTACTTTTTCCTTAAACCAAGATTAAGATAACCATGATTTGATAAAGTAACTTGGGTTAGCACTAAAGTAACCATAGTTGGAATAAAGTAACCAAGGTTATTACTAACCTAACCTTGATTAACACTCATGAGAACCCTAACCCTCCTATTTCTCCCTCCAAAACTGTCCACCCCCTTCCCAAGTCCCTAACATGTTTTGATTTAAACCCTTCTAGAAACATCTACCTTCTTGTCATCTTGAGATTCCTCTCAAGATACATTCAAGCAAGAGCATAACACTTAGACAACCCTCATCTCCCTCACCAACAATTCGGCCCCTTCATCTTGAAGGATAGGAATTCAAGCTTCAACTCCAATACTCAAGAAACATCTAGGTAAGTCTTGTTCCAAGCTTCCTTAGGTGAATTCTTATTTGGTGAAGAATGAAGCTCACATGAACTCTTCTCTCCATGTCAAAACCGTGGGTTCCATGGATTAAATTAGGTGAAAGCATTCAACTTTCCTAGGTGGTGTCATATTGAGGTTCTTGCATCTCCATTCCAAGCTCATTTTGGTAAGATGCTCTAGCCCTCAAACATATTCTATTTCTTTTATTGAATAAAGACTAATCTTTTCCTTCATTTTTCCCTTAAAACCGTATGCTCAAGGTGAAGAAGGAGAAGGATTTCAACTCAACTCACTCTATAACCAAGCAAACACAAGAGCTTTAGCTTGAAGAGGCAAGTATACAATGATCTCTCATGATTTATTTAAAGAGTTAGTGACTTGAATGCTTAGAGCTCCTTAAGATTTGATCTTTAGTTGAATATCTTAAGTTTAAGACTACATCTTAGTGATTCGCTAAGAACAATGCCTTGCATGTGAATTATTCCTTCAAAGATGGAGTCTTTTCCTAAATGCATTATGGAATGAGGCTGATCTAGAGTGAAATAAGGTTCACCTAAGTAGGTCTAGACAGGATTAACTTATGATTGTAACACGAAAGGTCCTAAAGAAAAGTATACATGTGAAAGATAGGAGCTTTATGAGATTGATGGTAAGATTAGACTAAGATGACTCTTGAATGTGAATGCATGCTTGAATATATGTTGTAAAATGTGGTTAAGGCACCACATAAGTTTCGGCCTAAAGGATGGAGTAGAAGGTGAACATGGACTTTTGACTTGTATAGATGACAAACTAGCAAACTACTGGACTAGGGCAGAATAGAATGACATTTTAAACGGTTTAAGAAACAACCTTATGGACCTGCAATGAAGCTAATTTTGGTACAATGTTAGCCTTAAGTGAGAGTTGGAAATTCGTTAAAATAAGCTAAGGATTATTTTTAAGAGATTACGCGCTAAAACTGCTCCAGTAGAAAATTCTGGATCTGGGCAGAATTGATCACTGGATTCAATGAATTAAACGAGGACCTTGTGGACCTTCAATAAATCTGGTTTTTGGCACAGAGCTAGTCCCATGAGTATATCAGAGATGAGAGTTGGAATTTTGGTAAAATAAATTGTGGTTAATTTTTAATAAAATAATTGGTGAGACTGTTCAGGCTGTAAATTCTGGAACATGACAGAAAGGTGCAACGTCTTGAATGGCTTGAAAAGGGACCTTGTAGAGGACCAATGTAGCGCCCCAGCCCGATACCGTTATCGGAACCAGTGCACCCGCCGTAGTCTACTATGAGAACTACGAAGCGTCAAGCAGATCAAGCATACATCCTTCATAATGTAAGTCAAAACCAGCGGAAACGTCATAAAATCTAAATCTTCATTGTCAACATTACAATCAGAAACTGCAGCGGAAATAAAACTGTTTGTTCATCTAGCCGACATAAGTTTTAGAACAACATAATAACAATGAGTTTCCAAACTCAAACAAAATAGTCAGCATCTATCTATTCCCTTGTCCATCGTCCCATTGAGCCCACTCGCCGTCGTCTTCGATAAATATCAACTCATAATCAGGCTCACCTGAAAAGGAGACAGAATGATTGTTCTTAGCGAAAACTTCGCCAGCAAGTAACCCGTCTATACACCCTACGGAATCACACACGTCGAGTCACCAGTGTATAAAACATTGCCCAAAAATAAGGTGCTCGGGTTAGCAATAGCATCTTAGTAAGAATTACTCAAAACAGATAAAGCACATATGTGAACACCGATACGAGAACCAACATGTATTAAACAACGTATCACATAAGCAAGTCATAGACTAACCACGTTTCTTGCATGTCAAGTCTTATGCTTCGTGTATCATGATGCATGTACTTCTTTAAAATCACACACAACACCCATGCATATGTCTTCTTTCACAAACATGTCATGCATGTCATTTCACAAAACATTTCATCACTTTCCATATCATATTCTTCGCGTAGCAGAACTTTATACCCTGTGGGTGATCAGCCCACAGCCATCATAACTTTATACCCCGTGCTGAAAGGTCCACGGCCCCATTACATATATCATATATCCGTGCTGAAAGGTCCACGGCCCCGTTACATATATCATATCCGTGCTGAAAGGTCCACGGCCCCATTACATATATCATATATCCGTGCTGATAGGTCCACGGCCCCATAAAATACTTCATTTTCCGTGCTGATAGGTCCACGGCCCCATAACATACTTTATACCCTGCTGTTGATTCACAGATCACGCTCTTTACACCCTGCTTTCGCAGACGTGACTTTTATACCCTGTGATCAACCAGCAGCCATTTTGTCTTTCGCAAACTTTACCTTTCTTGTTCTTTTGCAAAACATATCTCAAATCAAATGCAAGTGCCCATGTCATGATGCAGGATGCACAGATAGCTTCATATCAACATGTAGCACACACACACATACATCTTGTCTATCAAGGATATGGTTTTGCACCTCAAACTCTCCCTAAACGTGTTTTACCAAGTCCATTTGTCTCACTTATTCACTAGAATTCAATCTTATGCTTACTTAATCAAACTTACCATCTACACCTCAAATATACCTCGAATACCCTTGCATTTTATGTTCAAAAGAAGTGTATAAAGTTACTACACTTACATAGGGCGCCTAAAGGGTCAAAAATACTTCCAGAATACTTGGAACACCACTTGAAGCGCCTAATGGTACATGAAGCGCCTCTACTAGGCGTTCGAAGTGTTCGGGGATGATTCAGGACACATTGAACACCACATGAAGCGCCTAATGTGACATGAAGCGCCTCATGTAGGCGTTCGAAGTGTTCTGACGGTTCTAAATTTCAGTTTTTCTGTACGGGAAAGCTCCAGGACACATGGAACGCTACATGAAGCGCCTATAGTGACATGAAGCGCCTCATGTAGGCGTTCGAAGTGTTCTGACGATGCCAAACTGCAGTTTTTCTGCAGTAACTTCCACCCAACTCCTTTCTTCTTCAACCCTTCCATATTCAACTCCTAAAGATCCATCTTAACATCTAAATTCATCATACTTAACATACATCTAATCATGAATTGAAGCTTAGTTGTGCCTAACAACATCCACTCTAACTCTTCAATCATTCACCATCTTCAAAGATTGTCATCAACAACAACCAACACCACAAGTCTACAACAATGTCAACTCTCATCCCTCAATTTCCTGCACATACTCTCAACGTCAAAGTGTAGACAATCAACATAAGAGTAGAGCAAGACAATAAGCAAGTCAAGATATACACTTTATGGGCATGCTTGACAACAACAAAGCACCACACAACTATTTTCAGGGATATGGCCCAAAGAACAATACTTTGCACAATTAGCAACAAGACTTACATATAACAAAGCATTTAAAATAGTCAAGACAAGAATACCAATGTGTGATTCATGTTTTCTCTTTGTAAGAACATAGGGCCTAAGTATCAAAATTTACATAAAGCGTATAGAAAGATTACTTGCCTTTGTTTCTAGTTAAGCTTACGGATTTACTGCAGAACTTTGATGAGAATGGAACCTAGAATGGCCTTTTCCTTCCTTCTCTTTCCTTTCTTCTTCTTCTTCCTCTCCTTTTCTCTTCTCTCTCTTTTTCTCAGAATTTTTTCCTTCTTCTTTTGTGTTATAACCGTCCCCCTTAATGCCAATGGGGAGTTATACCAAAGTGTGGTGTAACTCCCTTAACTCCTAGTAGGGACCTTTTAAGTAATTACTCTTAGTTTCTTTTAATTCTACTTTTAACCCCTTTCTTTTGTTCTTCTATGTTTTGTGCAACTAAGTTTTATAATCTTACATAATTAATTAAATTGCATTCAAGGTTAACCTCTAAGTATTGAAAGTTGCGCTTAAAAGACACGGGGTGTAACATTCCACCCCCCTTACAAAAAGTTTCGTCCTCGAAACTTACGTACCTTAGTCAAAGAGCTGAGGATACTTCTCCCGCATTTGTTCTTCGAGCTCCCAAGTGGCTTCACGCTCCGTGTGATTGCTCCATTGAACCTTTACATAAGGGATCACTCGCTTCCTCAACACTTGATCCTTTCGGTCCACAATTTTCACGGGTACTTCCTCATATGTAACATCGTCCTTGAGTTCCAAAGGTTGAGCTTCAAGTACATGACTTGGATCCGCCACGTACTTTCTTAATTGTGACACGTGGAATACATTGTGAACTTGTGCCAACACCGGAGGTAATGCCAACCTATATGCCAAGGCGCCTACCTTCTCCAGTATTTCATAGGGACCAATGAAACGAGGGCTTAGCTTGCCTTTTACTCCAAATCTCATGACGCCCTTCGTAGGTGATACCTTCAAATAAACTGTTTCTCCCACGTCGAAATCCAATGGTCGTCGTTTGGAATCTGCCCAACTCTTGCTACGATCCTGAGCCGTCTTGAGTCTTTCCCGAATGACCTTCACCTTCTCTGGCGTTTTCTCTAATAGCTCAAGTCCAGTAATGGTTCTCACGCCCACTTCGTCCCAATAAATCGGAGACCTACATTTCCTTTCATACAAAGCCTCAAAAGGAGCCATACCAATTGCGCTGTGGTAACTATTGTTATAAGAAAACTCCATCAGCTTTACCATTCCGTTCCAACTTCCTTTGAAATCCAACACGCAAGCTCTTAGCATATCTTCCAAGGTTTGAATTGTCCGCTCGGACTGTCCATCAGTTTGGGGATGATACGCCGTACTCAACCTTAATTCCGTCCCTATGGCTTCTTGGAATGCTGTCCATATATAAGCTCACTAATTTGTCAAGAGGTGCTTCACTTGAAACGGGTAAGAAATGGGCAGACTTTGTTAAACGATCCACGATAACCCAAATCATGTCACATCCACTTCTTGTCTTGGGTAAACCAGCTACAAAATCCATTGTGACATGTTCCCATTTCCATTCCGGAATTTCCAACGGCATCAACAATCCACCAGGCCGTTGGTGTTCCGCCTTGACTTGTTGACACACCAAACACCTCTCTATGAATTCCGCAATATGTCTTTTCATCCCAGACCACCAATAGTAACTCTTGAGATCTCGATACATTTTGGTGCTACCGGGGTGTATTGATAACCTCGAATTATGAGCTTCTTGCAAAACTTCTTTCCTAAGTTCGTCAACGTCCGGCACGCATAATCTTTCCCTAAACCATAAGCTCCCATCATCCTTAGTCCGAAATCCTTCAACTGGACTATGTTTCACCCTTTCTATTATCTCACTTAAAGCCTTATCTCTCTTCTGTGCCTCCTTTATCCGATCAATCAAACTCGGGGTGATAGTCAATGCTGTCAAAACGTTCACCGTGGATTCAATCAAATCTAAACCAAACTCCTCCATCTCTCTTTCCAGTGGTGATTGTCGTGCATGGTTGGACTTCCTACTTAAGGCGTCGGCTACCTTATTAGCCTTTCCCGGGTGATAATGAATAGTTAGGTCATAGTCTTTTAGCAATTCCAACCATCTCCGCTGCCTCATATTCAATTCCTTCTGCGAAAACAAATACTTTAGGCTCTTATGATCTGTGAATACCGCGCACTTCTCTCCATACAAATAATGCCGCCAGATCTTCAAGGCAAACAAAACCGCGGCGAGTTCAAGATCATGTGTGGGGTAGTTTTGCTCATAAGGCTTTAACTGTCTTGAGGCATACGCGATGACTCGTTCGTTTTGCATTAAGACACAACCTACAAACAAGACGTTAGTCTAAACTTAATGGGTATACAAGATCATAATCTTATACTATAATTTACGTACCTAACCCGTTCTTTGACGCATCACTATAAATCACAAATCCATCCGTTCCAGAGGGTTGAGCCAATACTGGAGCTGTCGTTAATCTCTTCTTAAGCTCCGTGAAACTTTGCTCGCATTCCGCCGTCCACTCAAACTTGGACTTCTTTTGAGTAAGGCGACTAAGAGGTACGGCAATTCTCGAGAATCCCTCAACACCCTTCCTCAATGCTTTGCGTGCTTGTGCGACAGACACATATACCTTCTTGGGGACTTTCTTTCGTTCTGCATCTCCCTGAAATATTACCTCCTCCATCTTATCATTCTTGATTGTCACTTGCTTCAACCGACAATCAATATTGGCGTGATTCTTAGCCAACCAGTCCATTCCTAATATAACGTCGAAGTCATACATCTGGATAGGGATCAGTGTGGCAGAGAATGCTTGTCCTTCAAACTCCAATTCGCAATCTCGATACTGCTGGTATGAAACCATAATCTGATCTCCGGTCGCTTGTACGCGATACGGAGTCTCTAACCATTCAGGCAAACTACCCAAGTGCTTAGTGAATCTCTTCGCTACAAAGGAATGGCTTGCGCCGCTATCGAAAAGTACATTGGCAGGCATCTTATTTACTAAAACCGCACCTAAAGCCACATAAAGTTTTGCACACAAAAGTTACGCACATAGACACTTAACTCAATATGAATTCAAACTTAGTTTAGAGGATACCTGCTACTACATCGGTAGCCTCCTGCACATCTGTGTCCGTCATTAGATGTACACGGGCATTTGCTCGAGGCTTCACTCTCGGCTGCTGAGCCGCCTCTCCAGGGTTATTCTTCTTCATCTCCGGACAGTCTCTAATCAAGTGACCCACTTGGCCACATCGGAAACATGCTCCGACTACTTTCCTACACTCTCCAACATGGTTCCTGCCGCAATGTGGACAAACTCCTATAGCCTGCTGAGCTACTTGATTCTGGGGTGGCAGTCTCTGAAAATTCCCAACTGGCCCTCTCTTCGGAATCTTGACCCAACGTCCGGGTCTTCCACCCACTCTCACATCCTCCCTTGGTCTCTTGCCTCTATCAGACCCTCCAACACTAGCTGCTCTCGCCGCCACTCGGCGAAAATCACTTTCAACACGGTAACACGCATCTAGCATATCCTCATAAGTTTTCATCCCTGCATTCACTATCGCCGATTGTATCCTCGAATCCAAACCCCTCTCAAACTTTGTCATCTTAAGACGATTATCAGACATAATCGCAGGGGCAAACTTACCTAAGGCATGAAAACGATCTGCATACTCCGACACCGTCATCCTTCCTTGCTCCAGTCTGTCAAATGCTCTTATCTTGTCCAATATTGCAGTCTCCGGTACATAGTACTTAAGGAACACATCACAGAACTGAGTCCACGAGATCGGTGGAGTCATTCTTAACACCATTCCTTCCCACCATTCGCCAGCCTTGCCACTTAGAAGGGGTGTGGCTACCTCAACTTTTATCTCATTCGGAACTTGCACCAGCCGGAAACATTTCTCAACCTCAGCCAACCAATGCTGAGCCTCTTCCGGATCCGTACATCCACCGAACTCCGGCACCCTCATCTTCCTCATCTCTCCATAAAAGAACCTGATGTTATGCTGCGGCGGTGGTGGAGGCGGAGGCTGATGTTGCTGCACATACCCTTGTGCAATGACCGTCAGCGCATCAGTGAGTACTTGGGGTAAAACCACTTGTGGTGGCTGGTTCTCCTGTCCATTGCCAGAGTTGCCTGCGTTATCTCTTCTTGGAGGCATATTTCTCTGAAAAGTTAACATTTCATTAGCATTCAGTAATTACAAAAAGGTTACTGAAGGCTCGAATGCGTACTAATAGGTGAGGTGTGTAGTACCACTATTAATACAAAGTTGGATAATAAGACGCGCTCGCACACACCCAACCCATATCATACTTAACCACTAAAGAGATCAACACTTATAACTAAAGATCAACCTTAAAGGAGAATCATAGCTTAAGAGTCTAAAAGATCATGAACTTAAGTTTCCGAAATAGATCTGAAGCCTAGTCTCTGATACCACCTGTAGCGCCCCAGCCCGATACCGTTATCGGAACCAGTGCACCCGCCGTAGTCTACTATGAGAACTACGAAGCGTCAAGCAGATCAAGCATACATCCTTCATAATGTAAGTCAAAACCAGCGGAAACGTCATAAAATCTAAATCTTCATTGTCAACATTACAATCAGAAACTGCAGCGGAAATAAAACTGTTTGTTCATCTAGCCGACATAAGTTTTAGAACAACATAATAACAATGAGTTTCCAAACTCAAACAAAATAGTCAGCATCTATCTATTCCCTTGTCCATCGTCCCATTGAGCCCACTCGCCGTCGTCTTCGATAAATATCAACTCATAATCAGGCTCACCTGAAAAGGAGACAGAATGATTGTTCTTAGCGAAAACTTCGCCAGCAAGTAACCCGTCTATACACCCTACGGAATCACACACGTCGAGTCACCAGTGTATAAAACATTGCCCAAAAATAAGGTGCTCGGGTTAGCAATAGCATCTTAGTAAGAATTACTCAAAACAGATAAAGCACATATGTGAACACCGATACGAGAACCAACATGTATTAAACAACGTATCACATAAGCAAGTCATAGACTAACCACGTTTCTTGCATGTCAAGTCTTATGCTTCGTGTATCATGATGCATGTACTTCTTTAAAATCACACACAACACCCATGCATATGTCTTCTTTCACAAACATGTCATGCATGTCATTTCACAAAACATTTCATCACTTTCCATATCATATTCTTCGCGTAGCAGAACTTTATACCCTGTGGGTGATCAGCCCACAGCCATCATAACTTTATACCCCGTGCTGAAAGGTCCACGGCCCCATTACATATATCATATATCCGTGCTGAAAGGTCCACGGCCCCGTTACATATATCATATATCCGTGCTGAAAGGTCCACGGCCCCATTACATATATCATATATCCGTGCTGATAGGTCCACGGCCCCATAAAATACTTCATTTTCCGTGCTGATAGGTCCACGGCCCCATAACATACTTTATACCCTGCTGTTGATTCACAGATCACGCTCTTTATACCCTGCTTTCGCAGACGTGACTTTTATACCCTGTGATCAACCAGCAGCCATTTTGTCTTTCGCAAACTTTACCTTTCTTGTTCTTTTGCAAAACATATCTCAAATCAAATGCAAGTGCCCATGTCATGATGCAGGATGCACAGATAGCTTCATATCAACATGTAGCACACACACACATACATCTTGTCTATCAAGGATATGGTTTTGCACCTCAAACTCTCCCTAAACGTGTTTTACCAAGTCCATTTGTCTCACTTATTCACTAGAATTCAATCTTATGCTTACTTAATCAAACTTACCATCTACACCTCAAATATACCTCGAATACCCTTGCATTTTATGTTCAAAAGAAGTGTATAAAGTTACTACACTTACATAGGGCGCCTAAAGGGTCAAAAATACTTCCAGAATACTTGGAACACCACTTGAAGCGCCTAATGGTACATGAAGCGCCTCTACTAGGCGTTCGAAGTGTTCGGGGATGATTCAGGACACATTGAACACCACATGAAGCGCCTAATGTGACATGAAGCGCCTCATGTAGGCGTTCGAAGTGTTCTGACGGTTCTAAATTTCAGTTTTTCTGTACGGGAAAGCTCCAGGACACATGGAACGCTACATGAAGCGCCTATAGTGACATGAAGCGCCTCATGTAGGCGTTCGAAGTGTTCTGACGATGCCAAACTGCAGTTTTTCTGCAGTAACTTCCACCCAACTCCTTTCTTCTTCAACCCTTCCATATTCAACTCCTAAAGATCCATCTTAACATCTAAATTCATCATACTTAACATACATCTAATCATGAATTGAAGCTTAGTTGTGCCTAACAACATCCACTCTAACTCTTCAATCATTCACCATCTTCAAAGATTGTCATCAACAACAACCAACACCACAAGTCTACAACAATGTCAACTCTCATCCCTCAATTTCCTGCACATACTCTCAACGTCAAAGTGTAGACAATCAACATAAGAGTAGAGCAAGACAATAAGCAAGTCAAGATATACACTTTATGGGCATGCTTGACAACAACAAAGCACCACACAACTATTTTCAGGGATATGGCCCAAAGAACAATACTTTGCACAATTAGCAACAAGACTTACATATAACAAAGCATTTAAAATAGTCAAGACAAGAATACCAATGTGTGATTCATGTTTTCTCTTTGTAAGAACATAGGGCCTAAGTATCAAAATTTACATAAAGCGTATAGAAAGATTACTTGCCTTTGTTTCTAGTTAAGCTTACGGATTTACTGCAGAACTTTGATGAGAATGGAACCTAGAATGGCCTTTTCCTTCCTTCTCTTTCCTTTCTTCTTCTTCTTCCTCTCCTTTTCTCTTCTCTCTCTTTTTCTCAGAATTTTTTCCTTCTTCTTTTGTGTTATAACCGTCCCCCTTAATGCCAATGGGGAGTTATACCAAAGTGTGGTGTAACTCCCTTAACTCCTAGTAGGGACCTTTTAAGTAATTACTCTTAGTTTCTTTTAATTCTACTTTTAACCCCTTTCTTTTGTTCTTCTATGTTTTGTGCAACTAAGTTTTATAATCTTACATAATTAATTAAATTGCATTCAAGGTTAACCTCTAAGTATTGAAAGTTGCGCTTAAAAGACACGGGGTGTAACAACCAATAAAGCTGATTTTTGGCATGGTAATAATACCATGATTGAAGTGAACACACCAGCTGGAATTTTGGTAAAACAAGTTCTGGATTATTTTTAATGAATTAATTAGTCAAACTGTTCAACTGAAATCACTGGAACCAACCTGAAGTTTAGTAACGACTTTCTAGACTCAGAAAGGGGACTTAGAAAAATGAAGATAGGCTAAATTTCGGTAGGATACTAGTTCCACATGTTTATGATTTATGGGAGTTGGAATTTCTGAAAACCGAATCACGGATTTGTCGCAATTGAATTTTTGGTAAAATGGGTCAGTTCAGTTTCAGCACCTAACCCATTTCGGAAATTAATTAAACAAGCCCCTTTATGGTTACTCAAATAATCTGAAATTTTTACGACATGTCTCTAAGATTCTACCAAACGTATTTGTGACAAAAGATTATGCAATTGGACCCATTTGGTTAGCTTAACCGTCCCATGAATATGAAGTAAAAGTCTGGAAATATTCAGTTCCAAAACTATGCATGTTATAAGGAATGCCTACGATTATTCATGTCATGACTTGCATTGCATATCACCATGATCATGAAACTGGTTTTATGGATTTTACTTATGCAAGCAAGTTTTATAAGCGACTATGTTTTCGTTATGCATGAAAAGTTTTTATGGTCCCATGTTTTTAAAGAAAGCTTCATGATTCCTTTGCCGGCCAAGCATGCGACTAACCCGACTCCAGACCCAGGGTTAATTGGTCTGATGACATGATATGTTCTGGACCCGTTCAGATCCGGGGTTAATTGATCTGATATCTGTTCTGGACCCGTTCAGATCCGGGGTTAATTGGTCTGATGGTATGTTATGGACCCGCTCAGATCCGGAGTTAATTGATCTGACACTCTGTTTTTACGACATGTTACTTTATGGAACCAAAATGATGTTTTGACATGACATGACATCATGCATTGCATCTTGCATAACTCACGATCATGAGGACATGTTGCATGTTACAGTTAGTGGTTATAAGTTATTACTGGTATAGCATTTCCTAAAAACATGCTTAAGCCGAACGTCAAGCAAGCTCAGGATTTAAGATCAGACATGAATTATGATTCCTTGAGGTTTTTGGGGTAGTACATTCATGTTATGATTCTTTACGTATTTCATGGTAGTTTATTGTATTCTTGCTGGGTGATTTTTATCAATCACACTTTATTTTTCCCAAAGCCAGATAATGCCAAGATAGAATAGATCGAGGACGAGCCGAGGATACCCTATCCATAGGCAAGGAGTGTCGTATCCCGAACACTCGCAAGTACTCTTATCTCTCGTCGATCTATAAAAGCCTTATCATCCTTCGGTGAAATATTCCATACTTTATTCCTATCGATTATCTTAATATTGCCAAGCTTGTTAATGTCGAATATTCACATATTTAATTCAAGTATCGTTTATTCGCCGTGAATTATCCGATTCTTAATATGTAGCATAACACCTTTTATTTAATTATGTCCCATGTTGTGTGATATGTGAGAAAATAATTTCCCTCCCCACACACATAAAAAAAATTCGGCCATAATAAGTCTCCAAGAGACTAGAAGATTCTTCAACCAACCACCAACACCTTCTTAATTGTGGTGTGCTAGCTACCTTCTTAACTCCTTATCAAAAGTTGTAAAAGACAAACAAGTAATTAGCCTAGCCTAATAAAGTCTTATTTCCCTCTCCCAACCCTCCTAGAATCGTCCCCCATAGCCCTTAAAGACCCCATTTGATTTTCAAACCCATCTTCTCAAATATTTTAAGTTATAAACCCTAAAACATAACTCCAAGCAAGAATGATATCTCAAGTGCTCCTTCCCCAACACATCATCCAGGCCGAAAACTTTAGGAGTCAAGGGAGGAATAGAAGTCTCATCAACCTAAGCTCATAAGCATCTCAATTAAGTAAGTAATGTCTTATTTTATATCTCCATTGATGGAATTTTAGTATAGTAAGCTTGAATGGTAACCCATGTTAATTTTTCCAAAAGCCGTGGGTTAGGAGGGCTCAAGTGGGAGTTCTAGTTCATCAATCTCATCTAAGAAGAAGATTTAGAAGAACCTAGGCTTGATTCTAAGCCTTGAGGTAAGTTTCTAAGCATTTTGTGGTTCATTAGTATTCTTTTAATGTTGGCCTTGTGTTGACCCAAAATCCGTGTGTTATGGCTCAAGTGGAGGGAACCCCAAGTGATTCAAGCTACCTTGAAGTTAATCTATCTTCTAAAGCTTCATTTCAAGGCAAGTATACTTTAACCTCTTACAATATATGTGATTATGTGCATACTCGAATGTCTAGAAGCTTAGGACATAATTTTAGTGAAAATATGCCTAAGTTGTTATCTTTTCGTATGTATTGAAAGGTTGTGTGGCGCCCTGCACCCCAGCCTAGCCGGATACATGTCGTAGTCCATGACAAAATATACGGACTTTCCTGCTTACACATCAACAGGTAAGCGAAGACTGAGGCAGAATATAAACTTTTAAATTAGAACATTCTAAACATCCATCATAAAGTCTACAACCAGGTTCTTGAAATAAAGAAAGTCTGAAAATCCGAAAATCAATGTTCCCAGCATAAATTCATCAAAGTCCATCAAACATAACTGTCATAATAAAAATCCTTAAGCCATCCTCCTCTCGCACTCCTATGGATAGGGAACCCTAGGCTCATCCTCGATCCACTCAACCCTGTTCCCTGCAGGTTCTGGGAGGAAAAATAAGGGGTAAGTAACAACGTCACCAGCAAGTATACCATAAACAATCATGAATTAAATGGAAAGTATACACGAGAACCAAACCCCAAAATATGTTTAGTAACATACCTGACCTTCCAACCAGTATCCTTAGATAACAAGATCATAACTTACGAAATAACATTAAAATCATAACTTAGAGGATCTCAAATCGTAACATACTGGCCTAAGCAACAATGTACCGAACATGCGAGTAGCTATTAAATGCACATGCATGGACATGCACATGTGATGCAGTATGATAAAATAGGGCAAGTTCGTTCATTCTTTCTTTCAAAACATCATCGTCAATAGAAACAAGAGAGTATTCAGATCTATTATATCCGGATATGAGGCGGTCATATTCATCCCTTCGAATCTATTATTTCCAGATCCGAAAACGGTCACATCATCAATCATAGTCGTCAGGTCTATTCTTTCCGGTCCTGAACGGTCATAATCAGGTCTATTCTTTCCGGGCCTGAACGGTCATAATCATCATAATCAGGTCTATTCTTTCTGGGCCTGAACGGTCATAATCATCAGATCAATTAACCCCGGATCTGGAGCGGGTTAATCTGGCAAGAAATAAATGGTACCATATGAATCTTCTTTCAAAACTGAAAACTTCTTTTCTTTAAAAGCGCTTTTGCATCATTCTTTGGCAAAAAATCAGTTTCATAAATCATGTAAATGACGATGATGCAATGCATGACGTGCGATATGGAATTCGTGACAAAATGCATCACCTAAATACAAGTATGACCTGGTTCTTTGAGCTGGGGAAATTTTCCAGAACTTATGCTCTGTTCATGAGGCCTCCAACATAACAAATCAGGCCTATTTTCATACTCTCTTGCCATACATATGCATTACGGTGACTTAGACAGATGTCATAATAATTTCGTAATATTCCGAAATGTCTAAAGTCCTCAAAACATCAGATTACCATAAAAAGGGTACTGCTGAAATCAGCAGGGCTGTACCGCCTTACCTCAGTTTCGTGGGTCATAAAACTTTATTCATTTTGATCCATTACCTAGAAAACATAGCTAATTCACCAAAGAACAGGATTCATAAGGCTAAACATCACATTCAAGCCTAAATGATCAAGATCGAAACCTTACAACTTATGAAATCAAACTGTCTTGTTTTCCAGTTTCGTACCACTAACTTCAACTCAGTTGTTAGCCATCAAAATGGTGGTTTTATGACGGTTTCTTTACATGAACATGTACATTTATGCCTTAGGTAATTACCATAAAAATTCCAAGGCAATCTAATAAGTTTAAGGGGGTCATCTAATCACTTTCCCAAAATGGACACATGAAGAACCTGGAATGAGCAGTTATATCATGAATTGAATTGTGACCAAACCACAACTCCTTTTACCAAAATTCCAACTCACAGATGTCGTACACACATCCAATTATCATCATGTCAAAAATCAGCTCATTTGCTCGTTCCTAAGGTTCATTTTCAAGCCACACGACTTACTACTCAAAACTGTCCTATTCCAGCAACTCTGTTTGAGCAGTTTTACCAAAAACTTCATTAAAAATAATCCACAACTCTTTTTACTAAACTTCCAACTCACACATTTCATAAACATATAAGGCTATCATCACACCAAAAATTAGCCCATTGGAACACTCCTAAGGCCCCTTTTTAGGTCATACAACAGGCAACATAAATCTGTCCAACTCCAATACTTCTGTTTGACCAACTCTTACTAAGCATTTCATTTAGTACAAACCACAACTCCTTTCATTGAAATTCCAACTCACACATTTCATATACATATGAGGTTAACATCACACCAAAGGTTAGCCAATTTAAATACTCCTAAGATTCATTTTCAGGTCATGCAAAACGTCACACTGTTCTGTCCAGTTTCAGTAATTTCATCTTGAGCAGTTCTACCAAAAGATTTATTAAAAACAAACCATAACTCGTTTTACTACAATTCCAACTCTCACTTTTACTACACACATAGCGCTAGTTGCATGCCAAAAATTAACTTAATTGAACACTTCTAAGGTTCGTTCTCAGGTCATACAATCAGCCACAGAAATCTGCCCAGCCCCAGTAGTTTCAGCACTTCTTCATTTTTCATTGTTCAAACATTCTTCAATCAACTTCATTTATTAAGATGACTTACCATACATCAATTACACATTTAGACATAGTTATTCCAAGTCTCCTAACTCATTTTTAGGCCACACATAACTCATACCAAACAGTCACAACACATTCATGTAGCAAGTCATTCAATCATGCCAACACCTTTATTTATAACAACTAGTTTTCATGTCTTATACTTAGAATCTTCAGTTAAGATTCATAGCTTAAAGATGGCCAGTCATTCAAGCATACACTTCACAAATAAGTCAAGATTGTCTAGAGTATACTTGCCTCTTTTAAGCTAGGAACCTTCCTCTAGCTTGAATCTTGGATGAAATGAAGTGAAGTCTCCCTCCAACTTCAATCACACCCCACGGTTTTGGAGGAAGAAAGGGAATGAATGTTAGCTATTATCTTAAGTGAAGAATAGAGCTAAATGAAGGCTAGATTATCTTGCCAAGATGAGGCTTGAATGGAGTTTAATCCACCAAGAAGCTAACACCACTTAGGAGCTTGGAAAGTTTGAACCTAGTGACCATGGAGGTCACGGTTTTGGCAAGCATAAGAGAGGCAATGTGAGCTTCAATCTAAGAATTATGAAATTCAACTAAGTACCTTGACATGCAACTTACCTAGATGATTCTTGGAGCTTGAAGATGAAGAGGATCTTGGCAATTGTAGCTCTAGCCAACCTTATGGAGTGATGAGGGTTTAGAAATAATCTAAGTGTTCAATGCTCTAATATCTTGCTTGTACAATTCTTGATGGTGTGGAGATTGAATATGGAGATGAAGCTATTAACTAAATAGAAGAATAAGACTCCATTGTTGGTGAAGGGGGGCGGGGGGGCGGCGCAAGCATGGTCAAGGGAGGGAGCACAAGGCATGAAAGGAAGGGAGAGAATCTTAGGGTCTTGAAATTTGACTAGCCTTTGTCCCCCATGCTTGCATGAATGGTTTATTTTATTCTTAATTTTCATATAAAATAATAGAATGGGAATTAGAAGGAGTCTTCTAGAATCCTTGGTGAGGGGGGCCGAATTCTAGGGGTGTTGGGAGGGGTATTTCTATTATTTCCCATATTTTCTTATTTCATGTTGGTATAATTACTCTACTACTTGTAATCTCTATTTACTTTTGGGCTTAGTTTTAAGAAGGCCCTTAGGATAAGCCTTCTTATAATTTGAAAAACCTTCTAAGGTCCTTTGAGGCCTTGTGGCCGAAATCTCTTAGGGTCTTGGGGGTGAGTTGGCCATTTTGCATGCTTCATAACTCATACTTGTATGATTATATAATATTTGCTTTGAGCAAAAGTTAAGTAAAGAAGTAATAATAAAACTTGGTAAATTGTACTTAAAGGATGCAACCTTTATTAATTCACTTGTACAATGCTCAAGTACAATATGATTTTCCGCTGGGTACAACATTCTCCCCCCCTTATTACAAGTTTCGTCCTCGAAACTTAGGAGCGTTAATCAAAAAGATGAGGGTACAAGTTCTTCATATTTTCTTCCATCTCCCAAGTGGCCTCATCAATAGTGTGGTGCTTCCATTGCACCTTAACCATAGGAATGGATCGTTTCCTCGGCGCCTTCTCTTTGCGATCAACAATCCTTTCCGGTTCCTCTACATATGTCGCGTCAGCTTCAAATTTCAAGGGTTGATCCTCGATGATATGGCTAGGCTCGTTCACATACCGACAAAGCTGGGATACGTGAAATACATCGTGCAGTTGAGATAGCGATGGCGGTAGTGCTAGCCGATAAGCGACTTCTCCAATTCTCTCAAGAATCTCATATGGTCCTATAAACCTTGGGCTTAATTTTCCTTTGATACCAAATCTCTTAACTCCTTTTGATGGCGATACCTTCAAGAACACCTTTTCCCCAGCTTGAAATTCCAATGGTCGTCGCTTCTCATCTGCGCAAATCTTGCTTCTATCTTGGGCTGCTTGCAACCTTTGCTTGATGATCATTATTTTCTCTCGAGTTTCTTCTACTAGGTCAGGCCCCGTGAAAACTTTATCTCCGATTTCATCCCAATACAGTGGAGAACGGCACTTTCTCCCATATAGTGCTTCATAAGGAGCCATCCCAATAGATCGATGGTAACTATTATTATAAGAGAACTCTACTAGTTTGAGACTCTTGTCCCAACTTCCTCCAAAGTCGAGTATACAAGCTCGCAACATGTCTTTCAGTGTTTGGATGGTTCTCTCCGATTGACCATCCGTCTGAGGGTGAAATCCAGAGCTCATTCGTATCTCAGTGCCCATTGCTTTTTGGAAAGCTGTCCAAAATCGAGATGTGAATCGAGGGTTGCGACCACAAACAATACTCATGGGCACCCCATGCAGGCACACAATCTGATCAACATACATGGTAGCTAACTTCTCCATAGGGGCCTTGATCGTCATGGCCATGAAATGGGCAGATTTTGTCAATCGATCGACTACAATCCAAATAGCGTCATGTCCATTCTTCGTCCTTGGTAAGTCAGTCACGAAGTCCATAGTAATGTGATCCCACTTCCACTCGGGGACTTCAAGAGGTTGCAGTAATCCAGCAGGTCTCTGATGTTCCGCTTTTACTTTCTGACAAACAAGGCATTTCTCTACGAACTCCGCAATTTGCCTCTTCATGCCATGCCACCAGGATTTTTGCTTTAAGTCTTGGTACATTTTGTTGGCTCCAGGATGGATAGACAAACGAGAATTATGAGCTTCACGAAGAACTTCATGCCTTATATCATCGTCATTGGGTACGCATAGTCGTCCTCTAAACCACAAGCTATCATCATTTCTGATCTCAAAATCTTCAGATGGTCTTGTTTTCAACTTGTCCTTAGTTTTCTTCAAAGTTTCATCTCTTTCTTGACCCTCCTTAATCTTGTCAATCAGTGAAGGGATCAATACCAACTTGGCGAGCATGCCATCAATGGAATCAACCATCTCAAGATCAAACTCTTCCATATCACGCTGCAAAGGTGGTTGACGCGGATGGCTTGTCTTTCGACTCAAGGCGTCGGCAACTTTATTGGCTTTTCCCGGATGATACTGAATAGAGAGATCATAGTCCTTCATCAACTCTAGCCATCTTAGTTGACGCATATTTAATTCTTTCTGGGTGAAAAGGTACTTAAGACTCTTGTGATCTGTGAAGATTTCACATCTTTCACTGTACAAATAATGTCTCTATATCTTTAGGGCAAAGACTATAGCAGCAAGCTCGAGATCGTGTACTGGGTAGTTTTGCTCAAACGGCTTCAGCTGTCGAGATGTATACGCAATCACTCGATCTTTCTGCATCAACACACATCCAAGTCCATTCTTAGAGGCATCACTATACACTACAAAAGTTTCACCCGAAATAGGTTGTGCCAAAACTGGAGCAGATGTCAACTTCTCCTTCAGTTCTGTAAAACTCCTTTCACAACCTGAGGTCCATTCGAACTTGGTCTTTTTCTGGGTCAAACGGGTGAGAGGCATAGCAATTCGAGAAAACCCTTCAACAAACTTGCGATAATAACCAGCGAGACCAAGGAAACTCCGTACTTCCGTAACATTCGTCGGCCTTGGCCACTCTATGATTGCCTCAATCTTCTTGGGATCTACACATATTCCATCCTCAGAGATAACGTGTCCCAGAAATGCTACACTGTGCAGCCAAAATTCGCATTTACTAAATTTGGCATACAGTTGCTTCCTTCGTAAAATGTCTAGGACGATCCTTAAATGGGCTACATGGGACTCTTCATCAGGTGAGTAGATCAAGATATCATCGATGAAAACCGCAACAAATTTGTCCAGTTGCTATTGAAATACTCGATTCATCAGATCCATAAATGCTGCAGGGGCGTTGGTCAATCCGAACGGCATTACAAGAAATTCATAGTGTCCATAACGTGTCCGAAATGCGGTTTTCGAAACATCCTCAGCTTTGATTTTTAATTGGAAGTATCCAGAACGAAGATCAATCTTACTGAAGATTCGTGCTCCCTGTATCAAGATATCTTTAGGCAGTGTTCAAAATAGGATTAATCATTGAAATAAAACTCTTAAATCGCTTACCCGAAGCTGATCGAACAGATCGTCGATCCTAGGCAATGGGTATTTGTTCTTTATCGTGATCTTGTTGAGTTCTCGATAGTCGATACACAACCGCATACTTCCATCCTTTTTCTTTACAAACAGTACTGGAGCACCCCAAGGTGAGACACTTGGTCGGATAAGCTTATTTTCTAGCATCTCACACAGCTGCTCCTTTAATTCTTTCAATTCAGCAGGTGCCATTCGATAAGGAGCCTTTGATATCGGCTCAGCTCCCGGAATTAGATTGATTTCAAATGCTATTTCCCGATCTAGAGGAAGGCCCGGTAATTCCTCTGGGAAGACATCAGAATATTCTCGAACTACCGGAACTTGCGAAGGGTCATGTGACGCTTGATCAACGTGTAGCGCATAAACTAAAAATCCTTCGTGCCCTTTCTTTAACGCCTTACTGGCACGAATCGCATTCACATATATGTTTTTAGAAGATTTCTTCAGCTTCAAACCTCCCTGAAAAGTCACCTCCTTTCGTGTTGGGTCCTTAATAGTAACCCGCCTTTCACTGCAATCGATGTGCGCGAAGTTCCTGGAAAGCCAATCCATTCCAAGAATTATGTCGAAGTCGCTCATGTGTATGGGGATCAAGTCTGCTATAAATCGTTGTTCATCGAATTCAATTTCACATCCGTTGTACAATTGATGGGAGACAAGCACCTGGTCACCAGCTGCTTGAACTTTATAGGGTGTCTCAAGGGGGACTGGACTATGGTCAATATTCTTTGCGAATTTCTTCGAGATAAATGAGTGGCTAGCGCCACTGTCAAACAATACATTCGCAGGTACAAAACACACTAACATAGTTCCTGGATCATGCAAGGTTAACTAAGAAAACAACAATGCAACGATTTTTTTGCAAATATTTAATTATTGCATGACTTTTAAAACATACCCGTCACTACGTCATTAGCCTCCTCAACTGCTGCATCAGTCATAGCATGGACTCTTGCATTAGCGCGCTGACGTTGATTCCTTGGTTGTTGCTGCTGCTGTGTCCCCTTCTCTGGGCAGTCTTTACTTATATGTCCAACTTTTCCACATCCGAAGCACGTGGTCCCCTTATCTGGACAATCCTTGAGGATATGACCCACCTTCCCACACCCAAAGCACTTACCTGCCTGGATAAAACACTCCCTAATGTGACGCTTCTTACAGTGAGAACAGGTCGAAATAGCGGGCTGCTGGCCCTGATTCTTTGTCTGATTCTTCTGCTGAGATCGGTGTTGAAAACGGTTCTTCCCTTGTCGTCCTGGTCCTCTTGAATTCTGCCTAGCCGCTTTGCGGGACCCTCCATTTCCTCACACTTCCCTTCCTCTTTCCTGTCCCATCTCATCTCGGCGAATAATATCTCTCTCAATTCTGTAGCAAGCATCCAACAGTGCACCAAAATTGACTGGATTCGCATTAACTAACCATGTTCGGATTCTTGGATTTAATCCTCTCTCAAATTTCAGCATTTTGGTCTCCTCGTCATTCATGGTATGTTGTACCCCAACGACCATGTACTTGAAACTATGAATAAGTGACGAAATAAAAGCGATGATTCCTTCACGTGCATGTTACTTGAGTCAAATTAGCGCTTCTTTATTTAAATTCTTTAAGTCCATCTAGGACAGACACTAAATAGTTATACCAGCGAACGTCACAAGGTGTGTGGTACCCCTTGTGAATTCGGCCAAAGGCCATTGATCACCCTTGAAGTAAACTCGTTCTTGTAAGAATACAAACATAATTGATACTCACAAAGCAAGATTAAAATCATATTAGATAAAATAGATAGTAGCATAAATTATATAAATGTGGGACATGTTAATTATGAAATGACCAAAACACCCCCAAAGGCCCCCTTATTTTCGGTCAAGACCCTCCCAAGGGATCTAGAACCCTCCACAAATTAACCTAAATAAACCAAATAATATTAAATGCCAAAATCAACAAACATGCAAAGAATAAACTAGTAAAATAAAAGAAAAGAAGACATGCATGCAAGAAGGAAATGATAAAAAATGAAAGCATGCAAACATGCCCTTACACAATTACAAACCCAACACCCTTTTCTCAACTTTTCACAAAAGCCTTGTCCCTCCATTAGACTCCCCCACCGTCGGTTGCCTCCCCATTATCCCCCCCAACATATTTTATTTTAGCCACCACAAGCTCATCTCAAACCATCTTGGAAATCCTCTCAAGCAAAGCCTAGTAAAACTTAGCAAAATTTCCACCCTTCCATCACCAAGAAAATTTTCGGCCCCTCCCTTCTTGAAGGCTAGAAGTCCTCAATCAAGATTCATCTTCAAGACTCAAGAGACAGCTAGGTAAGTCTTGTTCCAAACTTCCTTAAGTGAATTCTTATTTAGTGAAGAATGAAGCTCACATGAACTCCTCCTCTCCATGCCAAAACCATGGGACTCCATGGTTCAAATAGGTGAAAACCATCAACTTTCTTAGGTGGTGACATCTTGTGGTGCTTGAATCTCCACTCCAAACTCATTTTGGTAAGATGCTTTAGCCTCAAATGAATCCTATTTCCTCTATTTGAATAAAGACTAATCTTTTCCTTCCATTCTCTCTTAAAACCGTATGCACAAAGAAGGAGGAGAAGGATTTCAACTCAAATCACTCCATAACCAAGCAAAGGCAAGAGCTTTAGCTTGAAGAGGCAAGTATACACTAGACCCTCATGATTTATTTGAAGAATTAGTGACTTGAATGGCTAGATGTTCCTAAGATGTGAACTTTAGAAGAAAACACAAAGTTCAAGTTTGTACCTTAGTGATTTCTTAAGAACATTATCTTGCATGTGACTAATTCCTTCAAAGATGCAATCTTTTCTTACATGCAAAGTGAAATGTCTTAAGATGAATTAAGGTCCACCTAAGTAAGTCTAGGCTAGATTAACTCTTGGATGAAACTTGTGAAGACCTAAGAAAGCATGCATGCGTTAAATGTGAATTTTATGAGGTTGTTTGGGTAAGATTGGAATAACATGGTACTTGAATGTGTTGCATGCTTAAATAAGTGTTGTGAAAATATGTTCTTGTTATCACCTAAATTTCATCCTAAAGGATGAAGATGAAGGTGAATTGAATCCAAGAAAGAACATCTTTGTAAACAAGCATGCTAGTGGTTGTGAACAAACTACCCACTGTTTTGACATGGTGCAAAGAGGACTCAAAATGAGGAATGAAATCTGGACATTCATAGGAAAAAGGTGTATGTGATGACTAATAAGTTATTTCATAAGCACAAGATAATTAGTGGTCACTTGACATGAAAAGAGGGTAAAATGTCAAACCACTGGAGCTGGACAAAATTGAACAGTGAGATGTGTGACCCTAAACTGAACCTTACTAACGTGCTATCAAATTGGTTTTTGGTATGATGTTAGTCATAGGTGTTTAGAAAATGTGAGAGTTGGAATTGTGGTAAAATAATTTATGGATTATTTTTAATAAATGTTTTGGTGAAACTGCTCAGGCTGGAAATTCTGGAACTAGACAGAATAGAGTGACGTTTTAGATGGTTTAAGAACTGACCTTACAGACCTTCAATGAAGCTAATTTTTGGTACAAAGTTATCCTTATGAATGTAGCACAATTGAGAGTTGGAATTTTGTCACAATAAGCTAAGGATTATTTTTAAGAAATTACGCGGTAAAACTACTCCAGTAACAAATTCTGGAGCTGGGCAGAATTGACCATTGATTTCAACGTATTAAAAGAGGACCTTGTGAACCTTCAATAAATCTGCTTTTTGGCACAAACCTATCCCCGTGAGTTTAGTAGAGATTCCAGGTGGAAGTTTGGCAAAATGAGCTATGGTTAATTTTTAATAAAATATTTGGTAAGACTGGTCAGACCTGAAAAACGGGAATTGAGCAGAATAGTGACCTCTTTTCACTGACTTAAAAAGGGACCTTTTAGATGACCAATAAAGCTGATTTTTGGCATGATAATAATTCTATGAGTTTAGTAGACTCGCCAGTTGGAATCTTGGTAAAATAAGTTCTGGATTATTTTTAATGAATTATTTGGTAAAACTGCTCAACTGAAATTACTGGAGTCAACCTGAAATTAGTAACGACTTTCCAGCCTCAGAAAAGGGACTTAGAGACATGCAAATGGGCTAAATTTCGGTAGGATACTAGTTCCATATGTTTATGACTTGGGCAAGTTGGAATTTTTGGAAAATGAATTACGGATTCACCGCAATGGAATTCTTAGTAAAATCTGTCCGCTCAGTTTCAGCACCTAACACAGTTCGGAAAGTAAGTAAATAAGCCCCTTTACGATTATTGAAATAATCTGCAATTTTATGACATGTATCCAAGATTCCACCAAACCTATTTGTGATAAAGGAATTATGGAAATAGACCTAATTGATTAGCTCAACCGCCCTATGAATGTGAAGCGAAAGTCTTGGAAATATTTAACCTCCAAATTCATGTATGTTGATATGTTATAAGGAATGCATACAATTATTCATGTCACGGCTTGCATTCCATATCACGGCATGTATCATGCATGATCATGAAACTGATTTTCATGGATTTTATGATGCAAGCAAGTTTTACAAGCGACTACCTTTTCGTTATGCATGAAAAGTTTTTACGGTCCCATGTTTTTAAAGAAAACTTCATGATTCCTTTGCCAGCCGAGCATGCGACTAACCCGACTCCAGACCCGAGGTTAATTGGTCTGATGATATGATATGTTCTGGACCCACTCAGATTCGGGGTTAATTGATCTGATATCCGTTCTGGACCCGCTCAGATCCGGGGTTAATTGATCTGATATCTGTTCTGGACCTGTTTAGATCCGGAGTTAATTGATCTAATATCTGTTCTGGACCTGTTCAGGCCCGGGGTTAATTGGTCTGATATCTGTTCTGGACCCGCTCAGGCCCGGGGTTAATTGATCTCACACTCTGTTTTTACGACATGTTACCTTATGGGACCAAAATGATGTTTTGACATGACATGACATGACATCATGCATTGCATCTTGCATAATTCACGATCATGAACACATGTTGCATGTCACAACTAATGGTTATAAGTTATTGTTGGTAAAGCATTTCCTAATAACATGCTTAAGACGAATGCCAAGTAAGTTCAGGATCCAAGATCAGGTATGGTATAGCATTCCCCAAAACATGCCTAAGCCGAACGTCAAATAAGTACAGGATCCAAGAGCAGGTATGAATTATGATTATTTGAGGTTTTTGGGGTAATACATTCATGTTATGATTCTTTACGTATTTCATGCTAGTTTATTGTATTCTTGCTGGGCGATCTTTATCACTCACACTTTATTTTTCCCCAGAGCTGGAGAATTCCAAGATAGAATGGATCGAGGACGAGCCGAGAGTACCTTATCCATAAGCGAGGAGTATGAAGAGAGCTAAGCTAAGGACTTTTGTGCTGTCAAGACGATTTGTATTATGACAATGTTTAAACTGTCTGGATTGTTGGTTATGTTATGATTTGGGGTACTACTGCTTTTGGGAACTCAGTAAATTAGTGATGCATGTTTGATTTGAAAAGTTTTAATTCTGCCTAAATTTTACTACCATGTTGAATGATAGCATGGGAATCCACGACTTATGTTATGGATGTTCACATGTTATGCATGACGCCTTGTACTCTCCTCAGTGAAGTACGGCGGGTACACCGTATCCGGACAAGGCCAGGTGCGGGGCGCTACATGGTAGATGGCTGAAACCTGCCCAAAGCTATAAACTTATTGGCATACTCCGCAACCGTCATCCCTTGCTCTTGTATCAGCGATTCAAACTCATGTCTCTTTTGCAACTTTACAGAAGGTGGTATGTAAAATTTGTTAAATTCTTGAAGAAATCTCTCCCATGAAATCGGTCGCGGCAAAGATTGCAAATTGGCCTTCCACCACTGGTTCGCTTCTCCAAGTAAAAATGGTCGGACAGCTTGAGTCTTCACCTCCTCAGGTGCACGAATCAATTCAAAACAATTTTCCACCTCGTCCAACCATTTCTCAGCAGCATCTGAGTCCGATTTTCCCTCAAAGGGCGGAACGTTAGCTCTTTTCAGTTTCTCGAAGTAGTACTGGGCATCCCTGACGGGCTCATGAGGCTGAGGAGCATTCTGCTGTAACATCACTTGACCGATCTGAGTCACGGTCTGACAGAAATTCTGAAAAGCACTAATGTCTGGGATCATCTGTGGCAAAGGCCCCTGGGGTGGATGAATATTCTGAACCGAGGGCGGATTTTGATCTTGTGGCGGTGGTGGAGGAACCTGAGCAGGCGGAGGAGGAATAGGCTCCTGCACATCTGGTCTGACCCTAGCAGGTTTGCCTCGTGGCCGTGCCATATGCACTATGAAGTGTCGGGGTTTTATTCAAGGTTAGAATGTCGAAATAAGTGACGGAATTTAATTAATAATCCACTAGGAATTTAAATGGATAACTCAAGAAGGTATAAAATTTCATAAACAGATTTCGTTACTAAGTCATGACCCTAGTTTCCAGTCTAAATCATCCTAGTCTAAGGTCAACTCTCATCTAAAATCGTGACTTAAAGCTAAGGTCAAACTTAGATTTCTAAAATCATATCTTAATTCTATATTCTGCCCAGATCTAGAGCCTCGGCTCTGATACCACCTGTGGCACCCCGCACCCCAGCCTAGCCGGATATAGTGCGCCTGTCGTACTTCACTACGGAGAGTACCAGGCGTCAATCCATAACATGTCGTAGTCCATGACAAAATATACAGACTTTCCTGCTTACACATCAACAGGTAAGCGAAGACTGAGGCAGAATAAAAACTTTTAAATTAGAACATTCTAAACATCCATCATAAAGTCTACAACCAGGTTCTTGAAATAAAGAAAGTCTGAAAATCCAAAAATCAATGTTCCCAGCATAAATTCATCAAAGTCCATCAAACATAACTGTCATAATAAAAATCCTTAAGCCATCCTCCTCTCGCACTCCTATGGATAGGGAACCCTAGGCTCATCCTCGATCCACTCAACCCTATTCCCTGCAGGTTCTGGGAGGAAAAATAAGGGGTAAGTGACAACGTCACCAGCAAGTATACCATAAACGATCATGAATTAAATGGAAAGTATACACGAGAACCAAACCCCAAAATTTGGTTTAGTAACATACCTGACCTTCCAACCAGTATCCTTAGATAACAAGATCATAACTTACGAAATAACATTAAAATCATAACTTAGAGGATCTCAAATCGTAACATACTGGCCTAAGCAACAATGTACCGAACATGCGACTAGCTATTAAATGCACATGCATGGACATGCACATGTGATGCAGTATGATAAAATAGGGCAAATTCGTTCATTCTTTCTTTCAAAATATCATCGTCAGTATAAACAAGAGAGTATTCAGATCTATTATATCCGGATCTGAGGCGGTCATATTCATCCCTTCGAATCTATTATTTCCGGATTCAAAAACGGTCACATCATCAATCATAATCGTCAGGTCTATTCTTTCCGGGCCTGAACGGTCATAATCAGGTCTATTCTTTCCGGGCCTGAACGGTCATGATCAGGTCTATTCTTTCTGTGCCTGAACGGTCCTAATCATCATAATCAGGTCTATTCTTTCCGGGCCTGAACGGTCATAATCATCAGATCAATTAACCCCGGATCTGGAGCGGGTTAAGCTGGCCAGAAATAAATGGTACCATAGGAATGTTCTTTCAAAACTGAAAACTTCTTTTCTTTAAAAGCGATTTTGCATCATTCTTTGGCATAAAATCAGTTTCATAAATCATGTAAATGACGATGATGCAATGCATGACGTGCGATATGCAATTCGTGACAAAATGGATCACCTAAATACATGTATGACCTGGTTCTTTGAGCTGGAGAAATTTTCCAGAACTTATGCTCTGTTCATGAGGCCTCCAACATAACAAATCAGGCCTATTTTCATACTCTCTTGCCATACATATGCATTAAGGTGACTTAGACAGATGTCATAATAATTTCGTAATATTCCGAAATGTCTAAAGTCCTCAAAACATCAGATTACCATAAAAAGGGTACTGCTGAAATCAGCAGGGCTGTACCGCCTTACCTCAGTTTCGCGGGTCATAAAACTTTATTCATTTTGATCCATTACCTAGAAAACATAGCTAATTCACCAAGGAACAGGATTCATAAGGCTAAACATCACATTCAAGCCTAAATGATCAAGATCGAAACGTTACAACTTATGAAATCAAACTGTCCTGTTTTCCAGTTTCGTACCACTAACTTCAACTCAGTTGTTAGCCATCAAAATGGTGGTTTTATGACGGTTTCTTTACATGAACATGTACATTCATGCCATAGATAATTACCATAAAAATTCCAAGGCAATCTAATATGTTTAAGGGGGTCATCTAATCACTTTCCCAAAATGGACACGTGAAGTACCTGGAATGAGCAGTTATATCACGAATTGAATTGTGACCAAACCACAACTCTTTTTACCAAAATTCCAATTCACAGATGTCATACACATATCCAATTATCATCATGTCAAACATCAGCTCATTTGCTCGTTCCTAAGGTTCATTTTCAAGCCACACGACTTACTACTCAAAACTGTCCTATTCCAGCAATTCTGTTTGAGCTGTTTTACCAAAAACTTCATTAAAAATAATCCACAATTCTTTTTACTAAACTTCCAAATCACACATTTCATAAACATATAAGGCTATCATCACACCAAAAATTAGCCCATTTGAACACTCCTAAGGCCCCTTTTTAGGTCGTATAACAGGCAACATAAATCTGTCCAACTCCAGTACTTCTGTTTGACCAACTCTTACTAAGCATTTCATTTAGTACAAACCACAACTCCTTTCATTGAAATTCCAACTCACACATTTCATATAAATATGAGGTTAACATCACACCAAAGGTTAGCCAATTTAAATACTCCTAAGATTCATTTTCAGGTCATGCAAAACGTCACACTGTTCTGTCCAGTTTCCGTAATTTCATCTTGAGCAGTTCTACCAAAAGATTTATTAACAATAAACCATAACTCTTTTTACTACAATTCCAACTCTCACTTTTACTACACACATAGCGCTAGTTGCATGCCAAAAATTAACTTAATTGAACACTTCTAAGGTTCGTTCTCAGGTCATACAATCAGCCACAGAAATCTGCCCAGCCCCAGTAGTTTCAGCACTTCTTCATTTTTCATTGTTCAAACATTCTTCAATCAACTTCATTTATTAAGATGACTTACCATACATCAATAACACATTTAGACACAGTTATTCCAAGTCTCCTAACTCATTTTTAGGCCACACATAACTCATACCAAACAGTCACAACACATTCATGTAGCAAGTCATTCAATCATGCCAACACCTTTCTTTATAACAACTAGTTTTCATGTCTTATACTTAGAATCTTCAACTAAGATTCATAGCTTAAAGATGGCTAGTCATTCAAGCATACACTTCACAAATAAGTCAAGATTGTCTAGAGTATACTTGCCTCTTTTAAGCTAGGAACCTTCCTCTAGCTTGAATCTTGGATGAAATGAAGTGAAGTCTCCCTCCAACTTCAATCACACCCCACGGTTTTGGAGGAAGAAAGGGAATGAATGTTAGCTATTATCTTAAGTGAAGAATAGAGCTAAATGAAGGCTAGATTATCTTGCCAAGATGAGGCTTGAATGGAGTTTAATCCACCAAGAAGCTAACACCACTTAGGAGCTTGGAAAGTTTGAACCTAGTGACCATGGAGGTCACGGTTTTGGCAAGCGTAAGAGAGGCAATGTGAGCTTCAATCTAAGAATTATGAAATTCAACTAAGTACCTTGACATGCAACTTACCTAGATGATTCTTGGAGCTTGAAGATGAAGAGGATCTTGGCAATTGTAGCTCTAGCCAACCTTATGGAGTGATGAGGGTTTAGAAATAATCTAAGTGTTCAATGCTCTAATATCTTGCTTGTACAATTCTTGATGGTGTGGAGATTGAATTTGGAGATGAAGCTATTAACTAAATAGGAGAAGAAGACTCCATTGTTGGTGAAGGGGGGCGGGGGGCCGGCGCAAGCATGGTCAAGGGAGGGAGCACAAGGCATGAAAGGAAGGGAGAGAATCTTAGGGTCTTGAAATTTGACTAGCTTATGTCCCCCATGCATGCATGCATGGTTTATTTTATTCTTAATTTTCATATAAAATAATAGAATGGGAATTAGAAGGAGTCTTCTAGAATCCTTGGTGAGGGGGGCCGAATTCTAGGGGTGTTGGGAGGGGTATTTCTATTATTTCCCATATTTTCTTATTTCATGTTGGTATAATTACTCTACTACTTGTAATCTCTATTTACTTTTGGGCTTAGTTTTAAGAAGGCCCTTAGGATAAGCCTTCTTATAATTTGAAAAACCTTCTAAGGTCCTTTGAGGCCTTGTGGTCGAAATCTCTTAGGGTCTTGGGGGTAAATTGGTCATTTCGCATGCTTCATAACTCATACTTGTATGATTATATAATATTTGCTTTGAGCAAAAGTTAAGTAAAGAAGTAACAATAAAACTTGGTAAATTGTACTTAAAGGATGCAACTTTTATTAATTCACTTGTACAATGCTCAAGTACAATATGATTTTCCGCTGGGTACAACAGGTTGAATGATAGACCTCTCTTATGTTGCAATATAAAGCATGTTTAAACTGGAAATAAGAGTTAAAAGTGATGGATTAGGGGCTGCCCTATGTTTGGTATTGAATGAAACATGATTGGTATAAAGCCTAGAATTTTTTAGTGGTTTTAGTATGAGAAATTGTTGGACTAGAGGACTGTTTTGTTTAGAAGGAATGAACAGCCTGTATGAACGACTTTTGCATGCTAAAAAGGACTTTAATTAGTACAGGGAAGCCTTGTTACGTCTATTGAATGACCATTAACTTGGGTTATAGGCTAAAGAATGAAAATTAGGAAGGAAAGGATACTTCTATGCATGTCGGTTGAAAACAGAATCCTGGACAGTTTTATGCTAAATTGATGGATTTAGTTAAGGACCTTCTAAACGTTAGATTGAGCTGATGTTTGGTATGGTCGTAGCTTATCATGTCTATTTTGTTGTGGAGTTGGAATTTCTGGAAAATCGTTTGTGGATTGGTCAGAAATGAATTTTTAGTATCAAGGGGTCAAACCAGTTCCGGGGTTGTACCACTTTGGGGAGAAAAATTATTTAAGTGCCTTAAACATCTTGGATTGATATGAAATTTTTACAAGAAGTACCTAAGACATAGGGCTAAATATTCATGTAAAGAAATGGATTTTATCTATTGATCTTGGTGGTAAACCTTTAAGGTAAATTTGGTGTAACATTCTGGAAAACAGGACAGATTGACCCTTTGTGCTTGTATGACTTGTATTGTGTTTATTTTGACTTGTTTTGGTAAATGGGCATATGGATATTGTTCACAAAATAAATATAAAAGATTTCCAGGTACTAACCCCATAATGAGTTTATGAATGGAGACAAGGTAAGAAACTGAGTTGAGAGTGCAGCAGAATTCCTGTTGTACCTTTGTTGGGAGTTATTTTTATTAAGATACCCACGCTTGTCGGAATCGCGTGAAATTTTTACAGAATGTAGTTAAGATCATGTGGTGCATATCCATATTTTTAGTTTCTGGAAAATAGGCCAAAAAAGGTTGATTTTGAGGCCGGGCAATACAGGACATGCT
>AP025049.1:16569584-16656606 GCA_036186865.1 Eustoma russellianum
AAAGGGAAAGTACGGCGGGTGCACCATACGAGGGGTAGCCGAGTACGGGGCGCTACAAGGAGAATGAAGGAAGCTAAGCTTCAGGACTTTTGTGCTGCCAAGACGTTTTGTATTTTGACTATGTCTGGACTCTCTGGATTTCAGTTATGTTATTTTGTGTGATTACGACTTTGGAACTTAGTAATTTAGTGATGCATGTTTAATTTGAAAAGTTTTAATTCTGCCTAAATTTTACTACCATATTGAATGTTAGCATGGGAGTCCATGATTTATGTTATGGATTTTCGCATGTTATGCATGACGCTTCGTACTCTCCTTAGTGAAGTACGGCGATGCACCGTATCCGGACGAGGCCCGGGTGCGGGGCGCATCACATATTGCATCTGAATGTCCTAATGTGAAACGCATCATGTACATAGAGGAGATTGGAGAGTATTGTTCTGATTCTGAGCATGAAGTGGACGAGCATGTTGATGAGGTAGAAGAGGAGGAGGTTGAGGAATGCACTATTGAGGAAGAACTTGCATCTAGAGAACTTTTAGTTGTTAAGAGATCACTTAATGCACAAACTAAAGTGGATGAACATGAACAAGAGAGAGAGAACATATTTCATACACATTATATGATAAAAGGAAAATTGTGCACCATGTATGTAGATGCAGGATCTTGTACTAATGTTGCTAGTGTAGAATTAGTGAGGAAGCTTGACTTACCGATGACTGAACATCCGCGACCTTATAGTTTGACATGGCTTAATGATTGTGGTGAAATTAAAGTGAGTAAGCAAGTTTTGGTTTCATTGTCCATAGGTAATTACAAGGATGACATTCTTAGTGATGCTGCACTCATGCATGCTAGTCTTATTCTCTTGGGACGACCATGGCAATTTGATAGGAGAGTCATTCATGATGGTTACCTTAATACATATTCATTCAAGATGGACAACAAGATGTATAGATTGTGAGCATTGCCCCCGCACAAAGTCTATGAGGATCAAAAATGCCTTGCACAAAAGCGTTCAGGTCCTACTGAAATAGAGGCTGAAAAGAAATTTCTTGAAAGTCTCAAGCAAGAAAATACTTGGCTTGATTCCCGTAAGGGCTCGGCCAAGGAGGGGACAATGAAGGAAGGTTCGGCCAAGGCTGAATCTTCGATGAAGAAAAACTTAATCAAGCACGAAAAGAAGCATGCATTCTTTGCTAGTCATTCTGAGGTTTCACATGCTTTATATGATCATAAAACTATTTATATGATGGTTTACAAAGAATCATTGTTTTTTCTGAGTGACTTACCCTCCACTTTACCTAGTGGAGTTGTATCTTTGCTTGAAGAATTTTCAGGTTTGTTCCCTGAGGAGGAACCTGCTGGATTGCCACCTCTGCACGGGACAGAGCACAAAATAGATTTCATACCCGGTGATACATTGCCTAATAGACCAGCCTATAGGGAAAACCCAGAGAAGACCAAAGGAGTTGAAGGGAAAAAGCATATTTCGGAATGTGATTTCTGACAGGACCAGTTTTTGTAAAATGGCTGTATCTATCGAATGACAAGGACAAATTCGGTGATTCAAGTTGCATTAAAAATAAAAACAAAGATTTAAAATGTTTCTTGTTTGCACATTTCCAGAAGAAGTCTCCATGATGGCCAAACACAGCATTGATGTTCAAGTATTTTTCTGCAGAATTATGTGACACACTTTCAGTAATTTGGACTTCTCTCATCAATGGGTGGGCCAAATTCAGAGAACTTCATATGTTTAGTTTTTTAATTTTAATGGGCTACAATTCTCTAAGAGGAGTCAAGGCCTAACCCGAGCTGAAATGGATCCAAAAACAGGCCACAATGCAGATCAGTTTTGAAGAGCCGATACTGAAAACTTTCTGGACACCCAAATTGTGAATGGACATATCTGACTCATTCCAAGTCCAAATGAGGTGATTCTAAAGCCCACATTTAACTACACATCTGGATCCACATTTCTCAAGTGGATAGTAAGACCAAAATCGACTTCTAGAAGGGTCAAACAGATGCTGACAAATTGCACAAATTTAGGCTGTTTGTTTTTGTAGCTTTTTGACTAGCTTTTTCTTTAACATTGTATACTATATTTTTATACTTTTTTTCCCTATATAAAGGGACGCCAAACGACTCTAAGGAGGGGAGAATACATCCAAAAAGAATTCTTATGCAAAATAGCATATTTTCTCTTTAGAAACACTTGTGAGTTTTGCTTTGATTTTCTTAAGAACAACTTGAGAGTTTTCTTTGTTTCTTTGAAGATCAAAGTTAGAATCCAATCAAGGTGTGAGCAACCTTGTGGGGGATATCCAACATCAGAGGTGTGGCCATCCAAGATGGTGGAAACTTGCTTGGGAAATGGGTAAATTTTGAAGGAGGAAGGCTCAAACAAAATTTTGGTGAACAACGACTAGGAGGGAGGTCAAATCTTGCCTATAACCGTTAAGGATCCAAGTGTTAGAGGAGACGATCTGTACGAAGAGTGACATCCACGCATCACGTACCCATGTTGCCCTAGCCAATAGCAAACCAAGGAAACCAGCAAAGTGAAAACGCCAACCCAAATGGGAGACTTCATAATGGTGAATGCCTATGAAAATGTTCCTCATAAAGTAGGCAAATGAAAGTGTATAAGTAAACAAAATAAGATAGGATATTAGGAAAAGAGAAGAAACAGGAAAGTAAGCGCGTACCCATTTTGCCCGTAACCAACTAGACCACAGGCAACAACTGCTGGAAAGGCCAACCCATTTGGGAGATATGGCATCAATACTACATTCATGGTGGCTGTGATCAATAATGTGTATCAATAATAGGATGGTGAAAAGCTGGCAACGTAGCATCTGCAATGATGTGTCCTCGGATAGATGAAGGCAAAGAGTTGAATGCAACGTAGGATGTGAAGATCAGAGTGGTGAGAAAAGTTTTGAACGTCTTAAATTTTGTCTATCATCTGCCACAAAAAGGAGGAGATCATCTGCATATGATAAATGTGAAATAGTTAGTGGAAGCCGACCAAGAGGGAGGGGGCGGATGTAACTATGATTGATATGAGAATGAAGTGCCCAAGTAAAAACCTCCGCCACCATAATAAATAGCAGTGGTGAGAGGGAATCACCTTGTTTCACCCCACGAGTCGGTTGAAAAAATCCACTTGATACAGCATTGATTAAGTATTAATTTGATGAAGAATTCTGAAAAGCCAAATTAAGCCAATACCACGTGTAAGAAATGCCAACTAGCCCGATCAAAAGCCTTAGCAAGATCAAGTTTAATCACACAATTTGCTGAGCGAGGAGAATGGTCAAGCCAAGGAATCATCTCATCAGCCAGCAACCAATGTTCTGCAATGCCCTTTCCTTTTTGGAAGCCTGCTTGCTATGATGAAATAATGGTAGGCAATATCGTACTCAATTGAGTAGCTAGTGTACAGGTCTGTATCTTGCTCAAGAACGTGCATAAAGTGATCGGCCTGTAATTAGCAAAAGTATTTTGAGTTGAGCCTTTTGGAAGTAGAACAATCATGGTGTGGCCTGTCGCTTTTGGAAGTGGAAAACCCAAGAAGAATTCTTGCAAAGCTTTATAGACATCCATCCGGATAATTTCCCAACATGTGCGATAAATGCAGCCATTGTATCTGTCTGGCCTGGCAAGACTTTGAGGGTCAAGAGCCCAAGCCACATCTCGAACCTCTGCCTCGGCTGGCATAGCAGTAATACAATCATTATCTGAAGCAGTTAAAGATGTGGAATTGCATTAAGCAAATCATAATTATCCTGCGTGGAATGAGTAGTAAACATATGCGTTTAAAAATAAAATGCAGCCTGCTGAATATCATGATGAGTGTGACACAAGGTGCCGTCGTCCCACCTTATGTGATGAATATTTTGTCATCGATGACATTCCCAAACAATAGCATGATAATATGCTGTATTGACCTCACCTTCTTTTAACCATTTAATTCGGGCCTTCTGCTGCCAATATGAGGATTCCTGAGCACAGGCAAGGTTGAAACCAGCCTGTGCAGCATGATATGCTAGGCGATCATCAAATGGGGAAGCATCATAAGCCGACTCAGCATACTGTACGAGACACTTTGTATATTCTACTTTTGGAAAGATATTGCCAAACACCTCCTTATTGCACATAGATAAATCATGCTTTAACATGTGTAATTTTGTACAGAACCTGCGCATACCACCTGTTGTTGGGTAGGATTCCAATTTATTACGAGTAAAAGAGAGAAACTGGGAGTGAGAAGTCAAAACCAAGAGAAAGCGGAACTGTCTGGGAGAAGCAATCATAGGTGAGTGACACTAAAGCAATAATGTGCAATGGTCAGATGTGACACGACTCAAGTGATGGAGCTTAATATGAAGGAAGAGATCGTAGAAAGCAGCATTACGGAAAACCCAATCCAAAAGGTGTTGTGCACGACCCAGTCCGTGACCACCAAGCTAAGTAAAACGCATGCCCATATGTGGAATAATATGCCATGCTAAGTGATCAACAGTGGTATTAAAATCCGCCAGAGGATAATGTAGGTCGTGCCACACCCTTATGTTCATCAAGAGACAGAAAAGTATTGAAATCACCAGATACAAACCATGGATCCGACATAGCATTACCGAAAGAAGTAAGAGCCGCTCATAAATTGCGTCGGTCCATAATGGTGTGACGATCATACACGCAAGAATGCCAATAGCTAACATTAGATGCAACTCGCAAGCAAAGATGAGATACTTGCGCATCTATACGAACTTCTTGCAGACCTAAGATATCACCACGCCAAAAGCACCACATACGATCATCACATAAAGATAAACAAGAAGAAAAACAAAGCTGAATTATAGCTCGCTATAGACGAGCCATAGGCTGCTGAGGCTCAATAACTACAAGAAATGCTACGGAATGCTGATGTACTAACAAACATAAACGAGATAGTAAGGTACGTAGACCTCGAATATTCAAAATGAGGAGCTGCATTAATATGTTTGAAAGGACAAGTGTGAAGCCTGAGCGAAACTATGTGTGACCACTTGACGCAGAGGAAGAGACACATGTGATGCGGGTCGACGATGCCGTTTCATAATATGTAGAACAAAACCTTGATCATCCGACATAGCATGCAGTTGAAGTAATTGATGAAGTAAGATCTCGTCCGATAGAGGCTGGAAAAAGTGCGACATACGTTGAGAAATATCTTCTGAAACTGCTTGGTAATTGCTACGAAGTTCTGAAATAGATGGAGGTGCCTTCCGTGTATGCAAAGGAAGATATGCCTCTGTATCAGAATGTCTGTCAATGACATCCTCAGGGTGAGTAGGCGGCTGCTGCAAATCATCAGTGCCTCGTCCTAATAGTGTAAATCTTGGGAATAAGTGGGTGGTGGAAGATCAACTGATGATGGTGGAACAGATGCTTGTAGCAAAGTATCTACTGAAACCATAATAGGCGACTCTGAAGATGGCGTTTTATCCTGTGCCTGGGGAAGACTGTGTCTCTGAAGCAAGCAGGTTATTTTGTGATTTAGCAGGCGGAGCATTTGATGACTTCTCTTTCCAGAACTTGTGAAGTGGAGCAGGCAGTGGTTTGATGGAATGAATGTCAGGGCAATTGCCCATCTTGTATCCCAATACACATCATGTGGAGAAAAATAACGGAAGATCTTCATATATCACCTGTTGAAAAAATTCATGGTTCCGACTTTGAATATGCAATTTAGCAAGCAGTTCTTTGGACACATCTACCTCAATACAAACACGTGCAACTGAAGGGCTAAGTATCTTTTGTGTGGCAGTATCCAATCAAATTGGCGATCTAATCATAGAGGCAATGGAAAATAAAGACGATGGATGATGCAAATAAACAGGAAGAGCAGGCAACGAAATCGAAACGGGCACAATTAGAGCATCATACCTGGGACCAAAATCGAATGTATACTTGGTCACACGCAAAGGATAACCGAGTATTGAACAAGTACGACGACAGAAGCAGCGACTGTAATCCTTTTCCTGCTCAAATCGAATGAGGATATGTGTTTTATCTAAGAGGCCGAGATGTACAGCTCCAATGAAGCCAATTCGGTCAAACGCCTTCTTCAAATCCACCATCGTCGGTCGGCCATGCCAAAAAGATCGGACAAGTGTGTATTGGAAGGGGGATATCAAGGTGTCAACTTCCTCATCCGAAAATTTTATGCAAGGACAACCCTTGAATCTAGATGGTTTTTTAGGGCAAATCAAAGGTGCGGAATCACCGTGGAGGACATCGGAAAAGGGTGGCAGAGCCGTTGGGTCCGCCGGAGGTGGAGGCATGGTGGAAATCGATGGGAGGAGCGCGATCGTAGGTGGGGAGCGACCGAGAGTTTTCTTACACCATATATATATGTATATATATATGGAGTATATATATATATATATATATATATATATATATTTAACGAAAATTTTTATTAATGATGAACCTCACTTTGGCGGAGGAAAACCATATTACAATCGTCAGAGTATGCGAATAAATGAAATAACGAACTAATAATAACATATCTCCAGTCGTATATGATATACCGCATTGTATATATATATATATATATATATATATATATAGACATATATATATAGACATTATATATATATATATATATATATATTTGGTATTATATATGTACACGACATGTATTATACCTGTGTACTACTGTATTTCTCTAGAGTATATGATTATTCAGAGGACATCATAATACCATGTCCGATGTGGGTGGTATTATTGGCATATAGTATGTTATTGATGATTGGAGGCCGTCATGATATTGGAACCCAAGGGGGTTGATATCATGGGCATGTAGTATGGTTCTATATAGGCTCAAATGTAACACCTTGTCAAGGACAAGGGATCTCCGGCATATCGAGTCACCGTTAGTTTATGTACATTTTGATGTAACACCGCGTGGACTCATCGATATTCATATTTGTACATGTGACTATATGGGGGATTGATGAGGATCAAGGGTCCCATCAAGAGGTCAAGGGCCCTATGACAAGAAGGAGGGCAAGAGAACTTTGTCATCAAGTTGGAACCTTCTTGTATAAGCATGTTCAAGATGAACCTAAGGTTCCATGGGTTCATTTTCATTGAACCCATCCTTTGAGCGTTATAAGTGTGCGTTGTGCGTGTGTCCCTTACTTTGAATTTTGTCTTGTTTTCTTGTGATCTTTGTTTTATGTGTTTGCTTTTTAGGTAAATTAGGTACATGGAAGATCCAAATGAAATGGAGGCCCAAAAAAGAGCAAGATAGCCGTGTGTTACAAAAGGGAGGTAAAAGGAATGTTGTCTTGAAGAGAATGTTTGCCTCCACAAAGACAAATTCAAATATGTCCAAGATGGAATCCTCCTTTCAAAATTGAACTCAAAATCATCTCCAAGGATCAAAAGAGGGCCGGCAATTCTTGAAGAAAAGGATGATCAAATTGAATTTAAATTCAAAGCTAAACTTGAATTTAAATTCAAATTCAACAATGATTTGAATTCAAGTTTCAACCAATTGGAGACTTAAATTTCAAGAAGATTTTAGCCTATTTTTCCAGCTATGAACACGCCATCTTGGAAGATAAAAGAGGATAGATTCCAATTCGAATTGAATCCAAGTTTGAATTCAAATTCAAACTCAATTTGAATGCAAACTTCAACCATCATTTGAATTTAATTCCAAGCGTTTTATCATCATCAAATCAGGTTTTCCAAGACCACGAAAACATCATACACGGCTGGACAAAGGAAAGGATATGCAAGAACCAAATTCAAAGTGAACTCAAATTCAAACTCAACTTAATTCACCCAACTTTTTGAATTCAAGTTTAACCCCATCCTACTCATCAAATTAGCTCCCCAATGCCTCATTTGCTGACCAAATACACGGCTGGACAAAGGAAGGTTTCGACCGATTTTTAGCTAGGATTTTTCTAGTTATTTTTGAATTCAAACAATTAGCAAATTGAAGTTCAATTCAAATGTCTTTCTAGCTATTTCTTTTAGATAATATCTGAATATTTTAAGTGTCTTAGGCATCTATAAATAGGCCCCTTTGGCCGATTTGTAAAGCAACTTTTGGATGAATAACAATTCTTGATATTTTCTTCACTTCTTGTGAGCCTTTGTTTTCTTGGTTTTGCATTAAAAACCTAAGTTAAGATCCTCCAAAGTTGAGTATTTTGAAGGTGTTTCCATTTCTAAAAGGTGCCGTCCAGGAGGGCTATATTGGTTTGTCTGATCAACGACCATCATGAAGTGTTGGTCTTGCTCATTTGATCCACACGTTTCTATCACTAAGGAAGCAAGAGGAAATCTTCTTCCTTATGCCTAACCCTTTGTGAAGGACGTTGGAAGGTGGAATTATTGGAGCCCACGTATTGCACGCATCAAATTGAAAGGTGGAATTGTTGGAGCCCACGTATTGCACGCATCAAATTGGTATCAGAGCCAGGTTACTCTATTCCATCATCTATCATTTCCTTTTCATTTGAGTCGAGTCATTTCAAGTTCAGTTGTGTCCTTCTTCTACCCCTCATTCTACACGCCACTTGTCCATCATTCATATAAAAAACGTCCAGGTTGTTTGAGTTCTTTGCATTTTGTTGAGTCTTGTTCCTCATCATTCTAGCATCTTTGTTGATTCTTGTTCTAGTGTCATGTTTATCCAACTTGTGCATCAAACATCTGAATTTTATCAATCAAACTTGAACAATTAGGGTTTGAGCATTTAGAGTACATTCAGCTCTCTTTTTACTACAACCATCAGCTTATAAAGCTATCTCGATTTCAAATCATCTTGTTGCTACCGAAGCTTTTAGTTGGTGATGATTGTATGCATCTTGTGATTCGCATTGTTATTGATTTCATGCTTTAAATCAAGTTAGTCCTACGTGTGTTTGTCTTCACAAACCATTTTCACCACCAACAAAACCCTAGTTCTATCCCCAAACCATAGCGGCCCTAGACTTAGACATGCGTTGGTGATCCTCGTGAACTTTGTCTGGTGGAAGTGCATGCAGTTTGTAAAGTTTGCCATTCAATTTGAAAGAATAATGATTCAAATATCCATCATATGTCACATGTCGATCAAATTGCCATGGCCTACTAAGTAAGATATGACTAGCATGCATTGGTGCAATATGACATAAAACATCATCTTTGTAACTACCAATGCTAAGAGAAATCAAAACTTGTTTACTTACGCTAACTTCACCGCAATCATTTAACCATGCAAGTTTGTAAGGATGCGGATGATTAGTCATAGGAAAATTCAGTTTTCTTACCAATTCGATGCTAGCCACATTCGCACAAGAACCGGAATCAATGATCATGGTGCACACTTTACCATTTATCATGCAATGAATATGGAAAATGTTTTCTCAATGTTGTTCGTGATCATCTAATTTCTGATATGCATTTAAACCTCTACGCACAACAAAAAAACTCCTTCGTGTCAAAATCATCTAATGCACCTAGATCCTCTTCAGGTTCAATTTCATTATCATGCTCAGATTCGTTTTCATGCTCGGACTCAGACACATTCGTTTGTTTCCTCAATTAACATGATTCGTTTTGCATTAGGACACTCTTTTCCTATGTGACCATGTCCTTGACATTTATAGCATTTAATGTCCCTAAACCTGTTTGAAATTGTGAAAAAAGATGTGCCTTTTAGGTGGGAAGAGCCACAACAACATGCATTTGATGAGCTTAAGCGTAGGCTAACCACCGCACCCATACTTAGGTTACCAAATTTCGACGAGACTTTTGAGACCGAGTGTGATGCAAGTGGAGTGGGTATAGCTGTAGTTTTAACCCAAGGTAAGAAACCCATAGCCTACATTAGTGAGAAGTTGAAAGGCGCTGCATTGAATTACTATACCTATGATAAGGAACTTTATGCCCTCGTGAGATCCCTACAAACTTGGCAACACTATCTTCAACCTAAAGAGTTTGTGATCCACACTGACGACGAAAGCCTTAAGTATCTTAAAGGTCAAGGAAAGTTGAACAAGAGACATGCCAAATGGGTAGAGTACATAGAACAATTCCCTTACGTGATTAAGTACAAACAAGGAAAGAACAATATAGTTGCTGATGCCCTCTCTAGGAGATACACATTAGTTACTACATTATCCTCACACTTCTTAGGATTCGAAGCACTTAAGGAATTGTACCCAAATGACCATGACTTTGGCACCATTTTCGAGGCATGTAAAGAGGCAACATTTGGGAAATTCTACATACATGAGGGTTATCTTTTCGAAGAACATAAGTTGTGTGTTCCCCAATCATCCCTACGAGAAGCATTGACTAGAGAAGCCCATGGGGGAGGTTTAATAGGGCATTTCGGAGTGTTCAAAACCCTTGAAACTCTTAAGGAACATTTCTATTGGCCCCACATGAGAGTAGACGTCGAGAGGTTGTGTGGTAGTTGCATCACTTGCAAACAAGCCAAATCCAATTCCCAACCACATGGCCTTTACACGCCTTTACCCGTCCCTGATTCCCCTTGGATTGACATTTCCGTGAACTTTGTTTTAGGACTTCCTAGGTCTCCAGGAGGGCCCGATAACATTTATGTTGTGTTTGATCGATTTTCAAAGATGACAAATTTGATTGCTTATAGGAAAGTTGATGACGCCACACATGTTGCTGATTTGTTGTTCAAAGAAATTGTGAGATTGCATGGCATGCCACGTACAATTGCAAATGATAGAGATACGAAATTTTTGAGTCATTTTTGGTGTGTTTTGTGGGCTAAACTTGGTACACAATTGCTGTTTTCAACCACTGCACACCCACAAACTGATGAACAAACTGAAGTCGTTAATCGTACTTTTTCTCAACATTTGCGTGCCATTTTACAAAAACATATTAAACATTGGGAAGATTGTTTACCATATATCGAATGTGCATACAATAGGAGTGTCCATCATGGTTCCTTGCATAGTCCATTTGAAATCATGTATGGTTTTAACCCTTTGTCTCCACTTGATTTGATCCATATTCCTGTGCATGAACATTCAAGTGTTGATGGTAAACAAAAAGCAGAAAAGATAAAGAAACTGCATAAACAAGTTAAAGCACAACTTGAAAAGAAAAACAAAGCTTATGAAAGACGAGCTAAAAAACATCGAAAACGAGTTGTGTTTATACCTGGTGATTTAGTGTGGTTACATTTGCGCAAAGAAAGATTTCCCAATGAGCGAAAGTCAAAAATGTTACCTAGAGGAGATGGACCTTTCAATGTTTTGAAACGCATAGGTGACAATGCATACATCCTTGATCTTCCTAAAAGGTATGGTTCCATTTCGCCTACTTTTAATGTTGCAGACCTCACCCCTTTCACTGATGACCTTTTTGATTTGAGGACGAATCCTTTTGAAAAGGGGGGATTGATGAGGATCAAGGGTCCCATCAAAAGGTCAAGGGCCCTATGACAAGAATAAGGGCAAGAGAACTTTGTCATCAAGTTGGAACCTTCTTGTATAAGCATGTTCAAGATGAACCTAAGGTTCCATGGGTTCATTTTATTGAACCCATCCTTTGAGCGTTATAAGTGTGCGTTGTGTGTGTGTCCCATACTTTGAATTTTGTCTTGTTTTCTTGCGATCTTTTTTTTATGTGTTTTTCTTTGTAGGTAAATTAGGTACATGGAAGATCCAAATGAAATGGAGGCCCAAAAAAGAGCAAGATAGCCATGTGTTACAAAAAGGGAGACAAAAGGAATGTTGTCTTGAAGAGAATGTTTGTCTCCACAAAGACAAATTCAAATATGTCCAAGATGGAATCCTCGTTTCAAAATTGAACTCAAAATCATCTCCAAGGATCAAAAGAGGGCCGGTCATTCTTGAAGAAAAGGATGATCAAATTGAATTTAAATTCAAAGTTAACTTGAATTTAAATTCAACCATGATTTGAGTTCAAGTCTCAACCAATTGGCGACTTAAATTTCAAGAAGATTTCAGCCTATTTTTCTAGCCATGAACACGCCATCTTGGAAGATAAAAGAGGATAGATTCCAATTCAAATTGAATCCAAGTTTGAATTCAAATTCAAACTCAATTTGAATTCAAACTTCAACCATCATTTGAATCCAATTCCAGGCATTTTATCATCATCAAATCAGGTTTTTCAAGACCACAACAACATCATACACGGCTGGACAAAGGAAATGATATGCAAGAACCAAATTCAAAGTGAACTCAAATTCAAACTCAACTTGAATTCAAATTCACCCAAATTTTTGAATTCAAGTTCAGCCCCATCCTACTCATCAAATCAGCTCCCCAATGCCTCATTTGCTGAACAAATACATGGCTGGACAAAGGAAGGTTTCAACCAATTTTTAGCTAGGATTTTTCTAGTTATTTTTGAATTCAAACAATTAGCAAATTCAAGTTCAATTCAAATGTCTTTCTAGCTATTTCTTTTAGATAATATCTGAATATTTTAAGTGTCTTAGGCATCTATAAATAGGCCCCTTTGGCCGATTTGTAAAGCAACTTTTGGATGGATAACAATTCTTTATATTTTCTTCACTTCTTGTGAGCCTTTGTTTTTTTGGTTTTGCATTAAAAACCTAAGTTAAGATCCTTCAAAGTTGAGCATTTTGAAGGTGTGGCCCTTTTGACCCTTGGACCGCCGGTTTTCCCCTCCCCATTCCCCCAATATGTTTTATTTTAAACACTCTACCTTCTTATCATCTTGAATTCCCTCTCAAGGCACATTCAAGCAAGAACACAACACTTAGACAATTTCCCTCTCCCTCCATATACCCAACTTTCGGCCCCTACACCTTGGAGCTAGGAGTTCAACTTCACTTTCATCTTCAAGCTCAAGAAGCATTTAGGTAAGCTTCATTTTAATTTCCTTAAGTAAATTCTTCATGCAAAATAATGAACCTCACATAGGTGTCCTTTTCTCCACCCAACCGTGACCTTCATTGGCCATTAGGTACTAAGATTTCAATCTCTTAGGTGGTGCAATCTTTGGATAGTTGAAGCTTCATTCAAGGTCTCACTTGGGTAAGATGACCTAACCTCAAACTAATTCTATTTTCACTTTAGAATGAAGACTAACATTCTTCCTTCCTTTTTCTTCAAAACCGTGTGCTCAAGAAGTGAAGGAGGAGGAAGATTCCAACTTATCTCATCCAATATCCAAGCTAAGAAAAGAGCTTTAGCTTGAAGAGGCAAGTATACACTAAACTCTAATGATTTATTTGAAGAATTAGTGGCTTGAATGGTTAGAAGTTCCTAAGATGTGATCTTTAGTTGAATACATTAAGTTCAAGATTGTATCTTAGTGATTTCTTAAGAACAATGCCTTGCATGTGATTAATTCTTTCAAAGATGGAATCTTTTCTGACATGCAATGTGTTATAAGGCTGTTTTAGGATGAATTAAAGTTCAACTAAGTGACCCTAGGCAAATGGCTCTTGGATAAAACTTAAGAATCATCAAAGTGACATGCAAGTGCTAGTTGTAATTTTACAAGTTTACTTGGTACGATTTAAAATGAACTAGCATGTGAAGGTGTTGCATGTCTAAATAAATGCTGAAAAATGTGTGTATGACCTCTCAAAACTTTCGGCCATAGGGGTGACTATGATAGTAAACATGAAAACCAAGAAAAGAGCCTATCTTGTGAACTCTAGGATGTGTGGGAGTTTCTTGTTAAGTGATTTTGTTGTACCCCGCTCAAAACTAGTACAACAACTGGGGTAAGGAGAGAAGCACGACAAGATAATGAGACCTCGAAAAGAAGACATCACCGATTTATCTATGATTATATAGAATAATTTTCAAAGAAGTATATTATATGTGTGTATACGCGTACACTTAGTAATATAGGAAATAAAGGACATTTTGAGGTCTATTGCTTATTTCAAAGAAAGAAATATACATATATATATATATATACATATACATGGGTGCGTGTGTGTATATACATATATACGGAAAACATACATAGCCACACATCTATGGATAAGAATTATGAGAAATTTAGATGGGATATACTTAAGGGTATATATATATATCTGTTATATACAAACAAGGTGCAACCTAGATGATTATGAAAGAACATTGGAATAAATGGGATAGGAGCTAAATACATATATGTGCATTATTGGGGGGAAAACATATACATGGAATTTATGCTCATACTTCGGCCATAAGCCGTATGAGAGGAGGCATAACAATTAAAATCATTTAGACTCCATGATTAAATGATGTAGTTGAGTGTAAGACAAGGTTTTATTCAAAAGTGCCCTTCCCTCTCCCCAACAAAAGGGCCGCCGGATGCATAGTAAAGAGGGAGAAGTTAATCCCCATCTCCCTTGTTACAAGAAGCCTCTTCCTTACCCATTTTAGAAGTGTATTCAAGAGGCTTTTCAAAAAGGAAGAGTGGTCCTCCTTCCCTCTCCATAAACCGACGGGAGTGAGAGCTAAGGAAGTCCAAGAACCCTACAATCTCAAGTCTATCTAGGTAAGACCCCTCCATAAATCTTAGTGAGTTACATATTAAAGGGAGAGGAGTTTATATAGCCTCTTTTCTTTGACAAAACCGTGGGTTTCACGGTTCTAGGTGAAGATTTTTCCCTAAACTCCAAACAAAGGAGCATATTCTAGCAAGAGAAGATCTCCTTCAATCCATCCAAGGTGCAAATGGTAAGACCCTTCATTCTTCCTCTAAAATATATTACATAGTCTCAAGACTGGCTAACAAAAGCCCAATGCCGTGTGTGATAGGAAAAGAAAAGGGAAGTGCTTCTTGTGTCAACCAACCCGATCCAAAGACTTCAAAGGAAAGTACACTATACTCTTTATGGTTTGGATGTGAAAGTGTGTGCATGAATGGCTAGATGTACTTAAGGTCTAATCTTAGTTGTAATATACTAAGTTGGATGCCAAAACTTTCAGCCTAAGCCATTTGGGTGTGAAGGAGTGAGATTTTGTTCTAAAGATGTGTTCTTTGTGGATTACATACATTATTATGTGCTAATCTAGGATGGATGTGTTAAAAATTCTCTCTTTTCATGATGAGGGGCTCACGGTGGAAGGGTTAAAGGAGGCATGTGTGATTTTGCATGAAAATGTCAACTTAGTAAAGAAGTGGAGACAAGCTTTGTTCTTGTTGTGTGTTAAGTTTAATATGCTCCTGGTCATATCATTTTCTTGCATGCACCGAAGAATGAGGCTGTTGGAGAAGGGTGCGTGTGTTCATCCCAAAAAATTTTCTAAGTGTTGGTGACAAAACTGTAAGCTAAGGACACTTAGGAAGAATATATGATCACTAGAAAATTTCTGGAGCTGGACCGAAATTCGGACTGTATTGTGAGACCAGAAAAGGGACCCTAAGAACTTTCAAATCTGTTGATTTTTTGGTATTCTACTAGTTTTATGTGTATATAAGGTGTGAGACTTGGAATTTCATTAAAAGGAGCCATGGTTTATTTTTAATAAATTCCCTAGTAAGATTGGTCCTGCTAAAATTGTTATACTGGACAGAATTTTAGTAACGTATTTAGTAGCCTAGAAATGGACCATAGAGGTATGCAAATAAACTAATTTTCGGTATGACACTAACCCTATGAATAAAGTAGAGGTGAAAGGTGGAATTTTGTCGAAATGAGTTATGGTTTATTTTTAATGAATTTTCTAGTAAAACAGGTCAGGCTGAAATGTGCTGAACTGGCAGAATTTGTATAGCAAGTTTCATAATCTGAAATTGAACCCTAGAGAAGTGCATATGGGCCCAATTTTGGCAGGATACTAGTCCAAGTTTGAGTGGATCGAGGATGAGCCAAGAGTACCATATCCGTAGGCGAGAAAATTTGAAGAAGGCAAAGCTTAAGGACTTTTGTGTGGTTCTGATGTTTGTATAAAGAACTATGTTAAACTCATTGGGGTATCGGTGTTGTGGACTATCACTTTTGTAATGCATGTTTATTTTGAAAAGTTTTAATTCTGCCTAAATTTTACTACCATATTAAATATTATCATGGAAGTCCATGGCTTAAGTTATGGATTTTCGCATGTTAAGCATGACGCTTTGTACTCTCCTTAGTGAAGTACGGCGGGTGCAATGTATTCGGATGAGGTCCAGGTGCGGGGCGCTACACTTGGATTCTGAATGCAAATCCCATAGATTTTGGGGAACTACTTGTAGCGCCCCGGCCCGATACTGGACATCGGTACCAGTGCACCCGCCGTAGCCTACTACGAGAACTACGAAGCGTCAAAGCAGATCAAGCACACGTCATTCATGACGTAAGATAAATCAGCGGAAATGTCGTAGAATTAAAAACTTCACTAACATCAATGTAACCAACAGAAACACAGCGGAAATAAAACGTGCCAGGGAGAGTGTCTAAAGTATCCTTCAATACAAAGTTTTAACAGTAAATCCCTCAACTAAAGGATAAGGACTGTAAGCCTGTCCATTTTAGTGACTATCGTCCCAATGAGCCCACTCGCCGTTATCTTCTACAAAACATCATCGTACTTTGGTTCACCTGAAAAGCAGATAGAGTAATTGTTCTTAGCAAAAACATCGCTAGCAAGTAACTCATCTATTACGGGATCACACACGACGAGTCACCGGTATATAAATCAATGCCCAAAATAAGGCGCTCGGGTTGGAAAATAATATCTTTATAACGATTCATCAAATCCAAGTAAGCCACATAATTGACACACAAAATGAGACCAACACATATAGAGCCAAAAACACTACATAAACGGAACATATGCTAGTAACATTTCTTGCATGTCAAATCTTATGCTTCGTGTATCATGATGCATGTACTTCTTCAAAACCACACACAACACCCATGCATATGTCTTCTTTCCTAAACATGTCATGCGTGTCATTTCACAAAAGATTCCGTAACTCTTCTTATCATAGTCTTCGCGTAGCAGAACTTTATACCCTGTAGGTGATCATTCCACAACAAATAGAACTTTATACCCCGTGCTGAAAAGTCCACGGCCCCATAACATATAACTTTATACCCCATGCTGAAAGGTCCACGGCCCCATTACACATATATCATATATCCGTGCTGATAGTTCCACGGCCCCATTATATATATCATATATCCGTGCTGATAGGTCCACGGCCCCACAAAATAACTTTATTTTCCGTGCTGATAGGTCCACGGCCCCATAAAATACTTTATACCCTGCTGTTGATTCACAAATCACGCTTTTATACCCTGCTTTCGCAGGCATGACTTTTATACCCTGCGATCAACCAGCAGCCATAGTTGATTTTCGAAAACTTTAATCTTCTTTTCAAACTCGTATTCGTTTCGCAAACCGAAACTCATGTCGAAATGCAAAGTGTTCATGTCATGATGCAGAATGCTCATGTAACTTCATATCAACCGTGTAAACATGCACACACACTTTACATATCAAGTACAAAGTCCTGAACCTCTATCACATCCTGCTCGTACCATTTCATGTCCTTTCGTATCGCGAATCCACTTCGAATTCATACTTAACCCTACTCATTCACACTTAATGTTTACAACTCAAGCACACTTTCAAAACACTTGTAATTTATGAGCAATGGAAGAGAATAAAGGTATCTCACACACATCTTACATATCCAGTATACGGTCTTGCATCTCAAACACTCCCTGTTTGTATCTTTCAAGTCCGTTCGTCTCACTAATTCACTTGGGATTCAATCTTATTCTTACTTAGTCAAACTTACCATATATTCCTCAATTACACCTCAAATACCCTTGCATTTTATGTTCAAAAGAAGTGTATAGAGTTACTACACATACATAAGGCGCTTAAAGGGTTAAAAAGACTTCCAGTATACTTCGAACGGCACATGAGGCGCCTAAAGGGGACATGGGGCGCCTATTCTAGGCGTTCAAAGTGTTCGGGGATGTGCCGTATACATCGAACGCCTACATGAAGCGCCTAATGTGACATGAAGCACCTAATGTAGGTGTTCGAAGTGTACGGGGATGCTCTGGGACACATTGAACGCCTACATTAGGCGCCTAATGTGACTTGAAGCGCCTAATGTAGGTGTTCGAAGTGTTCTAACGATTCAGAACTGCAGTTTTTCTGCAGTAACAACCATCCAACACCTTTCTTCTTCACCCCTTCCATGTTAAACACCTAAAGATCCATCTTACCATCCAGATTCATCATGCTTAACAGACAACTAACATGAATTGATTCTTAGGCATGTCTAATAATATCCACTCTTAACCTTCTACCATTCACAACTTTCAATAGATATATTCAACCTTCTCAACACAACAAGTCTATAACGATGCCATCATTCATCCTCCAATTCCCTGCAAATCCTCTCAAACATCTAGGGTATAGACAACCCACACAAGAATATAACAAGACAATAAACACATCAAGAATCCACTTCGTGGGCATGCTTGACAAACAAGAAAGCACCACATAGCTATTTTCAGAAATTTGGCCCAAAGAACATGACTTTACACAACTAACAACAACAATTACTTATATTAGAGCATTTAAGATAGACAAGTCAAGATTACTAATGTGTGATCCACATTTTCTCTTTATAAGAACATAGGGCCTATAGAATCAAAATTTGCGTAAAGCGTATAGAAAGATTACTTGCCTTGGAATCTAGATAATCTTACGAGTGTACTGCAGGATTTTGGGAGAAGGTTGAACCTAGATTGACCACCTTTCTTCCTTCTCTTCTTCTCTTCTTCTTCTTTCTCTTTTCTCTTCCTTTCTCCTCTTTCTCTAAGCCGTTCTCCCCTTCTCTTTTGGCCTGTGTAACCGATGGTCTAGTGGCCTAATGGGGAGTTATACTCCTTTGTGTAACTCCCCCATCATTTAAGTGGGGAGGGGTATTTTAGGTATTTTAGCCTAATTTTCTTTATTTTAGCTTTTTGATTATTTTCTCACCTACATTTCATGTAACTAAGCCTCATAAATCTATACATTTAATAAAATTATATTTTAAGTTGTTTTCTAATTATTAACGGTCAGACTCAAAATCACGGGGTATGACACTACTGAATGCACACTATCACATTGAGCGCGATATTCTAAGGAGAGATACGGAGATAAAGGGCAAGAGGCCGTGTGACAGGTGTATATAATTGTGATATTTAAGTGTACTATGTTTTACCAGTTTAGAATTGCTACATGAATTATAAATTGTCTCAGGTGCAATATTATTAGACAAGGTACCTGTGAATGTATTGTTTGATGGTGGCGCAGTCCACTCTTTCGTGTCCAAGAGGTTCACCAAGAACCTTAGCAGCTGTCTGACATGGTTAGAGATACATTATCGTGTTTAGGCAGCTGGTGAGCAGGTTCTTATTTCACATCACCTGTAGAAGGAGTGTGAAATCTAAATTGGATTTTCATATTTATTGTAGTGATGTTTCATGGACTATTTATGTTGAATATGTTAAGTTCCTATTTGTCAAATGAAGACGATCATGTATGTTCTTATGTTATAAATTATTTGAGTACCCCGTCTTCACATGTTTGATCCCATGGCAAGTCTAAGAGGCTTACTTGTTTGGCAATTTGTATTATCGCTTAAACTTGTTGTTTAAATAATTTGTAGAGAACAGGAACAGGGATGCGGTATATTTAGAGGACGAGCCGGAGTTAGGCTATCCCTAATTGGAGAGTAGGCACTAAGACCTTGCATTTAGACGTTTTACCTTTGATGGTTATGTATTATGGACTCATTTTGGGACTTTAATATTCTGTATGGATTATGTATTCTGGACTGTATTTATGACACCCTAGGAAGGACAAAATAGACATTCTACATAAGAACTTGATATGAAAATTAGGCTAAGTGAACGACCTAGGGGCTGAGATGAATAGGAACCCGAAATCAGTCTGAAAACTGAGCATTCACCCATGCATATGACAATACGATTTGCAAAACCAAAGATTTTATCAAACGATCATGCTTACGAAATGGTTATTGCATAAGATGTTTAAAACGGATTTTTATGAATAAAGAACTGTACCACGAGACGAATGACTGCATACCACTTATGTATGTTTATATTTGCTGAGTGTAACACCTTGTCCGGGACAAGGAAAATTCTCCTTTATGATACATCTATGATGTTTTGTTTACGGAGAGCAGCCTGACATCTAGCCCTGCAGGAGGATATGATGGGCAAATATATGTTTGTTGAGTGTAACACCGCATTCGGGACTTGGGATCTCTGCAATAACGTGTCACCATTTGTCTTGTACGTATGATGTAACACCGTGGTTGGACCATCAGGATTCATAGATGGTATTCACGACTACTTGAGGAATCATTCGGTATGTCATGGGTACCGTTCTTAAGATACAAAAAAGTGGTACATCCAATACATGATTTACATGTTTATGAAAGCTACGAAATGACACGTTTCTAAATGTTTTACGAAGCATGCATCACATACATCTCTGCATGAGCATTTGACACCCTTACGAGTCGTCACCACCTACAGTTATAGGGGCACAGATTACGCACATAGGTCGGGACTTAGTGAGGGATATGTGATACGATCTTGGATCGTATGAAAATAACGACCGCTTCTTTCAACTCCAAAAAGACACCTTTGATCAACCCTTGTGTGGGACAATGGCACAAACACCACCTTCTTAGACAAGAAAAATCAACAACGTCTATGTCGAGCAATTTGAATCTCTCAACCCAACACGTCGTTCCGTATCCTTGGATTGTGATTCACCAACTAGGTTTGCTCAAACCTTGATTGGATCTAGCCTTGATTTTTAATTGTGAAAACCAAAGGAAAACACTCAATAAGCAACCCACGGTTACAAGCTCAAAGTTACCAAACGTTTGGTATGAAACCTGAAATTGAAATTCTGAGAAAAACGGTTTTGTCTTGCTACATTTCCTACCTTATATAAAGCTATATTTTGGCTACTCCTAAAAGATAAATGATAAATCAAAGTCTTCACATTATTACCTATCAATCTAAATCAAATCTACATAAAGGACAAGTCAAAGCTAATCAAGGAAGATTTCAAAATCCAAATCTCTAAAATCTAGTCCTGGAATACATCCTGTCGGTTGTTGACTTATACCCGCTTATAGACGCTGAATTAGAGTTTGCATTCTTCAGAAAAGTTGTAGCTCATGAAATTCTCTTGAATTTGGGCTTTTGAATCACCTCATTTGGACTCTTCTTGACAGCGATACGGGCTTCCAAAGACTAGGTATCCATCCAGTGAACTTCAGTACTTTCTATTCTGGACTCCCAAGTTGCATCTGATTTTAGTCCATCTTATAGCCCGAATTAAGAAAAGTGCAAAGCATAAAAATCCTTCCAAATTGAGTTATATATAACCTCCAAGTGGTTTGAACACAATTTGATCGGTACTCCGATCTGGGCATCCAAAATACCGACTGGTGTCCGGCTGCCTTCTTGAAAGATAGGGTCTCTTCAAGCCACCTTCCTTATTTAGCCTTGTCACCTTAGAAAACACTCAAACACAGTCATTAGCACTAGAAACACATATTAAAAGACGCTATAGAATATACTAGATCAAAAACAAAGACAACATAAACAACTAGACTTGATATTACGGTGACAACGCATGAAATGACCATCCTGCATTCCCACCAACCCTTACATCAATAGACTCAAGGATAATCAAGTCACAGCCTCAATGATGAGCATCCAATGCTGTCCACCATGTGCTGGCATCTCTTGTACATGCCTTGTCAAGAAAGCACCTGTGTCAAAACCTAGTCGTCTTGCTTGGCCTCTTGTAAAGGGACCCCTATGTGTCTCGTTGGAGGGTCCTTGTACAAGATTATCATGAGGAGGATCTTGAGCCTCATCAATCCTCCCCTCCTCAAAAGGATTCGACCTCGAATCAAAGTCATCAAAATGCTCAAAAGGAGTAAGATCGCTAACATTAAAAGTGTGAGAGATAGAACCATACCTGTCCGGCGGAAGATCAAGAACATAAGCATTTTCACCAGCCTTTTGTAGGACCTTGAAAGGTCCATCTCCCCTCGGCATGAGCTTGGACTTCCTCTCGGTAGGAAACCTAGCTTTGCGCAAATGCAACCAAACAAGATCGTCAGGAATAAAAGAAACATGTTTTCTATTTTTATTAGCCTTCCTAGCATATTGTTCATTTTTACGTTCAAGTTGCAATTTGACCTTAGCATGCAATTTCTTAATCATTTAAACTTTGTTCTTACCATTGTAGGATCTGCAAGGCACCACTAGAAGGGGGGGGGGTTGAATAGATGGTGCGGAAAGTGTGCTTTTTTTTAAAAAATTTCTTTAAACTTGAACAATTCAAGTTCTGAAAACAGATTCTGCTTTCAGGACCTGTTTTAAAACGTTTTTAAAACCAGGTTAGAGGTCTCCAAAAATTATGAAATTTTGAGAGAACTTATCCTCAAATGTTATGAGGGTCCCCTAAAAATTTCAAATCAAAATTCAACCTTTAACCCTTTCAAAAACCGTTGGCACTTAGATTGTGCAAATCTGCCAGAAACGGTAGATGGTTTTGAAAAATTAATTCCTATTTGTGTGAATGTCCAAATGATCTGAAAATTTGACCAATAACTCCTCACACACTATATTTAAATAGGTTGAAACAGTTTTTGAAAATTCTTTTGGGAAGTAGGTCAAACATAACCAAAGTCTCAACCTTTGCAAGTCTGAAAATCAGACTGCACTAGTCTCAGATCTTTTGATGTTTGACTAACCTATACTTGTCCAAAAGGGTTGAAACTTGTGCCAAATTAACCCTAGAACGTTTATGTATGTTTCTGAAAATTTTTATAATTTTTGGAAATCGTTTACTATTTTTCCGAACGTGAACAAAATGGATAAACAGTGCAGAAACTGAAAAGTAAATGCTGAAAGTAAATTGCACCAAGAATTTTATACTGGTTCGGTTATAAACAACCTACTCCAGTCTTCAAGGAACACCTTCCTTGTTTCGCACTAATCACACACACGCAGTACACCTTACCGCAGGGTTGATAGAGTTACACCTAACTCCAACCCTTTACAAACCTTGTATGACGAGTACAATTCACACGAACACCACCACCTCGCTAGAATGAAGATTGATCACACCTTGATCAATCTTTTACAAAGATGAATGAATGGTGGTTTCTATGAAGCCTATTCAAGATTGAAAGAAGTAAAATACAATAGGCTTTTTACAAGAAAAGAAAGAAAGAAGATGTAGGAGAAAAGAGGCTTGGCACTTTGATCACTTTAGAATGCAAATCTTGGTGTTATTTTTGTTTGTTCTTCTCTTCTCTTCCTTATAGGAACCAGCCGTCCCCTCCTATGCCTCTCCCCCTCTTGAAAATTTTCTTTTAAGTGCTTGAGAGAGTGTAAGACATCATGGTGACAATGCTTTGCTTACTTGGCATCACTCCATTGGACCATCATTTAATCATTGCTTACTTGGCACCTCTTGATTGGCTCAATGTTGTCATCATTTGATGACATAGAAAATCTGAAATAATCACTAAATATTTGCCAAAAAATCAATCATTAAGTCATACCATAATTCTCAAATTCTCTCATAAATTTCAAGACAAGAAAATATCTCCTTTCCTCCTCAAAAAAATCGGCCAACATATTTTTTTCAATGCTGAAATTTTCAGCATTTACAACATGGGATAAATTCAGATTATTTGCCATTTTCCTTTGAATTTTTTTGTCATAAAAATAAATCAATTATATAAGGTAAGTCTTGCTAACAAATGAAGAGTGAACTTGGGCACAATGAGGGCCAAAATTCGGCCAGCACACCCTTCACACATGCTGAAAAATTTCAGCATGTGTGATATGTAAAATATCACACTTAATTACCTTACATAATATTTAAATCATCTCCATAACTCCTTCAATTAATCCTTTAATGAAAAATTGATAAAATATCTTGTCTTAATGATGAAGAATTTGGCCACCATATGTGTAACATGCTGAAATTTTCAGCATGTGACATAAGAGAGGTATATGTTGAATACTTACCTTTTGTAGCTTTTCTCTTTGATTCATCAACCTTGTATGATTGATCCTTGACCAATCAACATGCCAACAAGGCTCCACATGTGCTCCATCTCAGCTTTAGTAACGTTGGAATGTGTTTGTACATGTGCTGAAATTTATTTTTGCTAACTTTGTAAAATAGTGCACATTTAATAATACACACATGTAATATTCCAATCAGCCCTTAATTTAATTTTCTAGAACACTTTAAGATGTATATTATATGTAAAAAGTGTCTAGATACGTGTCACATGATGTTCAAGAAAAACGTTCCATGTTAAGTGCGTAGAAAACCGAATTTTCGATATTTATCGATTACCCGATTTTTCTCTAATTTAAATTCCAACTTTTGCACATGATATATATATTATGTTATACATAATATATATAATATATACTTTAAATTTCAGCTCTTGGCTGATTTAAAGTGGTACCATAAACATGTGACAAAATTAAAATTGGAATCTTCACATTTTGGCCTAAATGTGAGGTGATTTGTGTGTGCCAACATGGAAAGTATTTTTGCCTGAATTTTCAGTGATGTGCACGAAATTTACATCAATTTTTGATGTATATGGGCTGGCCATTTATTTATGGCAAGTACGTGACACGTTGGCAAAGTTTCGGTATTCGCCCGATACGACAAATTTCGGTTTAGAACCTTTTATCGTGTCGTATTTAATTTGTCATCACCATATCTTATATCATATGATATAAGACCTGAATATACTCATAAATATGAGTTAAGTATAGTGGTGTGACGTTAACGTACGTACGTAAGATATATAACGTGTCGGTAGTACGTTGGAATACATGTGTATGTGCCTTTTAAAAAAAATCTGAAAATATAGTATATATATTTATAAGTGGCGTGTGACATTGAGTGTGGAGAGGAGGAGAAGACTTTCCTTCCATAGCCTTGTTGCCTTTGTGCCTTTTCCAAATGCATCTTCTTTTAATGAACTACTTAGTTTATTGAACTAAGTACTTCACTTAATGAACTAATTTAGTTCATTAATGGTGGCACCTGAAAATAGTATAAACTCAACAAATGTTCGCCATATGATGTAAGCTTTAATGCTTCATGGCTCGTTAGTACGGCAACATAATATATAAGCTAAATAAGGCAAGTAATGACAAGTTATCATGCATACATGTACACACTTATACACGTTTGTATATATGTATATATTCAACGTTTCTTATTTTGAAATCACTCAAACCCTCTTATTTCTACAATCTCCCCCTTTTGATGATTTTCAAAATAACTAGTGTACATGATTTAAGTGCTATCTCTCCCCCTTGAATTATGCACAGATTCGAAATTTGAATTTCGAATTTCAAATCCGGCTCCCCCTTGATTCATGCAATTAGGATCAATCAGTGTCTCTCTCTCCCCCTTAAATCATGCTTCTCTCTCCCCCTTTATTTTGGAAAGTTAATCAAAAGATTCCTGTCAAAAAAGAAAGTAAATCAAATAGTATCACATTAAATCACATCAACGGGAATCATGCCTAATTTAGAACGAAGAGATTCAAATGTGGCTTGATTTAAGGCCTTTGTAAATATATCCGCTACTTGTGATTCTGTGCGTACGTGATCTATGACAATATTTCCGTTGTTAACGTGATCACAAAGAAAATGATAGCGAACTTCTATATGCTTAGCCTTAGAGTGTAATACGGGGTTTTTAGACAAATTTATTGCACTCATACTATCACAATATATAGGAATTTTATTTACGGTAATTCCAAAGTCCGAAAGTTGTTGTTTTATCCACAACAACTGTGTGCAACAGAGGCTAAGAGCCATGTACTCAGCCTCCGTAGTGGACAAAGCAACACTTGCTTGCTTTTTGGAAAACCATGAAATAAGGGAATTTCCTATAAATTGGCAAGTTCCGCTCGTGCTTTTTCTATCTATCTTGCAGCCACCATAATCTGCATCAGTGTAAGCATGTAAATCAAATGTAGAATCCTTATCGTACCAAATACCTAAGGTGGGCGTGTGCTTGATATAACGGAATATTCTTTTTACCGCATTTAAGTGTGACACCTTAGGTTGACTTTGAAAACGAGCACACATGCATACGCTAAACATGATGTCAGGCCTACTAGCAGTTAAATATAGTAAAGAACCTATCATAGATCGATATAATCCATTATCAACGTCTTTACCATGTTCGTCTTTGTCTAATTTAGTAGTAACACTCATAGACATGGGGGATGGTTTCAAATTTTCAAAATTGAACTTCTTGATCATGTCATTTACGTACTTAGCTTGGCTTATATGAATTCCTTTATTCGTTTGCTTAATCTGCAAGCCAAGAAAATAATTAAGTTCACCAACCATAGACATTTCAAATTCAGCTTTCATACAATTTTCAAAATCTTTAACGAGTCTATGTGAGGTAGAACCGAAAATAATGTCATCTACGTAGATTTGAATAATGAGTAAATCTGATTTTTCTTGTTTCAAAAACAGTGTACTATCTATAGTACCACGTTTAAAATTATTTTCTAAAAGAAAAGTAGCAAAACGATCATACCATGCTCTCGGCGCTTGCTTTAGACCATATAGTGCCTTCTTTAGTTTGTACACGTGATCTGGATGTTTCAAATCTTCAAAACCGGGTGGTTGCCTCACGTATACTTCTTCTTGTATAAATCCATTTAGAAAAGCACTTTTGACGTCCATTTGATATAATTTAAAATCTTTCAAGTAAGCAATAGCAAGTAAGAGTCGTATAGCTTCTAAACGTGCTACGGGTGCAAATGTTTCATCGTAGTCTATTCCTTCTTCTTGATTATATCCTTGAGCTACGAGTCTTGCTTTATTTCTAACGACCTTTCCTTCTTCATTCATTTTGTTCCTAAATACCCACTTTGTGCCTATTATTGTCTTATCTTGTGGTCGTGGCACTAAATCCCATACATCATTTCTAACGAATTGATTAAGTTCGTCATGCATAGCATCAATCCAAGATGAATCAATCAAAGAATCATGCACATTTTTGGGCTCAATTTCAGAAATCATAGCATGAAATTCATTTATTTCATCCGAAGTGATTCTTCTACGTGGTCGCACACCGTGAGTAATGTCGCCTATGATGAGATCTTGTGGGTGATCTCTATGCCATCTTGGTTGATTATTTTCTAAGTTATCATGCATTTCTAGTGTCTCATTCATCTCATGCATATCAAAAGAATCATTATCTTCATCCAAAACGGGTTTCAATTCAAAATCATCGTCATATTCCTTATTTTTATCAATCTCTCCAAATTCATTGAATTTAACATGAATAGATTCTATGATTTGTCTAGTGAGAGGATCATAACATCTATATGCTTTTGAATTTATGGAATACCCAACAAAAATGCACTCAATTGATTTGGATTCAAATTTATCTAAATTATCTTTTGTATTCAAGACAAAGCATTTGCATCCAAACACACGAAAATAATCAATCTTAGGCATGCGATCATTCAAAATTTCGTAAGGCGTCTTATTTATTTTCTTTCTTATAGATAGGCGATTTACAATATAGCATGCACAATTTACGGCTTCCGCCCACAGAAATCTAGGCAATTTATTTTCGCAAAGCATGGTTCTAGCAATTTCTTGTAGTGTGCGATTCTTTCTTTCTACTACTCCATTTAATTGTGGAGTTCTAGGTGGCGAAAACTCAAGTTTAATTCCTTTTTCCTCACAAAACGAAATCATCTCTTTATTTTTAAATTCACCGCCTCTATCGCTTCTTATTCTTTTCACATTTACGTCGTATTGATTTTCAAGTTGTTTAATTAATTTAGCAATTTCTACGGCGCTATCATCTTTATGTGCAAGAAATAAAGTCCAAGTATAACGAGAAAAGTCATCAACAATCACGCATGCATAGTGACGCCCACCAAGGCTTGTAGTGCGACTAGGACCAAACAAATCGATATGCAATAGTTCTAGTATTCTAGTCGTGCTTATCTCATTTTTAGGCTTAAGTGACTCACGTGTTTGTTTGCCTTTTATGCAAGATTCACACAACTGAAAGTTGTCTAAATCAAGCGTAGGCAATCCCCGTACTAGGTTCTTTCGTTGCAATTTTTCTAGTGTAGATTTACCTATGTGTCCTAAACGTCTATGCCACAAATTCACATTGGGTTCATTTGACATAAAACATTTAACTTTATCATCCATAGATAGTGTAAAGATATTTCCTTCTCGTTTTTCTTTTAAGACGGTTTCTCCATTTTTATTTATTATATTGCAATAAGGGTGAGTAAAACAAACATTGAAGCCATTGTCAACAAATTGAGAAATACTAAGAAGATTGTAAGATAAGTTGCTTACCAAAAATACGTTGGAGATTTGAAGTGTATTTGGATTGCCAATCGTACCTTTTCCAATGATCTTCCCTTCATTGTTGTCTCCAAAGGTCACGGATCCGCCTTTTGTGACCTTCTTTAATTTGCAGAACAGGCTCGGGTCACCCGTCATGTGCCTCGAGCAACCACTGTCAAGGAACCACTTTATTGATGTGTCTTTTGATGAGTGGTCTTCCTGCAATGTGAAAAGGTGATTTAGGTACCCTTTTAATTTTGGGTCCTTTCGAGTTAGTTAATCACCTTTTGGTAAAGGTACCTTTCGGTACCCATACTTGGGTGATCCTTCTCGGTCTATCAAATGGCAAGAATGAAGGTGCGATATAATATACATGTGGTGCATGTACTTTGGGTCTTTGCCCAAGGACTCCTCTATACTCATTGAATCAAGGACGCTTTTGATATGTCCTTGTGTGCGTGTGCGTAGTGCGTGGATGATATGTATTTCGTGTATGCATTGTTCTTTTCTTCTCATATCTATATGGTACAACGTTATATTTCACATGATATGAGGGAGTGGGGCGTGTGGAAGGGGGCGCTTTTTGCGTCATCTTAGACGCCACTTGATGCTTAGGGGTGTCTACTTTCTTAGACACAACAAACTTGGTTGGTTTGGTTGATACTTCGTCAGTATCAACGTATCCCAATCCAGTTTTGTCACAGTCATGCTTTTGCGATAATATGATGCGATGCAGCATGTTTGACCCTGTCTCGAATTGTTTCATCATTTTCTCTAAATCTGTATTCCTTGATTTCAAATTTGAAATCTCGGATTTCATTTCATTATTTTGAGAAGTCAATGATGAGATCTCGGTTTTTAATGCAGTGATGACACATGAAGACTCTTTCTTTGAATCGCTTAATTGAGCGACAAGATTCTCGTTAGAAGATTCTAACAGTTTCTTGTCTTCAATTAAACGTTTCTTTTCTTTTGCGAGAGTCTTAGTAAATTTATGTAATTCAAGATACTGACTAAAAAGATCATCATAAGAAGGTTCAGAGTCAGAGTCAGAATCGGATGATACCTCATTAGACGCCTTTGAAGCAAAGCAAACTTGAGCGGTCTCCTCTTCGGTCTCAGTTTCAGAGTCTGATGAATCACTCCATGTGGCGGCCTTTAGTGCACGTTTCCTTTGTTTAGGATCTGAGACGAGTCTATTTTTGTTCCGCTCCTTGTCAGGGTATTTATTTGTTTGCTTTTCTTTGTTTGGGCAGTCATGTGATAAGTGTCCGAGTTTGTCGCATTCATAACATTTAATGTCCTTATCATTTGACTTGTTTTTATTTCTCTTAGATGTAGTGCCCTTGTTTTTATTTCTAAATGACTTTCTCATGAATCTTCTTAGTCCTTTAGCCAATAGAATTAAATCATCATTATCTGATTCGGAATCACTATCATCTACGTGATCGGAGGGAGGGGAGACGTATTCATTTGATTTAAAGGCAATTGTCTTACCTTGTTTAGATGATTCCGATTTCCGAATAGTAAGTTTGTTTTCATAAACTTTGAGTGAGCCAATGAGTTCTTCCATTTTTATTGATTTAGTCTCCTTACTTTCTTCTATAGCAGTCACTTTAGGGTCCCATTCCGAAGGAAGGCTTCGTAGGACTTTCTGTACCTTTTCCTGCGTAGTAAAAGCCTAACCAAGAGACTCAAGAGAGTTATAGATGTTAGTTAAACGAAGATCCATATCTACAATCGACTCATTAGGCAACAATTTAAAAGACTCAAGAGTAGACATGAGCATATTAATTTTTGACTCTTTTACTTGACTCGTGCCTTCGTGTTTCATTTCTAAAATTCTCCACATTTCTTGTGCACTCGAACAATTTGACACATAACTAGACTCACTTTTACTTAATCCATTTAAAAGCAATTGCATAGCCCTAGCATTCATACTAAGTTTCTTTTTATCATCACTCGTATATTCTTGTCTAGTTTTAATAACTTCTAAAGTAACTCCGTCTACAGTGGATACATTAGATGGGACATATGGACCATCTTCAATTATTGACCAAAGATCTATATCTATAGCCATAAGAAAAAGTTTCATCCTAAGTTTCCATTGAATAAAAGACTCACCGTCAAAAAGTGGAGGCCTTTGGCTCGACATACCTTCTTGTTCGGTTTTGAGATTTGTGGATGCCATCTCACTGAATCGTTGGATTCCTTGTAGTGAGTATTCCTGCTCTCTGATACCACTTTTAGGATCTGCAAGGCACCACTAGAAGGGGGGGTTGAATAGATGGTGCGGAAAGTGTGCTTTTTTTTAAAATTTCTTTAAACTTGAACAATTCAAGTTCTGAAAACAGATTCTGCTTTCAGGACCTGTTTTAAAACGTTTTTAAAACCAGGTTAGAGGTCTCCAAAAATTATGAAATTTTGAGAGAACTTAGACTCAGATGTTATGAGGGTCCCCTAAAAATTTCAAATCAAAATTCAACCTTTAACCCCTTCAAAAACCGTTGGCACTTAGATTGTGCAAATCTGCCAGAAACGGTAGATGGTTTTGAAAAATTAATTCCTATTTGTGTGAATGTCCAAATGATCTGAAAATTTGACCAATAACTCCTCACACACTATATTTAAATAGGTTGAAACAGTTTTTGAAAATTCTTTTGGGAAGTAGGTCAAACACAACCAAAGTCTCAACCTTTGCAAGTCTGAAAATCAGACTGCACTAGTCTCAGATCTTTTGATGTTTGACTGACCTATACTTGTCCAAAAGGGTTGAAACTTGTGCCCAATTAACCCTAGAACGTTTATGTATGTTTCTGAAAATTTTTATAATTTTTGGAAATCATTTACTATTTTTCCGAACGTGAACAAAATGGATAAACAATGCAGAAACTGAAAAGTAAATGCTGAAAGTAAATTGCACCAAGAATTTTATACTGGTTCGGTTATAAACAACCTACTCCAGTCTTCAAGGAACACCTTCCTTGGTTCGCACTAATCACACACACGCAGTACACCTTACCGCAGGGTTGATAGAGTTACACCTAACTCCAACTCTTTACAAACCTTGTATGACGAGTACAATTCACACGAACACCACCACCTCGCTAGAATGAAGATTGATCACACCTTGATCAATCTTTTACAAAGATGAATGAATGGTGGTTTCTATGAAGCCTATTCAAGATTGAAAGAAGTAAAATACAATAGGCTTTTTACAAGAAAAGAAAGAAAGAAGATGTAGGAGAAAAGAGGCTTGGCACTTTGATCACTTTAGAATGCAAATCTTGGTGTTATTTTTGTTTGTTCTTCTCTTCTCTTCCTTATAGGAACCAGCCGTCCCCTCCTATGCCTCTCCCCCTCTTGAAAATTTCCTTTTAAGTGCTTGAGAGAGTGTAAGACATCATGGTGACAATGCTTTGCTTACTTGGCATCACTCCATTGGACCATCATTTAATCATTGCTTACTTGGCACCTCTTGAATGGCTCAATGTTGTCATCATTTGATGACATGGAAAATCTGAAATAATCACTAAATATTTGCCAAAAAATCAATCATTAAGTCATACCATAATTCTCAAATTCTCTCATAAATTTCAAGACAAGAAAATATCTCCTTTCCTCCTCAAAAAAATCGGCCAACATCTTTTTTCAATGCTGAAATTTTCAGCATTTACAACATGGGATAAATTCAGATTATTTGCCATTTTCCTTTGAATTTTTTTGTCATAAAAATAAATCAATTATATAAGGTAAGTCTTGCTAACAAATGAAGAGTGAACTTGGACACAATGAGGGCCAAAATTCGGCCAGCACACCCTTCACACATGCTGAAAAATTTCAGCATGTGTGATATGTAAAATATCACACTTAATTACCTTACATAATATTTAAATCATCTCCATAACTCCTTCAATTAATCCTTTAATGAAAAATTGACAAAATATCTTGTCTTAATGATGAAGAATTCGGCCACCATATGTGTAACATGCTGAAATTTTCAGCATGTGACATAAGAGAGGTATATGTTGAATACTTACCTTTTGTAGCTTTTCTCTTCGATTCATCAACCTTGTATGATTGATCCTTGACCAATCAACATGCCAACAAGGCTCCACATATGCTCCATCTCAGCTTTAGTAACGTTGGAATGTGTTTTTACATGTGCTGAAATTTATTTTTGCTAACTTTGTAAAATAGTGCACATTTAATAATACACACATGTAATATTCCAATCAGCCCTTAATTTAATTTTCTAGAACACTTTAAGATGTATATTATATGTAAAAAGTGTCTAGATACGTGTCACATGATGTTCAAGAAAAACATTCCATGTTAAGTGCGTAGAAAACCGAATTTTCGATATTTATCGATTACCCGATTTTTCTCTAATTTAAATTCCAACTTTTGCACATGATATATATATTATGTTATACATAATATATATAATATATACTTTAAATTTCAGCTCTTGGCTGATTTAAAGTGGTACCATAAACATGTGACAAAATTAAAATTGGAATCTTCACATTTTGGCCTAAATGTGAGGTGATTTGTGTGTGCCAACATGGAAAGTATTTTTGCCTGAATTTTCAGTGATGTGCACGAAATTTACATCAATTTTTGATGTATATGGGCTGGCCATTTATTTATGGCAAGTACCGATACGACAAATTTCGGTTTAGAACCTTTTATCGTGTCGTATTTAATTTGTCATCACCATATCTTATATCATATGATATAAGACCTGAATATACTCATAAATATGAGTTAAGTATAGTGGTGTGACGTTAACGTACGTACGTAAGATATATAACGTGTCGGTAGTACGTTGGAATACATGTGTATGTGCCTTTTAAAAAAAATCTGAAAATATAGTATATATATTTATAAGTGGCGTGTGACATTGAGTGTGGAGAGGAGGAGAAGACTTTCCTTCCATAGCCTTGTTGCCTTTGTGCCTTTTCCAAATGCATCTTCTTTTAATGAACTATTTAGTTTATTGAACTAAGTACTTCACTTAATGAACTAATTTAGTTCATTAATGGTGGCACCTGAAAATAGTATAAACTCAACAAATGTTCGCCATATGATGTAAGCTTTAATGCTTCATGGCTCGTTAGTACGGCAACATCAAGACTAGCACGTTCATTTACAGGAATAGGAAGTAAGTCAAGTGGGGAATGGGGATTGAAACCATAAACAACCTCAAAAGGTGAATACAACGACCCACTATGCACTGTCCTATTATATGCAAATTCAATATGTGGTAAGCATGCTTCCCAATGTCTAAGATTCTTTTTAATCAATGCACGCAACAATTGTGATAAAGTCCTATTAACTACCTCAGTTTGGCCGTCAGTTTGAGGATGGGCTGTGTTAGAAAACAAAAGTTTAGTACCAAGCTTTCCCCAAAGGACTCTCCAAAAATGACTCAAAAACTTAGTATCTCTATCACTCACAATTGTGCAAGGCATACCATGCAAACGGACAACTTCTTTGAAGAACAAGTGTCCAACATGGGAAGCATCATCGGCTTTCTTGCATGCAATAAAGTGTGCCATCTTAGAAAATCGATCTACGACAACAAACACACTATCCATCCCAGTTTGGGTCCTAGGCAAGCCTAAGACGAAGTCCATAGACAAGTCTACCCATGGTGAAGAAGGTACGGCCAAGGGAGTATAAAGTCCATGGGGGTGCGTGGTTGATTTTGCTTGCTTACAGGTGAGGCAACTTCCACAAACTCTCTCCACATCCATTCTTATGTGGGGCCAAAAAAATGCTCTTTTAGGGTTTCCAAAGTCTTAAAAACCCCAAAGTGCCCCATTAGTCCGCCTCCATGAGCCTCTCTCACCAGCAACTCTCGCATAGATCCCCTCGGTATGCACAATCGGTGTGCCCTAAACAGATATCCTTCATGCAAATAGAACTTACCGAAGGGTGACTCAAGACATGCATCGTAAATGGATCCAAAATCAATATCATCCTTGTACATTTCCTTAACGTGCTCAAACCCAAGCAAATGTGACGACAACTTAGTGATTAAAGTGTATCTCCTAGACAATGCGTCTGCCACAATGTTATCCTTACCTTGCTTGTATCTAATGACATAAGGAAATTGCTCAATGAACTCTACCCACTTCGCATGCCTCTTATTCAATTTTCCTTGGCTTATAAGGTACTTAAGGCTCTCATGATCAGTGTGGATCACGAATTCCTTAGGTTGCAAGTAATGCTACCAAGTTTGCAAAGACCGCACTAATGCATACAGTTCTTTGTCATAAGTGGAATAATTCAATGACGCACCTTTTAACTTTTCACTAAAGTATGCAATAGGCTTCTTTCCTTGTGTAAGAACGGCTCCTATCCCAACCCCGCTAGCATCGCACTCAATCTCAAAAGTCTCTTCAAAGTTAAGTAATCGTAAGATGGGAGCTGATGTGAGTCTGACCTTCAATTCGTCAAAGGCCTTTTGTTGAGCTTCACCCCAATGGAACCCAACATCCTTCTTGACAATCTCGTTTAGTGGTGCGGCTATTGTAGAGAAGTCCTTCACAAAACGTCGGTAGAAGCTTGCCAGACCATGGAAGCTCCTAACCTCTCCCACGGTTTTGGGAGTGGGCCATTCTATGATGGATTTCACCTTATCCTGGTCCATTTCTATCCCTGAAGCACTCACCACGAATCCTAGGAACACAACCTTCTCCATACAAAAAGAACACTTTTTAAAATTGGCAAACAGTTGCTGTTTCCTAAGCATGTACAAAACTGCTTTTAGATGGTCAAGATGGTCTAGCAAGTGCCTAGAATAAATCAGGATGTCGTCGAAGTACACTACGACAAACTTGCCAATGAAAACTCTCAAAACTTCATTCATCAACCTCATGAATGTACTGGGTGCATTAGTTAAACCAAAAGGCATCACTAACCATTCGTACAATCCAAATTTTGTTTTGAAAGCCGTTTTCCACTCATCTCCCTCCTTTATCCTCACTTGAAAGTAGCCACTCTTAAGATCAATCTTAGTAAAGTACTTAGCACCGTGCAACATGTCGAGCATATCGTCCAGTCTAGGGATTGGGTACCTATATTTCACTGTGATTTTATTGATGGCTCTACAATCCACACACATTCGCCAGCTTCCGTCTTTCTTAGGGACTACTATCACGGGTACAGCACATGGGCTCATACTCTCTCTTATCTTTCCCTTACTCAAAAGCTCCTCTATCTGTCTCTGAATTTCCTTCGTTTCCTCAGGGTTTGCCCTATAGGCTGGCCTATTAGGAAGTGTGGCCCCTAGAATGAAATCTATTTGGTGTTCAATACCTCGCAGTGGGGGTAGTCCTGGGGGTTCTTCATCGGGAAACAAATCGGAATACTCCTCTAGTAAGGTCACGACACCACTGGGTAAAGAAGTCGGTAAGTCATCCCTAGAAAATAGGCAGTCAACGCTCTCTTTGAACAAAAACACATAAACAATCTTCTGGGAATGCAATGCATGGAAAACTTCACTAGGCTTCGCAAAGAACGTGTGTTTTGTGGGTGGATGAGTAAGGAGTGAAGGGGATGGGGGTGTGGGGGTCATGTCCGCGGGCCTGGTGCCCTTTGCGGAGGCCTTGGAGCTTTCTCCTTGGCTCCTCTTTCCCTTCTTGAGGTCCTCCAAGAACCTCCTTTCGGCCACTCTTTCCCTTGGATCATTCTGAGTTTTGTTTCTTCTTTGGTGATCCTCAAAAACTTTGTGTGGTGGCAATGCATGAAGTTTGAACATCTTGTTGTTAAACTTAAATAAATAGACATTGAGACGACCATCATAAGTAACATGTTTGTCAAACTGCCATGGCCTACCTAGAATGATATGACTAGCATGCATAGGTACAACATCACACAAAATCTCATCTTTGTAACCGCCAATAGAAAAGGAAAGCATAACTTGTTTGGACACACTTAATTCTCCACAATCATTCAACCAAGATAGCCTATACGGGTGGGGGTGATCAATCAAAGGCAGATCAAGTTTCCTAACAAGTTCTACGCTAGCAACATTAGCACAAGATCCGCTATCAATAATCAAGGTACAACACTTACCTTTCACCGTGCAGTGAATGTGGAAGATGTTCTCTCATTGTAGGGCCTCTTCTTCTTCCTTTACATGGGCGCTCAAGATTTTTCTGACCACTAAGAAGTCCTTGTAGGCGCCCTCTTCTTCCTTGATCTCTTCTTCACTGACCACTTCATCTTCCTCCTCGGACTTAAGTTTTTCCTCCTCACTTTCATCAGTGTAGTACTCTTGCGTATTGTCTAGGTATATGATCTTCTTAGGATTAGGGCATTCTCTCGCATAATGGCCCCTACCTTGGCATTTGAAGCACTTAATATCCCGGAATCTAGGGGTTGGGTTTCCTGTCTTGCTCTCTCCCGCCCTATTCTTTCCTTTGTCACCTCCCGCTGGAGAGGAATTCATCTTGCTTGGAGCTTGACTTGGTCCTCGGGTAGGCATGATGATGTTTGGCCGACTATATCCCCCATTAGGATTAGACCTAGGCTGTATTCTAGTGGAAGAAGACACATTAGTTCTAAAACCGTAACCACTAGCAGAAGAACGTACCTTTAACTGTCTTTCGATCCGTTGAGCTTTGTGTACCATAGAGTCCAGATCCACGTAGGTCGTAAGCTCAAGCTGGAAGCCAATCTCCTTGTTTAGTCCTCCTAAAAATCGCGCCATAGTTGCCTCCTCGGGTTCTATTGTGTTGGTTCTTATCATTAAGATTTCAAGTTCTTTAAAATATTCATCAACACTTTTAGACCCCTGTGTGAGTCCCTGCAATCTTTGGTGTAAAGTACGTTCATATGACTCAAGAATAAATTTTTTTCTCATTTCGTATTTCATTTCATCCCAGGTGGAAATCGGATCTCTCATGGTTCTTCTTCTTATATTTTGAATTTGATCCCACCAAATTAATGCATATTCCATGAATTCAATGCTAGCATAACGTACCTTTTGCCATTCGGAGTAGTTTGTGCATGAATAAATGAGATCGACCTTCTTCTCCCACTCAAGGTATGCATCGGGATCACTCTTACCGTAAAAGGAAGGGATGTTCATCTTGGTTTTGAGGAAATCATCCTCTTGCGGTGGCGCTCTCCTTACTTGCACTTGGCCTTGGGGCCAAGCTTGCGCCTCATCTATCTCTTCCTCGTAAAACTCTTGTGGTGGATATTCTTCTCTCGGCTCGTGATGCCTCATGGGCGCTTTCCCTCGATCTGGCCGTCCTCGGCTTCCCATGGCAACGGATCCTCTGGCCTCTCCTCCACGCGAGGTTTGTCCGTGGCTTTGTAATTGCGTGTGTGCCGAGTTTTGGCTGGAAGTCCTTCGGTCCAACTCCTCAACCTTGCAAGAGATTTCTTGTAGCTTTTCCAGTACCTTTTCAAGAGACACTTCAACCCTCGTCTCCTCTGCCACGGAATTGGTTGACGACATATTTTTCTCCTAAAATGAAATAAAGAAAACAAGAAAAGGAAAACTAACACAAAGACAAAAGAGATTTCGTTACGTTAGTGAAAATCAAAATCAATGTGTACGTTCCTCTCTCGCTCTTGTATAGTCACTCAAGTTGGTGCTTTCCTCGGCCAATCTTGGGCTAGATACAACCAAAGCAAGCTTCTCAATTGCCTAACACAATCCGATGATCAGTAGCACCTTTTTCTCCAACGTGTCACCCAAATTTCAGCAACTAATAAGCAAAGGTATCAAGCCAAGAACAAGACAATTTAACACACTTAACCTCCTAAGAATCAAGGAAAAATGAGACCAAAAATTATGTCAGAGGCTGAGCCAAAGAAAACTAAGGGTTGCCTTGGGCAATCTTTAGTTAACCTTAGCCTTATGCAAATTAATCACACGTTGTTGATTCGATTACAATCATAAAGTATCCAAGTGTAAAGACAATGAATGGTGTAGTATTTTGTGGCTTCAAAAGGCATGGTTTTGTGGTCTTGGATAGAACTTGATATTCAAATAATTCATCAACAACTTGGTATTTTTCTTGCACTTCTCGTTTTCTTTTTTTTTGTACACTTTTTTTTTCGGTTCTTTTTGGAATTCTGCCGAATATATATATTTTTTTTTGTTTTCTCAGAACGTCGAGAGTGACAAAAAATGTTTGCTACATAACTGTTATTTGGAATTGGCTGAATGACCTATAGCAACAACTTGTTGCCTTTACGAAATCAGACAACATAAAAGATGAATTTTGTGTTTTCTAATATGAGACCTTCTTTATTGTTTAAGGCAAAGAAAGGCAGCATATGTGATATGAAAATACAAGTGAATAGTTTTGGTGTATGATCAATGCCTTTTGCCCGAATAGTTGTAAGGGCACCAAAGTCTTGGATACAAGAAAAATTGCAACACAAACCAAGCAACAATGCAATCAAGCCACACAAGTCTAATACTAACTAAAAGCTTCGTTAGCAACAAGATTTACATGTGACTAGGTAGCATTTTTAAGCAATGAACTCGGGTTATATGTTATGGCTGAATTTAGATCCTAACACAATGACCCTATTGTTAAGTGTGTGTAAAGATTCAATCTTGAAGGGTTAATAACAAAAATATCTGCAAAGTCCAAACTTTTCTTTTGGTGTATGACTTTTTTTTTGGAAAGATTATCGTATTAAGGTCAAGTAAGGATAAAGAAAGGAGTCTAAGAAAGTTTATGGAAATTATGCATGCCTGGAGTGGAGGAAACCAACGTGATATGAAGCAACCAAAAAAAGGTAGGAACTTTCTCCTTCTTTTTCTGTGTATATTTGTATGTGTGGCAAGGAATGAAGATCACAACTTTTTTTTTAAATACACATAGTATAGTATGAATGAAGCAAAAGGAAAATAAAGGTTCTAGGCAGTACCTTCAGTGTGCTTGGTAACAGTGGCTTGAACGAAAATAAAATTCAAAGATTGTGATCTTTCTTTTTGTTTTTTTTGTTGAACAAACGAGATTTTTCTTTTCTGTAAGGATATGTTTTTTTGTTTTTTCTTTTTGGACAATGTAACTGCAATTGAGACAAAAGAAGAATGAAGATAGGAACAAACGTTTGGATAGGAGGAAGAAAACAACGACAAAACACAAGAACGTAAACGATATGCGAGTTGTAAAGAAGAAACCTTTGCTCTGATACCACTTTGATACGATCTTGGATCGTATGAAAATAACGACCGCTTCTTTCAACTCCAAAAAGACACCTTTGATCACCCTTGTGTGGGACTGACGCAAACACCACCTTCTTGGACAAGAGAAATCAACAACGCCTACGTCGAGCAATTCGAATCTCCCAACCCAACACGTCGTTCCGTATCCTTGGATTGTGATTCACCAACTAGGTTTGCTCAAACCTTGATTGGATCTAGCCTTGATTTTTAATTGTGAAAACCAAAGGAAAACACTCAATAAGCAACCCACGGTTACAAGCTCAAAGTTACCAAAAGTTTGGTATGAAACCTGAAATTGAAATTCTGAGAAAAACTGTTTTGTCTTGCTACATTTCCTACCTTATATAAAGCTATATTTTGGCTACTCCTAAAAGATAAATGATAAATCAAAGTCTTCACATTATTACCTATCAATCTAAATCAAATCTACATAAAGGACAAGTCAAAGCTGATCAAGGAAGATTTCAAAATCCAAATCTCTAAAATCTAGTCCTGGAATACATCCTGTCGGTTGTTGACTTATACCCGCTTCTATACACCGAATTAGGGTTTGCACTCTTCAGCAAAGTTGTAGCTCATGAAATTCTCTTGAATTTGGGCTTTTTAATCACCTCATTTGGACTATTCTTGATAGAGATACGGGCTTCCAAAGACTAGGTATCCATCCAGTGAACTTCAGTACTTTCTATTCTGGACTCCCAAGTTGCATCTGATTTTAGTCCATCTTATAGCCCGAATTAAGAAAAGTGCAAAGCATAAAAATCCTTCCAAATTGAGTTATATAAAACCTTCAAGTGGTTTGAACACAATTGGATCGGTACTCCGATCTGGGCATCCAAAATACCGACTGGTGTACGGCTGCCTTCTTGAAAGATAGGGTCTCTTCAAGCCACCTTCCTTATTTAGCCTTGTCACCTTAGAAAACACTCAAACACAGCCATTAGCACTAGAAACACATATTAAAAGACGCTATAGAATATACTAGATCCAAAACAAAGACAACATAAACAACTAGACTTGATATTACGGTGACAACGCATGAAATGACCATCCTGCATTCCCACCAACCCTTACATCAATAGACTCAAGGAATATCAAGTCACAGCCTCAATGATGAGCATCCAATGCTATCCACCATGTGCTGGCATCTCTTGTACATGCCTTGTCAAGAAAGCACCTGTGTCAAAACCTAGTCGTCTTGCTTGGCCTCTTGTAAAGGGACCCCTATGTGTCTCGTTGGAGGGTCCTTGTACAAGATTATCATGAGGAGGATCTTGAGCCTCATCAATATGACTTTGGGGAAACTAGGAATACCAAGCACTGAAGAAATGAGATGAGGGTTTTCTTATATATGCCCCCGGAGATGATTCAGAGATGCCTACACTTGACAATATTCCGGTAGTCTGAGATTTTTCAGAAGTATTTCGAGATGATTTGCCTGGTCTACCTCCAGATAGGTAGATCTAGTTCGAGATAAATGTTGTACCCGGAGCAGACCCAATCTCTAAAGCGCTATATCGAATGTCTCCAGCAGAATTAAATCAAAAAGAAATTCATCCAGCCTAGCGTATCACCATGGGGAGCTCCAGTCTTATTTGTGTAGAAAAAAGACGACAGTATGAGTCTGTGCATCGATTATCGGGAGCTAAATAAAATCACGATTAAGAATAAGTACACACTACCGAGGATTGACGACTTGTTCGATCAGCGAGAGTAAGTAATTTAAATACTTAGATAACATTAAATATGTTTGAATATAAACTGTAACAGTTGCGTACAAGATGCGAAAGTGTTCAGTAGGATTGATCTTCGTTCTGGATATCACCAGTTGAAGATCGAAATACACGATGTTGCTAAGACATTTTTTGCACTTGATATGGTCATTACGAGTTTTTTGTGATACCATTCGGATTGACTAATGCCCCTGCAACATTTATTGATTTGATGAATACGGTGTTCCTCAAACAGCTGGACAAGTTTGTAGTGGTCTTCATTGATGACATTCTTATGTATTCGCCGGATGAGGAAGCACACACTGAGCGCTTGAGGATCGTACTAAGTTTATTGTGTAGAGAAAAAGGGGTTTGAATGATTTCAAAATATGTGATTTAAATGAAAGACGTAAAACATGCATGATATACACAAAACGTGTGCATGATAGACATGTATGCATGATACATTGTTCATTACTTACCTTATTTAGCTTGTATATAATGTTGCCGTACTAACGAGCCATGAAGCGTTCAAGCTTACATCATATGGCAAACATTTGTTGTGTTTATACTATTTTCAGGTGCCACCATTAATGAACTAAACTAGTTCATTAAGTGAAGTTTTTAGTTAATACAACTAAGTAGTTCATTAAAGGAAGCCACACTTGGAAAAGGCACAAAGGCAACAAGGCTAAGGAAGGAAAGTTTTCTCCTCCTCCCCTCATTAATATATACACGCCATATACATATATAATACATATATTTTCAGATTTTTTTTGAAAAAGGCACATGCACATGTATTCCAACGTACTACCAACACGTTATACACGTACGTATGTTAACGTCGCACCAATATACTTAACTCATATTTATGAGTATATTCAGGTCTTATATCATATGATATAAGTCATGGTGATGACAAATTAAATACGACGCGTTAAAAGGTTCTAAACCAAAAATTGTCGTATCGGGCGAATACCGAAACTTCGCCAACGTGTCACGTACTTGCCATAAATAGATGGCCAGCCCCTACATCTCAAAAATCATCAAAAATTTCGTGGGTTTGAGAATACTTTCATCCAAAAATACTTTCCATGTTGGCACACACAAATCACCCCACATTAAGGCCAAAATGTGAAGATTCCAATTTTAATTTTGTCACATGTTAATGGCGCCACTTTAGACCAGCCAAGTGCTGAGATTTAAAGTATATATTATATATATTATGTGTAACATAATATATATAACATGTGCAAGAAGTTGGAATTTAATTAGAGAAAAATCGGGTAATCGATAAATATCGAAAATTCGGTTTTCTACACACACAACACATGGAACGTTTTTGGTACATCATATGACACGTATCTAGACACTTTTTACATATGTTATACATCTTAAAGTGTTCTAGAAAATTAAATTAAGGGCTGATTGGAATATAACATGTGTGTATTATTAAATGTGCACTATTTTACAAAGTTAGCAAAAATAAATTTCAGCACATGCACATACACTATCTAACGCCCCTACAGCTGAGATGGAGCTTATTTGGAGCCTTGTTGACATATTGATTTGTCAAGGATCAATCATACAATGTTGGTGAATTAAAGAGAGAAGCTACAAATGGTAAGATTTCAAACTTTGTCTCACTTATAACACATGCTGAAAATTTCAGCATGTGTAAGTATGGTGGCCGAAATTCTCACATTAAAAGGCTATATTTTATCATCTTGAATTATGTGATTGATTGAGAGAAGAAATGGAAGTAATTTGAATATTCTTTAAATTCAAAAATTGTGATATTTCATATATCACACATGCTGAAAATTTTTCAGCATGTGTGAGAGGTGTCATGGCCGAATGTGAGGGCATGAAAGTGTCCAAATTCATTTCCAATGTGATAAGGATATTCCATCAATTGGTGATTTATTTTAAAAAGAAAAATCAAAGAAAAATGGTAATATTTTGAACTTTATCTCCATGTGTCACATGCTGAAAATTCAGCATGGTATATACTCATTATGGTCGATTTTTTGGCTTGGTAAGGAAGAAATTTTGTCTTGCAACATTTATGTGACAATCTTGAGCTTTATGGAAATTATTTTGTGATTGATATTGGCACATGTTTGAGTGATATATTCAGATTTTTCCAATTCATCAATGATGACAACATCCAACCAATCATGAAGTGCCAAGTAAGCAAAGCTTAAATGATCATCCAATGAGAAGATGCCAAGTAAGCAAGACCATGTCACAATGATGTCTTACATTCTCCCAAGGACTTAGAAGATAATTTTCAAGAGGGGGAGGACACATAGGGGACGGCTGCAACAAGCTTAAAAGGAAAGAAGTTGAGCAAAAACAAGACAAGCACAAGCATTGAAAAAAAAAGTGAAAAACGCCTAGCTCTTCTTCTTCTACATTCTCTTTCTTTCTTTCTTCTTGAAAGCCTATTGTATTCATATTTTTGAATCTTGAATAGGCTTGATATAGACCACCACATATTCCATATCTTTGTAAAAGATTGATCAAGGTGTGATCAATCTTCATTCTTGCGAGGTGGTGGTGTTTGTGCGAATTGTATTCATCGTACAAGGTTTGTAAAGGGTTGGAGTTGGTGTGTAACTCCATCAACCCTGTGGTAAGGTGTATTGCGTGTGTGTGATTAGTGTGAACCAAGGAAGGTGTTCCTTGAAGACTGGAGTAGGTTGTTTATAACCGAACCAGTATAAAATTCTTGGTGCCATTTACTTTTTCTTACTGCACAGTTTACTCTTTTTGTTGGCGTTCATAAAAATAGTAAATGACTTTTAAAAATCACGAAAATCTCCAGAAACATAGCCACACGTTCTAGGGTTTATTTTGGCACAAGTTTCAACCCTTTTGGATAAGTATAAGTCGATCAAACATCAAAAGTTCTGAGACTAGTGCAGTCTGATTTTCAGACTTGCAAAGGTTGAGACTTTGATTGTAATTGACCTACTTCCCAAAAGAATTTTGCAAAACTGTTTCAACCCACTTAAATATAGTATATCAGTAGTTAGTGGCTAAAGTTTCAGAGCATTTGGACTTACACACAAATAGGAATAAATTTTTCAAAACCGTCTACCGTTTCTGGCAAATTCGCGCAATCTGATCACCAACGGTTTTTGAAGGGGTTAAAGGTTGAGTTTTAATTTGAAATTTTTAGAGGACCCTCATAACATCTGAGGCTAAGTTCTCTCAAAATTTCAGAATTTTTGGAGACCTATAACCTGGTTTTAAAAACGTTTAAAACTGGTCCTGGAAACAGAATCTTTTTTCAGAAGTTTAGTTGTTTAGTTTTAAACAAATTTTAAAAACCACACTTTCCGCACCACCTATTCAACCCCCCCCCCCCCCTTATAGTGGTGCCTTGTAGATCCTACATATTGCGGGAGAAGCAGCTCTACGTCAAGTTCAGCAAGTGTGAGTTGTAGCTATGCACTGTAGCATTCTTGGGTCACGTGGTTTCTAAGAATGGCATATCAGTAGACCTTAAGAAGATCGAGGCCATTATTGAGTGGGCAAGACCGACAAACGTGACAGAGGTTCAGAGTTTCTTGGGATTAGCTGGATATTATCGGAAGTTTGTCAAAGGCTTTTCCAGAATTGCATTTCCACTGACCAGATTGACACAGAAAAAGACGAGGTTTGACTAGACTGCCGCATGTGATCAAAATTTTGCCAACTTAAGAAGAGACTAACATCAGATCTTGTTTTAGCGCAACCCAATTCCGGTGAAGGTTTGTAGTATACAGTGGCATCCAAGATTGCGTTAGGTAAATGAATAAACAAATTCATTATTTGAAAATTTCCATAAAGTATATGTGCGTTAATCTTTTTCTTGTAGGTTGCATATTAATGCAAAATGAGTGGGGAATTGCTAATGTTTCGAGGCATTTGAAACACTATGAGAAGAGTTGCCCCACCCATGACTTAGAGTTGGCAGCAATAGTGTTTGCGTTGAAAATCTGAAGACACTACTTATATGGTGAAAGGTGTGAGGTGTATACAGACATAAATGTTTGAAGTACCTTTTCATCCAAAAGGAGCCAAACATGAGACAGCGCAGATGGCTCGAGCTGATAAAAGACTATGACCTGGCGATTCATTCTAATCTAAGTAAGGAAAACAAAACAGCGAATGCATTGATTAAGAAATCGAGCCATGCCCGACAGACACCTCTGCAGAGGGAGATAGTCGAGTTTTGATTGGATGTTGTTGAGTCGACTGTAAATATTCTGGCTACATTGATGATCACTCATACTTTGATTGATAGAATAAAGAAAGCAGAGAAGAATGATATTGAATTGATGAGGATCGTTGAGCAGTTGAAAGAAGGGCCTTTAAAAGATTTTCAACTTCATGACGATGGCAGCCTTTGGTTCAGTGGAAGATTGTGTGTACCAGATATTGATGAGATTAAGAGGGAGATCATGATTGAGGCTCACACTTCACGATTGTCTATCCATCCGTGAGCCACCAAGATATATCATGATCTTAAAAGAAATTATTGATTGAATGGCATGAAGCGTCATATTGCTGAGTTTGTGGAGAGATGTCATGTTTGTTAGCAGGTTAAAGCAGAGCATCAACTGTTGTACCCCGACGAAAAGTCATATTGTACTTGAAGACTCGTATAAGTAAATTAATAAAGTGGCAACCTTCAAGTGCATTTCACTAAGTTTCCTTAGTGCTTCTTTTATGCTGATAAGCAAACAATATAATCATTCAAGCATGAGTTATGGACCATGGCCAAATCACCCTAAGGGCTTAAGAGATTTCTGCCATAAGGTTTAAAAAGGGCCTTAAAGGGTTTTTCCCAAATCATAAGAGAGGTTAATCTTAAGGGCCTCCTTAAAATAAGCCCAAATGGAAATTAAGGAGTTGTAAGTAGTGGGCAATTTTTCCCCCAACTCTTGCAAAAATTTTGGCCCTTTAGCCCAAGAGCAATCAAGATTTCCCTAATTTCATTTCTAAAACAAAAAGGGAAAATAATTAGTAAAAAGGGGCCAACTACCTACATAGCTTCTCATTAAACCCACTTTGAAAGAGAATTAAATATGTTAAAGGTCCCTTAAAAGCCCTAAACCGCCGGCCCCTTCATTGTTAACCAAGAAGCAATTCAAATATTACCATAGTTACTTTATATTAACCACAAGGTTAAAGTAACTCAAGTTAAACCAAAAAGTAACTCTAGTTGGATAAAGTAACCTAGGTTAGCCTTAAAGTAACTATAGTTGAATTAAAGTAACTCTAGTTGCATTAAAGTAACTCTAGTTGAATTAAAGTAACCTTGGTTAGAAGTAACTTAGGCTAATTAACTCTAATTAGCCTAACCAAGCCAAGGTAAACCCTCCTTCTCCCTTACTATACCCACGACTACACCCCTATAGCCTAGTGAAGAAATCTCTCTCCCAAGAAACTCTAGAACACTCTCCTTCAAGAATTTACAATGGAGCAAGAGACCTTCCTATTTTTCATTTGAGTATACGGCTAGTTGAGCCAAGGAGCTCAAGATCTTCAAGCTCCAAGAATTCATCTAGGTAAGTACATGCTAAGCATTCTAAGTGAATTCTATGTTCAAAGAATGAAACTCACATTGGTATCCCTCTTGTCTTGCCAAAAACGTGACACTCAAATGGTCACTAGGAGAAAATTTGTCAAGCTACTAGGAGGAGCAAACATCTTTGTGGTTTGAATCCATTTCAAGCTCCATCCAAGTTTCATTTTGGTAAGGAAATCATAGCCTCAATATAGTTGTTTCCTCATTAAGATAGTAACTAATGTTCATCCTTCTTCCACCCCTCAAAACCATGTGCTATATGTGAAGTTGGAGGAAATTCACTCTATTTCAACCAAGGCTCATGCTAAGGAAAAGCTCTGAGGTTCAAAGAGGCAAGTATCCTCTAGCCAATCTTGCCTTATTTGTGAAGTGCATGCTTGAATAGCTAGTCATTTTTAAGCTATGAATCTTAGTTGAAGATTCTAAGTACAAGACATGAAAACTAGTTGTTATAAGAAAAGTGATGGCATGAGTGAATGATTTGTTGCATGAATGTGCTGTGACTGTTTTGATATGACTCATGAACAGTTTATCTATGGTTTAAAGCATGTTATGAGGCTTGGAAAAATTATTCTGAAGTGTGTATTTGATGGTTATTAAGTCACTCTAAAGAATGAACTTGATTGGAAATGCTTGAACCATAAAAAGTGATGAAGTGCTGAAATTACTGGAGCTGGACAGTTTTATGTGTCATGTTGTACGACCTGAAAATGAACCTTAAAGGTGTTCAAAGTTGCTAATTTTTGGGATGGTGATAACTTTATGTGTGTAGTAAATGTGCAAGTTGGAATTTTGATAAAAGGAGTTGTGGTTTATCCTTAATGAAATATTTAGTGACAACTGGTCAAACAGAGGTACTGGAGCTGGACAGTTTTCTATAGCATGTTGTACGACCTGAAAATGAACCTTAAAGGTGTTAAAAGTTTCTAATTTTTAATATGGTGGTAGACTTATGTGTGTAGTAAATGTGCGAGTCGGAATTTTGATAAAAGTAGTTGTGGTTTATCTTTAATGAAGTATTTGGTGACAACTGGTCAAACAGAGGTACTGGAGCTGGACAGTTTTCTGTAGCATGTTGAACGACCTGAAAATGAACGTTAGAGGTGTTCAAATTGACTAAATTTCGGTATGATGATAGCCCCATATGTGTATTAAATGTGTGAATCGGGATTTTGGAAAAAGGAGTGGTGGATTATCCTTAATGAAGTTTTGGTAAAACTGGTCAAACAGAATTGCTGCAACAGGACAGTTTTGAGAAGTAAGTTGCTTGACCCGGAAATGGACCTTAGAAATGTGCAATTGGGCTAATTTTTGGCATGATGATAGCTCTATGTGCTTTCTAAATTTGGGAGTTGGAATTTTCGAAAAAGGACTTACGGGTTGGTCACAATAAAATTTGTAGCAAAATTGGTCATTCCAGAATTCAGCATGTACCCGTTTTGAGAAAAAGAATAAATGACCACTTTAACGATATTATAATTCCGTGAAACTTTTATCACAATTACTTAAGACATATGTGAGTGTTTTTATGTAAACCACTTAACTTAGAATGATTATTTTAAGGGGTAATCACCAAAGCTAAATTGGTATTACTAATCTGAAATTTTTGCAGAATTGAGGAACTTGCTGTGGGGCTGTGTTTCGATGGGCTTAGACTTAATTATATAGTTTGGGCTTATGACCATTAATTATTGGCATGTCTACAGTATTTTCCAGGGTTGGTCCAAATTAAATAAAGCGTAATGGGCTTAAAGGAAAAGTAAAAGAAAGGACACTGCACTGCTGAAATTCAGCAGTATCCTGTTTTGTAGTTAAATAAATTAAGTGTGTTACACGTCTCATATCATTACAAAAATTATGTTACGAATAGAAAAGACACTCTTATTCATAATTATGACAAGAACTCATGATAATGGGCCTAAAACACGAGGTTTTGAGGCCGTGCATATTGGAACGATAATTCTGGAAACTTTTCCAGCCTAAAGAATAAGTTGTACGTATGTGTATATGTAACGCATCATGTCATGGATTGCATTTGGGCAAAATTGAGGAACTTGTTGTGGGGCTGTGTTTCGATGGGCTTAGACTTAATTATATAGTTTGGGCTTATGACCATTAATTATTGGCATGTCTACAGCATTTTCCAGGGTTGGACCAAATTAAATAAAGCGTAATGGGTTTAAAGGAAAAGTAAAAGAAGGGACACTGCACTGCTGAAATTCAGCAGTACCCTGTTTTGTAGTTAAATAAATTAAGTATCTTACACGTCTCATATTACGAAAATTATGTTATGAATAGAAAAGACACTCTTATGCATATTTATGACAAGAACTCATGATAATGGGCCTAAAACATGAGGTTTTGAGGCCGTGCATATGGAACGATAATTCTGGAAATTTTTCCAGCCTAAAGAATAAGTTGTACGCATGTGTATATGTAACGCATCATGTCATACATTGCATCATCGTCATTTACATGATTTATGGAACTGATTTTATGAGAAAGAAAGATGAAAAAGCGTTTTAAAGAAAAGACTATGTTTTTAAAAGAACACTTTCCACCGGTACCGTGTGTTTTCTAGCCAGTAAGGACCCGTTCCAGATCCGGGGTTAACTAATCTGATGGTATGGACCGTTCAGGCCCGGAGAGAATAGACATGATATCAACCATTCAGGCCCGGAGAGAATAGACCTGATAAGTGATGACGTGACTGCTCCGAATCCGAGAATAATAGATTCGAAGAGAAATAAGTGAACCTCCTCTGATCTGGGAGAATAGATCTGAATACTCTCTTGTTTTCTTGACGATGATGTTTTGAATGAAAGAACGAAAGAACTTGTCTTCATTTTTATCATGATGCATCACACGTACATACTCATGCATGTTACATTTAATGAGTCATCGAATATTGGTACATGATACTTAGGCTAAGTTGTTATGACTTGGTAGCTCCTAAGCTATGATCTTTATTGAGTGATGATCTTTTAATGAGTTATGGACTGTTATCAGTTATGAACTTTGATAAGTTTAATCTTTGATAAGTTATGAGCTGATTACTTACGGGTGTTGGAAGGAAGGTCAGGTATGTTTCTAAACCAAATTTTTGGGGATTTGGTTCTTACGTGTACTTTCCATTTAATGCATGATTGTTTATGGTATACTTGCTGGTGACGTTGTCACTCATCCTTTATTTTTCCTCCCAGAACCTGCAGGAACTAGGGTCGAGTGGATCGAGAACGAGCCTAGGGTGTCTTATCCGTAGAAGAGCGATTGAAGGATGATTTAAGGGTTTATGACGAGATGGTAATGAGTGAGGAACTTTTATGAATTTATGTTGAAAAAGATTGGATTTTGGATTTCCGCATTTTAAGAACATGTCTGTAAGACTTATGATGAATGTTTAGACACATTCGTTTGGAAAGTATTTATTCTGCCTCGGTTATGTTTACTTGTTGACGTGTAAGCACGAAAGTCCACACATTTTAGTCTGGACTAAGATACGTTATGGATCGACGCCTGGTACTCTCCGTAGTGAAGTACGGCGGGCGCACCATATCCGGCTAGGCCGGGTTGCAGGGCGCTACAGCTGGTATCAGAGCGGAGGCTCCAGATCTGGGCAGAATATAGAATTAAGTTATGATCTAGTCAACTAAGTTTGATCTTAGATCTAAGTCATGACCTTAGAAAGAGAGTTGACCTTGGACTAGGATGCCTTAGACTGAAAATTAGGGTTTTTGACCGAATGATAAAGCCCTAGTCGATGGTAATTTATAGAACGTAATTATGCATGCCTGCGTGATCTTAAGATCTTATTTGGATTATGAATTAAATTCTGTCGCTTAATCTGAATATTTATACCTTGAGTAAGACTCCGACGCTCTGTGGTGCAGATGGCATCACGATTCAATAAAATGACATCATTACTGTCACCTCCCGGAAGCAGTAGGCTTTACTATCGACAGTTAGTAAGAGTACGTATCCCGAAGTTTAACAGGGAGTCTAGTTCGGAAAAAGGCAGAAAGATGGTTAAGTGAAGTTGAAGGTAACTTCATGCTGATACAGGTGCCGAATAGGATAAGTGCGCAGATTATCCGGCCGTTTTTGAACGGTAAGGACAGCCAGTGGTGGAGGACTTGTACCCAGCCACTACCCCGACCGGTAACTTGGGCAGAGTTTTTAGAAAAGTTTTGTGAGTTCTTCCTCTCTCCGGACTTAATCGCGAGAAGTGTGAGGAATTTGACTCATTAAGACAAAGGTTAGGCACCACTGTCTCAGAGTACGCTCGTCGATTCGTTACTTTGGGTCAGTATGTTCCTTTGATCATGGAAGATGAAAAGACTAAGTTGATCAGATCTGTGCACATTTTATACCTCCAGATCAAGACTTGGCTAGTAGGACAGGGTAAGGGAACGGAAGGACGAAATAAACGACTTAATGAGCGTACTACGAAACGAAGTAGGAAATGGGAGCAGTATCCACATAAGGCTACCTTATGAGGATACCAAAGAAACAACCAAGGTATGAGTTAAATATGAAGTACCTATGACCCATTTCTTATTAATCAAGTATGAGTGATTGTGATAGTTTTTTTTTATGTTATGATGAGTAGACCATAAGGAAGTAAGTGAGGTTATTAGTGGTAGTATGACCGAGTATAACACCGTGTTTGAGACTCGGGGTCTCTGCCACTATGCGTCACCGTTAGCACATGTACATATTTTGTTGTGCATGGACTATATGGGGAATCGATTAGCATGTCGTGTGCTATTATTCTTATCAAGAGTACTATAGCCCAAATTGAAAACGTTAGGACATCACGATATGAACGCGCCATGTTAGGCAAGCTATGAAAAGCAAGTCATGATTATGAAAATCATGTTTTATGCGATTGGACCATTTTAGGATGATGATTAAAAATTCTCTGAGTCTATGAAGACAACTCACCGAAAGGCGCTTGCTGAACAAAAAAAAGGAACGAGTGCGTGAGCTTTTAAGGGAGGAACTAATCCGCCCCAACGTTTAGCCTGGGGTACTCCTGTGTTATTCGTAGAAAAGAAGGATGGAAGCATGCGTCCTTGCGTAGATCGTGAAGAGCTCAACATGGTCACCATAAGAATAAGTACCCTCTGACTAAGATCAATGATCTACTTAACCAGCTCCGGATATGTAATTGACAAATGGTGTATTGTTCGGAAGTCAGGTAGTTTGCTTAGCTCACTTACCTGTTGGTATTTCTTAAGGAGGAATTCGTAGAAATGTGATAAGATGATGAAGCGTTACGGGACTGTTAGGAGAGATCTAAAACAATGGCCACTTGAAAGGCGGAATAGGAATCCCATAAGATATAGCGTTTGGATCAAGAAGTTATAAGTTGAGAATATGTAACGCACCCCAACAGTGACGTTATGATTGGGCATATTCTCATTTTGTGTGTATAGGATGATGTTTTCTGATGTTTCATGAACAAACAGACAGTGACACGTGCACGTCTTCAAGCATCAAAAGAGAACACAAGGATATGGGATGAACAAGAGACATTTGAAATGTCATAAATGAGACATAAGTTTCAAAGGTGAAACCATGACTTCTAGTCCGATTTTATGAGGTGATTGCTAAAGAAAAGTTATTACGTAGTAAGGCAATCAGCGAGATGGATGAATGCGGCACATACCTTGTGAAGAGCTTGATATGTGTACTTGATGGGAATTATTCCAGATAATGTTGGATGCTGTTTCATACGTAGGATGACCGTTACATGATTACAGAAAGGATGTTTACAGAAAAGAGCTAATGATCTATATTCCAGAGTTAATGATCTCTGCCAAGTTTTATGAAAAAGGAATTATAAGCATTTCATGATCATGTTTACACGGAATAGATATCATTATCAGTACATAGTATCAAGATTGCAAGTGCTTAAGATATGAGATAGGTTACGATAACATCTCTAGAAAATTAGAATAAGTTTTGATGAGACCTCTAAGAGGAATTGAACGAAGCAGTTCTGAGGGAATTAAATAGACGCCTCATTCTATCTTATTTACCTAAAGATAAGAAAGGAGCCCCTGAAGGTCGTTGAGTCAAAAGAAAAGGGGTTGAGAAAGAGATCCATACCTATGGTAAAGGTTCAGTAGAAGTACCATTCTATAGAAGAATCCACATGGGAAACGGAAGGAAACATGAGGAGTAGATGCCCCTATCTTTTTGACTAGTCTCCCAAGTTTCGAGGACGAAACTTATGTTAAGGGGGGGAGAATGTTGTACCCCGACGAAAAGTCATATTGTACTTGAAGACTCGTATAAGTAAATTAATAAAGTGGTATCTTTCAAGTGCATTTCACTAAGTTTCCTTAGTGCTTCTTTTATGCTGATAAGCAAACAATATAATCATTCAAGCATGAGTTATGGACCATGGCCAATTCACCCTAAGGGCTTAAGAGATTTCGCCCATAAGGTTTAAAAAGGGCCTTAAAGGGGTTTTCCCAAATTATAAGAGAGGTTAATCTTAAGGGCCTCCTTAAAATAAGCCCAAATGGAAATTAAGGAGTTGTAAGTAGTGGGCAATTTTTCCCCCAACTCTTGCAAAAATTTCGGCCCTTTAGCACAAGAGGAATCAAGATTTCCCTAATTTCATTTTTAAAACAAAAAGGGGAAATAATTAGTAAAAAAGGGGCAACTACCTATATAGCTTCTCATTAAACCCACTTGGAAAGAGAATTAAGTATGTTAAAGGCCCCTTAAAAGCCCTAAACCGCCGGCCCCTTCATGGTTAACCAAGGAGCAATTCAAATATTACCATGGTTGCTTTATATTAACCACAAGGTTAAAGTAACTCAAGTTAAACCATAAAGTAACTCTACTTGGATAAAGTAACCTAGGTTAGCCTTAAAGTAAATATAGTTGAATTAAAGTAACTCTAGTTGCATTAAAGTAACTCTAGATGCATTAAAGTAACCTTGGTTAGAAGTAACTTAGGCTAATTAACTCTAATTAACCTAACCAAGCCAAGGTAAACCCTCCTTCTCCCTTACTATACCCACGGCTACACCCCTATAGCCTAGTGAAGAAATCTCTCTCCCAAGAAACTCTAGAACACTCTCCTTCAAGAATTCACAATGGAGCAAGAGACCTCCCCATTTTTCATTTGAGTATACGGCTAGTTGAGCCAAGGAGCTCAAGATCTTCAAGCTCCAAGAATTCATCTAGGTAAGTACATGCTAAGCATTCTAAGTGAATTCTATGTTTCAAAGAATGAAACTCACATTGGTATCCCTCTTGTCTTGCCAAAAACGTGACACTCAAATGGTCACTAGGAGAAGATTTGTCAAGCTACTAGTAGGAGCTAACATCTTTGTGGTTTGAATCCATTTCAAGCTCCACCAAGTTTCATTTTTGTATGGAAATCATAGCCTCAATATAGTTGTTTCTTCATTAAGATAGTAACTAATGTTCATCCTTCTTCCACCCCTCAAAACCGTGTGCTATATGTGAAGTTGGAGGAAGACTTTACTTCATTTCAACCAAGGCTCATGCTAAGGAAAAGCTCTAAGGTTCAAAGAGGCAAGTATACTCTAGCCAATGTTGCCTTATTTGTGAAGTGCATGCTTGAATAGCTAGTCATTTTTAAGCTATGAATCTTAGTTGAAGATTCTAAGTACAAGACATGAAAACTAGTTGTTATAAGAAAAGTGATGGCATGAGTGAATGATTTGTTGCATGAATGTGCTGTGACTGTTTTGATATGACTCATGAACAGTTTATCTATGGTTTAAAGCATGTTATGAGGCTTGGAAAAATTATGCTGAAGTGTGTATTTGATGGTTATTAAGTCACTCTAAAGAATGAACTTGATTGGAAATGCTTGAACCATAAAAAGTGATGAAGTGCTGAAATTACTGGAGCTGGACAGTTTTATGTGTCATGTTGTACGACCTGAAAATGAACCTTAAAGGTGTTCAAAGTTGCTAATTTTTGGGATGGTGATAACTTTATGTGTGTAGTAAATGTGCAAGTTGGAATTTTGATAAAAGGAGTTGTGGTTTATCCTTAATGAAATATTTAGTGACAACTGGTCAAACAGAGGTACTGGAGCTGGACAGTTTTCTATAGCATGTTGTACGACCTGAAAATGAACCTTAAAGGTGTTAAAAGTTTCTAATTTTTAATATGGTGGTAGACTTATGTGTGTAGTAAATGTGCGAGTCGGAATTTTGATAAAAGTAGTTGTGGTTTATCTTTAATGAAGTATTTGGTGACAACTGGTCAAACAGAGGTACTGGAGCTGGACAGTTTTCTGTAGCATGTTGAACGACCTGATAATGAACCTTAGAGGTGTTCAAATTGACTAAATTTTTGTATGATGATAGCCCCATATGTGTATTAAATGTGTTAATTGGAATTTTGGAAAAAGGAGTGGTGGATTATCCTTAATGAAGTTTTGGTAAAACTGGTCAAACAGAATTGCTGGAACGGGACAGTTTTGAGAAGTATGTTGCTTGACCCGGAAATGGACCTTAGAAATGTGTAATTGGGCTGATTTTTGCCATTATGATAGCCTATGTGTTTTCTATGTTTGGTAGTTGGAATTTTTGAAAAAGGACTTACAATTTGGTCACAATAAAATTCGTAGTAAAATTGGTCATTCCAGAATTCAGCATGTACCTGTTTTGAGAAAAAGAATAAATGACCCCTTTAACGATATTATAATTCCGCGAAACTTTTATGAAAATTACTTAAGATATATGTCAGTGTTTTTATGTAAACCACTTAACTTAGAATGATTATTTTAATGGGTAATCACCAAAGCTAAGTTGGTATTACTAATCTGAAATTTTGGGCAGAATTGAGGAACTTGTTGTGGGGTGTGTTTCGATGGGCTTAGACTTAATTATATAGTTTGGGCTTATGACCATTAATTATTGGCCTATCTACAGCATTTTCCAGGGTTGGCCCAAAATAAATAAAGCGTAATGGGCTTAAAGGAAAAGTAAAAGAAGGGACACTGCACTGCTAAAATTCAGCAGTACCCTGTTTTGTAATTATATAAATTAAGTGTCTTACACGTCTCATATCGTTACGAAAATTCAGCAGTACCCTGTTTTGAGGCCGTGCATATGGAACGATAATTCTGGAAATTTTCCAGCCTAAAGAATAAGTTGTACGTATGTGTATATGTAATGCATCATGTCATGGATTGCATATTACATGTCATACATTGCATCATCGTCATTTACATGATTTATGGAACAGATTTTATGAGAAAGAAAGATGAAAAAGCATTTTAAAGAAAAGACTCTGTTTTTAAAAGAACGCTTTCCACCGGTACCGTGTGTTTTCTGGCCAGTAAGGACCCGTTCTAGATCCGGGGTTAACTCATCTGATGGTATGGACCATTCAGGCCCAGAGAGAATAGACCTGATATCGACCGTTCAGGCTTGGAGAGAATAGACCTGATAAGTAATGACGTAACCGCTCCGAATCCAGGAATAATAGATTCGAAGAGAAATAAGTGACCGCCTCTGATCCGGGAGAATAGATCTGAATACTCTCTTGTTTTCTTGACCATGATGTTTTGAATGAAAGAACGAAAGAAATTGTCTTCATTTTTATCCTGATGCATCACACGTACATACTCATGCATGTTACATTTAATGTGTCATCGAATATTGGTACATGATACTTAGGCTAAGTTGTTATGACTTGGTAGCTCCTAAGCTATGATCTTTATTGAGTGATGATCTTTTAATGAGTTATGAATTGTTATCAGTTATGAACTTTTATAAGTTATGAACTTTGATAAGTTTAATCTTTGATAAGTTATGAGCTGATTACTTACGGGTGTTGGAAGGAAGGTCAGGTATGTTTCTAAACCGAATTTTTGGGGCAAGGTTGGATAGAGAGATATTATGGGCCCAAAGTTGGTGGAGCAGAGCTTGGAAAAAATCAAAGTGATACGTGATAGATTGAAGGCTGTCCAAGACCATGGCAAAAGTTGAGCTGATGCGAAGAGACGGCCGATAGAGTTTGATGTGGGAGAGAAAGTCATTTGAGGGTTTCGCCGACCAAGGGCGTGATGAGATTCGTGATTAAGGGAAAGTTTAGTCCTCGATTTATTGGCCCATATGAGATCTTGGAGAATGTCGGAGCAGTTGCTTATCGGTTGGCGCTACCTCCTACATTATCATAGGTACATGATGTGTTTCAGATATCTCAGTTGCAGTGTTATGTACACGATCCGAGCCATATATTGGAGCAACATCTAATGATGATTCGAGAAGATGCCACTTACAAAGAGGTTCCGGTAAAGATTGTGGATCGCACGGAACAGATATTGAGGAGGCGATTGATTCTGTTCGTCAAGGTACAGTGGAGTAATCATATAGAATGAGAAGCGACATGGGAGCCTGAGCAGCAGATGCAAAAGAAATATCCTGGACTCTTGGATTGGAGGTACGTAAGGTTTGAGGACGAAACTTTTTATAAGGGGGGAGAATGTTACGCTCCAAAATTTTTCGTTACTTCGATGCGTATTTATTATCACAGTTATACATGTATAAATTTTACCCTTGTGTTAAAACATATGAAATATCAATATGCGACGAAATTTGTTAACGAACATTACAATTTCGTCATAGGAATTAAAACAATTCGAATATGTAACAACTTAAATAATAGGATAAATTAAATCAAAATAAAACACATGAAACAAGAATTAGGGTATTTAAATAAAAGGAAAAAGAAAGCAAGACATGACTTGATATTTTGGACAAAAGGGAAAAATCATATAATATATATATATCATATATATATATTGGGAGGGTGACAGAAGAAAAAGGAGGAAGAAATTGTGGTTAGAATAATACTCCAATAAAATACCATGTGTAGAAATTTGTGTAGAAATCAATTGATAAAATTTTGTCCCATTCTACCTATTCTCACTCAAGAAATTCGGCCAAGGCATAAGATAAGAGCAAGAAGATTTTTCTTCCACCGAAAACACATCATTCCATTCACTAAAAAGCCTTACACATTCTTACACTTTCTTACACCACTCTTACACCATTCAACAAACCAAACCAACCCTTCCCCCACTCTATGTGACTCGCCAAAGGAGACAAGGTTGGAAGATATTTTTTTCTTCTCTTTAACATTCCTTCACTCCATTATCCTACAAGACATTTTCTCACCTTCTCCTATCTTCTCCCATCGTTTCTCCAACTTTATGACTTCATTTTCCCACCCCCATTACCCTCAAATTTTCATCCACTCCATCTGGTAGAAAGAGGGAAGACTCTTTTTCCATTTCATTTCAACACTTAGCAAATTTCATCTTCCTAAAACACTCTCTTTCCTTCTCCACATAAGAAACAAATCTTCCACTTCTCCTTATTTCTCCCTTTGGCCGAGATCTACCCAAGGCTAGCACAAGAAGAAATTTCTTCTCTTCATCTCATTCTATCATCCAAACACTAGCCATAACATCCTCCTTCATCCAAGAACTAAGGAGACCAAGTATAGTTGAGCCAAGAACCAAGGAGCAACAAGGTAAGAACATCATCTAAGTTAAACTATTCTTCTTCCATTTATCCATTCCCATGGTTACACACTAACTCTCCATTTTCTTGACAAAAATCGTGGCTACATAGAAGGGTGGAGGAGAAGATTTTCTTCAAGCCAAGTGAGGAAATCTTTACTTGTTTTTAAAGGTCAAGTGATAAAGGCAAGTACTCTTCCTAGATCCGTCATGGATTTTCAAAGATCTAAGTATTTATGTTCTTATAAAGTTGGATCATTCATGATGTACGTTCAATGTTTTAGTATCAAGAATTAATTATTATTATTATTATTATATTATTATTATTACTACTACTATTATTTTCTTTTTTTAAAAAAATGCATATATATGATATGGATTTTGATTAGTCTTATCTAATTCTGATAGAATACACATCTGATATGGACTTTGGTTGGACTCAATCAATCCGATTTTTAATCGGATTTAAGGTCTACATATATGGATATACAGAGCTCTGTCTCATACAGAAGAGAGAGATCAGAGAGAAAAAGACAGAACCATTTTAAAAAAACGAGTTCTTTCAGCCGCGCCGTTCCAAAGAGCTAGCACTCCAGCGGTAGCATTCGTGTGGATACTGACAGAGAGTGATCGTGTAATTGTACCTCCTTCGTTTACGGACTTCAAATCTACCTCGGTTAGTTTTGAATTTCTTTCATCGAATTAAACGAACAACATGGATCCTTGGTAGGAAAGCAGAGATCGAGTTTTTTTTCTGTGCGTTTTTGATAGCAGTGATCTCGCTGATTTCCTAACGGTGGTACCGGAGCCACTTGTTGTTTTTGTTTAAGTCAAATATACCATGCTGATGTGATTACGTGTGATACGTTGAATTCGTATGGCATGATATATGATCAGATTTCATATGATGAGAGAAGAATGATGTTTTTTTAATTCGGTTTCATGAGATGATATAATCCGAGATTATTGTGAATGGCAGAATTCGTTTCTCATGTGATGATTAAAACGATTCAGTTTATATTAAATATAAACATTGATTCAGTTTTAAGGTTTTCGAAAGACAAATATTGACTCAATCGATGCTTCTGTCTTGGGGTTTCCAGTGAGAAATATCAATTTGATTGATGTTTTCTATTTGGCTTCGTGGGGCGCTGCCCCTTCGAAACCCGCCCGCTGACCGGACAACGGGACCGCCGTATGCGTATGCCTTATAGTTCGTTACCATGAAATTAAGAATGTCAATGTATTTGTTTGTTCTAATATGTTTGTGTAAATATATTACAGTTGTTTGATGTCTTTGCATGGTGCATAGCATGGCATTAAGACCTATGTGATTGATTTATTCATATTTCTATATTTGGGTAAATACGGCCTGTGCGTCGTTTATTCTGTTGTATTTTATTTTGCAAGTAGTTAGGTTTTCTTTATTATTGTAATAAATAAAGAATCAAGCTACCAAGGTGGTGATGGCTAGACATACCAAGGACAAGTGGATTCCATGTAGATGGAGGCACTAGCTCAAGATTAGAAGATATGCACTATTGTAAATGTTGTAATAGATAGTCTTTCACATATGGTTGCCTTTATGATCTTCATTTGGTCTTATAAAGATCATATTTCGTTTGCCCATGCTATGTCACGTATACATATTATCATTTGATATACGATACGTGGATGATATATTATATATGCATATAAGATACTCGAATAAAATGATATATAATGCAAGACATGATCTAAGTTGAACACTCATTAATAATTTAATTCTTAATGTCATCCATGTCTTAAACACCTATTAAAATTAGGATTTTATTAAAGTAGATATTGCCAAAGTAATGTGCTTTAATTATTCCTGGTTAAATAGGATGAGTAATAGCGTTACTCATATATTTAAAATTGGTTGGACTTATTCAGGTAATCAAAACGGTTTTGGGCCTAAGGAATTAGATTGAATTTAACATACTATGACATATGATGTCACTATTCCATATATTTTAAGAGTTTCATGAGATGCAATTGGTAATGAAATTGCCTACTTAAATAACTTAATTTTAAGCGTCATGCCAAAGCTGAGTTTAGAATTAAGTGAAGTATGGATCTTAGCTCACTAAAAAGTTTCTTTAGAGGGTTGTGTTTTAATTGAGCTTAATAAATTTTAACTTGTTATTGGCACTAACCCGTGTGCTGTGTCTGATATTGTTGGCATATTAGGATGGCTACTGGCAGTCTCCACCGCTGCTGTCGAAACTATGACTGAGGCCGACTGTATCATTGTTGTCAAGATCGTCTACCTGACCTCTGTGAATACAGGTCCCATCTCCTAGTCTGCTCCTCGATACTTCCTCGAGGTCTCCTGTTTCTTACCTCTATCTTTTGTAGTGCAATGATGCGTTCTACTCTGTAGGAGTCATCCAGTAACCCTTCAAAAGTTCTTGAATGCGCATTGACTAACGAAGTCCTTATCCGAGAATCTAGGCGGCGTATAAATCTGACCATCTTGAACCTTTCATCAACCATTATCGAAGGAACAGAGCGACCCAATGTGATGAAACGTTGAACATACTCAACAACTATGACGCATGACCCTTGTCTTAATGTGTCAAACTTCTCAATCCTCTGTATGATCAATGCCGGAGAAAGGTAAAATCTGCAGAACTCCTCTAGAAACTTCGTCCAAGCTACAGGACGAGGCAGTGGATGGATATAAATCCTCCACCACTGGCTGGCCCTACCAAGCAAAAATGGCCAAAAATATGTGCCTTTACCTCATTAGGCACCTGTATCAACAGGAAGCTGCTCTCAACTTCATCCAACCGTGTCTCTGCCTCCTCTAAGTTAGGATTTTCGTTAAACCTAAGAACTTGTGCTCTTATTAGCTGCCCGTAATAGAACCCACTACTTCTCCGAGACTGAGACTAAGGGGGTTAAAGTGGTGGGGTCCGTGCTATCTCAATCTATGCTTTCCCGCCCATCTAACTCATCCGGATCAAGGCCTCAAAAATGAATGGAGTATCTCCCCCGCAAAGTGTACCAACGGGTGTGGAACAAGCGCCGAGGGTGACAAGGTCTGCTATATGGCTGATGATAACCCCTTGGGGTGAACTGATGGAGTGCGGCTACTAGATCATGATGTCATCCTATCGAGAACCATCACATTGACATAATTAGTTTATATATATACATAGTCAAAAAAATTTAGTTTTCATATATTAGAAATATTTTGAGGGAAACGGTCTAATTATTATGACTCTGAATTAATGTTGTCCATGACTCTGAATTATTCTGGATATTTTTACTAACCCGTTCTAAGGGACCTAAGCTAAGGCTGGCGCACTCAGTCTAAAATCAGAACTTAGACTCTAAGATCATAGCCTAGGTACATGTCGTTGTTTATCATATGTTGTCCACTGTGGATTTAGAGCCCAGCCTCTGATACCACTGCAGTGCCCCGCTCGGGACTAGAGTCTTGGCACGGTGAACCTGCCATACTTTGCTATGAGAAGTGTAAGGCGTTGATAACATCTATATGGACATCGTCATAAACATGTATTGAATAGCTGAAGCATCATAAAATAGACAGAATAAAAACATAAACGAGATGCAAACATCATGACTACATGAGAGTACACTATCCTCAGTGCATTGGTACCAAGGTACACAGCTGAAATAACAAAATTCAAAAGATGGAACTAAAGGCCCACTAGCCTGCTCATGGAACCTACTCTCTCGGCTTGTCCTCTATATTGTCGAGCTCCGTGTTTTGAGGCTCTGCAAGATGTAAAATAAGGGATTAGCGACAATGAATCGCTCAGCAAGTATTTCCGTCTATGCTCGTCATGTGGATCATGCATGGCAGACGGGGTAGGGGAACAAGTATAGTAAACAGATAACATAACTTTTCACTGAAAATGATAAGGAAATGACAAGTAAAAAAAATAACATATGTAGATAAGACATATAACCGAACAATCTTAAGCTTGCATTTAACAATGTTTCATATACTTACTCATCTCTTAGTTATTCCTGGTTGCCCCAAAGTCATATCCTTCACTAAGTCCCGACCTATGTGCATAATCTATGCCCCTCTAACTGTAGGTGGTGATGACTCGTAAGGGTGTCATATGCTCATGCATAGATGTATGTGATGCATGCTTCATAAAACATTTAGAACCGCTGTTACTTGTTACAAAGCTACACCTGCCCCAGCCACCATTTGACTTCTGTGATAATTGACTTGTTGGCCAGATACACGCTGATATTGTTCTAGAAATTCTTTAAATCTGTTCAGGTTGGCAATTGAACCATTCAAGAATATTAACAAATCATCCGCAAATCCAAGATGAGAAACCACCTGCGTTCGACCGCCATGAAAGCCACGCAAATGACCAGATTGAAACAAAGAGTTTATGCCTCTCGAAAACCCCTCAGATGCTAGAATGCATAACAACGGCGACAGTGGATCACCTTGCTTAACTCCCCTTGTTGGCCTGAAGAAACCACATGGCTGTCCGTTGAACAATACCGAACAATGGGTGCCAGGCAAGTTATTCATAATAATTCTCACAAACTGTTGATGAAATCCAAACGCCAATAAAAGTTTCTCCAAATACTACCAATAAACATGATCGAATGCCTTAGTCATGTCTAGCTTTATCATTACTTGTCCTCCACGGCACTTGCGGTTTAAGATATGTACCGTTTCTTTCGCCATCAAGATCTGTTCTGAAATTCCACGCCCTGACATAAATCATACCTGCTCCAATGAAATCAATCGCGGCAACAGAACCTTTAGCCAGTGGATATAATACGGGTAACCACCTTGGACAAGAAATTTGTCAATCGAATTGGACGATAGTCAGCAAACGTAGTAGGATTTGCAGTCTTTGGTAGCAAACAAATGAGAGAAGCTGCCATGGCTTTAGGAATGGGAATGCCCAAGAAGAACTCTTGTACCGCTAATAACACACCTAATCTTATCACGTCCCAAAAATGTCTGTAAAAAGAACATGGAAATCCATCAGGGCTAGCTGCACTAGATGGACTAAGATTCCATACAGCTGCCTGCACCTCATCCATCTACGGCATCTCCAAAAACGCATCATTATCATCCTCCGTCAATTCATTTGGTATATACTGCAAGAGAGACTCATGATCTCCAGTGAATTCCTCAGCAAAAAGATTCTCATAAAATCGAACCGCTTCCTGTTGAATGGACTGATCATCCTCACACATTGTTCCATCTGGGCGACCAATACCCATGATAGCTTGACCGTGTCTCTTAATCTTAACCGACTGATGAAAATTAGCAAAATTAGAGTCTCCCTCCTTAAGCCACTTAATAATAGCTTTCTGTTTCTAGAAAAGAGTGGCACGTCGCTGTAACATTAAAAGCCTCACTTTAGCTTGATGATAAGTTTCTCTGGTGTCCTCCGATGGTGTGGAATCATATGTCCTTTCTGCTTGCACGGTTTCTTCCTCTGCTACGAGCAAGTCAGAGAAGATATTGCCGAACACATGTTTTGAACACCCTTTCTAACATTCAATATCTCCATGAAAGAATCCCGCCACATGATCCAAATATGACCATCATCCAACGAACATGCATAAGAGAACCCTAATTGCAATCTATATTGTTCTAAACGCACAGTCCGTAGCTTTGGTTCAATTAACACCAGTAAATGTAGTTTGTATTGCCGAGTCAATGACTGGAGACGAAAGATAGAGGTCTGAATACTTCGTATGTTCCAGAGTAAGACATTCATTGAGCATGATCAAAGGTAGTAGTTGTTGTACGTAGTCCTACAGACCGAGTAATAATAGAAGAAGGTGGTGTAACAGGCATGTCACTTTTCTTACGTCGTGTGCGTTGAGTACGGACCTTTAATAAATTATCGACCGCAAGTGAAACATCTAGATGTGTAACATTAGGGCTCCCATCATCCGTAGGTGGCGTAACACATAAAACCCTTTCCACCTCTAATACCGCTGACCATAAATCCGTAGAATCCACGGCTACTACATCATGTAATACTGAGTCAGAGGAAGGCAGGAGCGCTGGATCAACCTCTTCAAACAAGGTAGGCTGCAACGTTTCCGATGAACAATGTAACCGCGTTAAATCCTGCTGAGTGGAAATGTCCTCTATTAGATGATGTTGAGTATGTAATGCATCCCGATGAGGAGTAGTTTCTGCTAGATCATCCAAATTTATGTGTTGTGTTCCAGTTTCCTCAGCATTCTGCTGACTCTGCCCCAGCATAATTATCAAGCGCTATAGGAATTGCAGTTGTTTCTGCAGAATCCAATTGATGTACACTTGGATCCCTTACGTGAGGTTGATGATCATCAGACTGAGGAGCATTAACTATTTTGTCATCAGTTTTTTTGGCATCCACCTCTGTGCAATGTGTGGCACAAATGATTTCGAAGGCAGAGATACTGCTGCAGTATCCTTGGCAAGATTCACTGATGTTCAACATTATACTGATCTCTCTTGCACGAAGAGATTGAATGATCGAGTATACGACATGTTGTGCAGTAGGATGGTAAATTCTCGTATTCAACTGGCTGGAAAAAAGAATAATCATCAGTACACCTTCTGCGGAAGATCCTTTGAGACATCAATCTCTATACAAATACGTGCGACAGACGGACGCAGCAAATTCATAGATGCAGAATCAGATTTTAATGGGGTACCTATCATTCTCGCAATCTCAAAGATTGGTTTTGTCTTATGCAGATAAATCGGAAGTCCTAGCAAAGCAATCCAAACAGGTACAATAGGCATCTCAATCTTAGGATCAAAATCATATGTCCATTTAGTGACTCATATATGATAACCTAATACTGTCCATGTTTCGCGCAAAAAACACCAATAGTAATCAGCTTCGACATCAAATTACATCAATATATGAGTGGAATCAAGCAACGTAATTTTTACCGATGACAAAAAACCAATACGGTCAAAGCATTTAGGTATAGCGTCAAGTTTCACGCGTCCATATCAAAAAGTACCTACCAAGCAGAATTTAAACGAAGCCGCCAATGAGGTGATCTCCTCGCGAGTGAATTTGATTGCCGGAACCCCCTTATATTTAGTTATCTCGCGAGGAACAATTGGGGTTGGTGCTGTTTTGAATAACGACGCATAGGATCGAGAGAGATCTATGCCGCCAAAAAAAACTGCCGCTGCCAACAATTTCGCCGGAAAAAATCAGAGCACAGTGAAATCAAAAAACAATAACAATGTAGTATCGAATCAAGAAGAAAGATGATCGTGGAATTGGATGCGATCGTCATTGCATCGCTGATCGCTAGAATAATCGCTTGAGCCGCCATCTTCGACTATATATATATATATATATATATATAAAAGGTGTGTATATATATTCAAAAAAGCGGGCTTTTGGCCGGAAGCATATATATATACTTATCTAATATTTTCTTTCCATGTACCATACTTCTTTATTCCATATTTTAATATTATGACCACTCCTTTTTATGACAAACTTATTTATAATTATAACATGTCACAAAGTTTATTCTTTCTCTTCTTTCTACCTAGTTGGCCGAATATATATAGGAATAAATATCACATAGATCTTTTTCTTTTCACCTCCTTTACTTATAAATTGGTTTAAACATTTATCCTAGTTATATACATATTAGTTTCCATCAACATAAAGTCTTGCAATTTCGTCATAAAATATATAAACATAAAAGTTCATAAAAACCAAAATCACAAATATGTAGGACCTGTATAGCACCACTAAAATGGGGGTTTGAATAGTGAGTGCGGAAAAATTAGTTTTTGAAATTTTTTGTTACCAATTACTCACTTCTAAAAACAGATTCAGTTTTCAGACCCAGTTTTTGATTAACTAGATGATCAGATTATAGACCTCCAAAAATCCTGAAATTTAATGACAAAGTGCTTTCGGATGTTATGTATATGTCATAAAAATTTCAGATTAAAATTCAAAGATAAGGCCTTAAAAATACGTTTTTAAGGCTTAAATCATACGACAAGCATTTGTTGTGCCACTATTTTCAGGTGCCATGCTAAATGAACTAAACTAGTTTATTTAATGAAGTGCTTAATTAGATGAACTAAACTAGTTCATTAAATGAAGTGTTTAAGGAGATATATTTGAAAATGCCTATTCGACAACAAATCTCAAATGGAAAGTTCTTCTTCCCACTCTTTATATATATACACGACTGCATATATATACTATATATATATATGTATATATATATATATATTAAAGACAACAAGCTATATAAAAACAAGACAACAAGTTACATATTTCTATCCCGACATTTGATCGACACATCATCAACGTACATCAACGTCAAGCTACCATATACACATCATCCTTTTGAGTATGTACATATTCAAAGTCATATATTCCATGTCATCAAGCCTCCAAAAATATACCGCCACATCAAATGACGACCGAACCGTCACCGACATGTCATATACTTACCATACAATAATGGGCAACCAATATACAGTCCAAATACAAAGCTATTTCATGCATCACATGTCAAATACAGCACCAAAGTCATACCATAATTACATATATCAATTACCTATCATTTGTCTTGATTTCTTGAAAATTCAAATTCAAATTAGTACACCACATGTCCGATTATATGGTGCATAACACATTTTACATGTCTAAGGTGTGTGTGATAAATTATAGAATAATCGCACAATCGACGGAAGTCGAAAATTCATTTTTCTACATTCTTAATGGGACGTTTTTACACTATGTGACATATACCTAGACATGTCTTGCACGTCCAAGACATATCTTGGAGTATACTAGAAAACAAATTTAAATGATGATTTAAATATACCATGCATATGAAGATACTACATTATTATCTTTCAAAATTCAAAATGGTTTTCAGCACATGCATGATTAGTTGGCCGGCAATTTTGAGCTGAGTTGGAGCCTGGGTGGAGCTTATTTTGCACTATGATTGGTGGAGAATAATCCACAACTAAATTCTAGTATTGATGGAGACCAAGACACACATAGTAAGCTTTCAAAAATTCAAAAAATGCTGAAGATTTCAGCACATGTTAAAGGGGCCAATTTTTGCAAGTCTTCAAGGTGTAAATTCATTCCAAAAATATGGGGCTATTACACTTATTATTGATTGGCAATCAAGACATTTGAAATTTGAATTTATTTCAGATTTTTCTTGGTAATTTCTATGTCATATATTATGTTCCAAGGTGGATAAATGAAGACCCTATCATAGAGTGATAACAAGGCGAAGACACATCACTTGTCCGACAACATTTCGGCAAGTAAGCAAAGGTATGTCACAAAGCTATGCAAGGTATCTTCCAAGGGCATTCAAGACATTATTCAAGAGAGTTCTAGCCAGGCGTTCCACACATTACAAAAGCAAGGAAGAATATTAAACACAAGACAAAACTCATTTTCATATTCTATCAAGTGCAAAGAAAGACTTCTCTTCTTCTCCTATCTTCTTCTCTTGCACATAGCATTAAGCCTATCAAATATGCATTCTATAATCTGTATAGACTTCATTCATACCACCCATACATGTTCCATTCTTGTACAAGGTGATCAAGGTGTGATCAAAGCTTCATTAGTGAGGTGGTGGTGTTTTTGTTGATTGTTGTTGTTGTTCTTTGTAAACGGCGTGGACATTAAAGGAGTTGGTGTATAACTACCACCACTCTTATTCTAAGGTGTTTTTAATGATTAATGAATACTGAGAAAGGTTCGAAGACTGGAGCAGGTTGTTTTGACCAAACCAGTATAAATATCTTGTTGTTCTTACTTTCAGCACTTTTACTTTCAGTTTCTGTTTTTGCAGTGTTTTCAACGGCACTAAAAAATAGCAAACGACTTTCAAAAATTATCAAATTTTGCAGAGACTTTGTTTTATTTAAGACAAGTTTCATCGAATTTGGTTAAGTATAAGTCATCCAATGTAGCGCCTCGCACCCCGTCCTAGACGGATACGGTGCGCCCACCGTAATTCACTACGGAGAGTACCAGGCGTCGATCCATAACGTATCTTAGTCCAGACTAGAATGTGTGGACTTTCGTGCTTACACGTCAACAAGTAAGCAAAACCGAGGCAGAATAAAAACTTTCCAAACAAACGCGTCTGAACATTCATCATAAGTCTTACAGACATGTTCTTAAAATGCGGAAATCCAAAATCCCATCTTTTTCAACATAAATTCATAAAAGTTCCTCAATCATGACAATCTCGTCATAAACCCTTAAATCATCCTTCAATCGCTCTTCTACAGATAAGACACCCTAGGCTCGTTTTTGATCCACTCGACCCTGGTTCCTGCAGGTTCTGGGAGGAAAAATAAAGGGTGAGTGACAACGTCACCAGCAAGTATACCATAATCAATCACGCATTAAATGGAAAGTACACACAAGAACCAAATCCCCCAAAATTTGGACCTTTCCCATCATACCTATCTTCCCATTCAAATGCACCACGGTAACAGAATCATCACTTAGTCACAAAGGAAAATAAGATCATAGCTTATGTAACTACAGTAATAAGATCGTAACTCAGGTAACGAAGGATAAGAGGATCATAACCTAAGTGACATTACATCTAGCATTTGGCTATCACCTCATCCGCTCGGTCCATAGCCGCTAAGGCAATAAAATCATAACTTAGTCATGCAGCAAGTAATACACAGCTCAGTGCAACAAACTCAACATCATGCTCATGACCATATGCAATGCGTATGAATATGCAAATGTAGCGCATAATGAAACCATAAAAATCTTTTCCTTTCATTCTTTCTTTCAAATCATACACAAAAACCTTGTTCTTTCGTTCTTTCATTCAAAACATCATTGTTAAGAAAACAAGAGAGTGTTCAGATCTATTCTCCCGGATCTGAGGCAGTCACTTATTTCTCTTCGTATCTATTATTCCTGGATTCGGAGCAGTCACGTCATCACTTATCAGGTCTATTCTCTTCGGGCCTGAACGGTCGATATCAGGTCTAATTTCTCTGAGCCTGAACGGTCGATATCAGGTCTATTCTCTCCGGGCCTGAACGGTCCATATCATCAGATCTGTTAACCCCGGATCTGGAACGGGTCCTTACTGGCCAGAAAACACATGGTACCAGTGGGAAGCGTTCTTTTTAAAAAAAAGCAGAATCTTTCTTTAAAAACGCTTTTTCCATCATTCTGTGTCATAAAAATCAGTTTCATAAACTGTATGAACATGAACAATGTAATGCATGACATGCAACATGCGACTCGTGAACAAAATACATCATAACATGCATGCATGGACTTGTATCTTAAGCTGGAAAAACTGTCCAGCAATCACATTCTGTTCATACAGCCTCGTGCTCATCAATTCGTGCTCATTTTCATAATCTCACGCCACACACATGCATAATGAAGTCTTAGACACGTGCTGTAAAAAATTTTTAACAGTACGAAATGTCTAACGAGCTCAAAACATCAACTATCATCAAAGGGTACTACTGAAATCAGCCGGGCAGTACCCGTCTTACCTCAGTTTCATAGATCATAAAACCTTATACAATTTAACCAATCACCTGGAAAACATAGCCAAGATACCAAGGAACAATATTCATAAGGCTAAACATCACATTCAAGCATAAACGAGCAAGATCAAAGCCTTACAACTTACGTCATTAAACTATCCTATCTTCCAGTTTTTTACCACTAACTTCAACTCAGCTTTTAACCATCAAAATGGTAGTTTTATGCTGGTTTCTTTACATGAACATGTACATCTATGCCTTAATTACCATAAAAATTCCAAGGCCATCCAATAAGTTTATGGGGGTCATCTAATTACTTTTCCAAGCTAGGTGCGTGCAGAACCTCAAATGACCAGTTTTACCACGATTTGCATTGTGACAAAACCACAACTCCTTTTACCAAACTTCCAACTCACAGTGTTGCTAGCTCATTTGCACATTCCCAAGGTGCATTTTTCAGCCAGACAACTTACTACTCAAAACTGTCGTGTTCCAGAAACTCTGTTTGACCAGTTTTCCCAAAATATTTCGTTAAGGATAACCACAACTCTTTTTATCAAAATTCCAACTCACACATTTACTAGACACATAATGCTATCACCATACCAAAAAATATCCAATTTAAACACCTCTAAGGTTCATTTTTAGGTCGTTCCACATGCTACAGAAAACTGTCCAGCTCCAGTACTTCTGTTTGACCAGTTGTCACTAAATAATTCGTTAATAATAAACCACAACTCCTTTTATCAAAATTACAACTCGCACATTTACTACACACGTAAAGCTGTCACCATACCAAAAATTAGAAAATTTGAGCACCTTTAAGGTTCATTTTCAGGTCATACAACATGACACATAAAACTGTCCAACTCCAATGATCTCAGCACTTCATCACTTTTTATGGTTCAAGCATTTTCAATCAACTTCATTCTTTAAAGTGGCTTAATAACCATCAAATACACACTTCAACCTAATCTTTCCAAGCCTCATAACATGCTTTAAACCATAGATAAACTTTTCATGAGTCATATCAAAACAGTCACAACACATTCATATAACAAATCATTCACTCATGCCATCACTTTTCTTATAACAACTAGTTTTCATGTCTTGTACTTAGACTCTTCAACTAAGATTCATAGCTTAAAAATGACTAGCCATTCAAGCATGCACTTCACAAATAAGGCAAGATTGGTTAGAGCATACTTGCCTCTTTGAACCTTAGAGCTTTTCTTTAGCATGAGCCTTGGTTGAAATGGAGTGAAGTCTTCCTCCAACTTCACATATAGCACACGGTTTTGAGAGAAGGAAGAAGGATGAACATTAGTTACTATCTTAATGAAAAAACAACTATATTGAGGCTATGATTTCCTTATAAAAATGAAACTTGGATGGAGCTTGAAATGGATTCAAACCACCAAGATGTTAGCTCCTCCTAGTAGCTTGACAAATCTTCTCCTAGTGACCATTTTGAGTATCACGTTTTTGGCAAGACAAGAGGGATACCAATGTGAGTTTCATTCTTTGGAACATAGAATTAACTTAGAACACTTAACATGTACTTACCTAGATGAGTTCTTGGAGCTTGAAGATTGTTCTTGGATCTCTTTGGCTCAACTAGCTGTGTTCCTTAATGGAAAGAAGGAAGAAATCTCTTGTTCCTTGTGAATTCTTGAGGGAGAGTGTTCAAGAGCTTCTTTGGAGAGAGATTCCTTTACTAGGCTAAGGTGGTTTAGCCGTGGGGTGCAAGGGGCAAGAGGAAGATTACCTTGGCATGGTTAAGTTAATTAACCCAAGTTACTTTGGCTAATCAAGGTTACTTTAATGCTAACTTGGGTTGCTTTTATCCAACTAGAGTTACTTTATAATTAACCCAAGTTACTTTATTTAATCAAGGTTACTTTAATGCTAAACTTGGGTTACTTTATCCTTTGGTTAACCTAAAGTAATCATAGTAAGTTTTGAAATGCATTTTGGTTACCCATGGAGGGAAAACCGGCGGTTAAGGGCACCTAGGGGCCATTACCATGCTTAATCTCTTTCCAAGTGAGTTTAATGAGAAGCCATGTGGGTAATTGCCCCCTTTTTATTAATTATTTCCCCTTTTCTTGTTTTAAAATGAAATTAGGGAAATCTTGATTCCTCTTGGGCTAAAGGGCCGAAATTTTTTGCAAGAGTTGGGGAAAAATTGCTCACTGCTTACAACTCCTTAATTTCCATTTGGGCTTATTTTAAGGAGGCCCTTAAGATTAACCTCTCTTATAATTTGGGGAAAAAACCCTTTAAGGCCCTTTTTAAACCTTATGGCTGAAAACTCTTAAGCCCTTAGGGTGAATTGGCCATGGTCCATAACTCATGCTTGAATGATTGTATTGTTTGCTTATCAACATAAAATAAAAGAAGCACTAAGGAAACTTAGTGAAATGCACTTGAAGGATGCCACTTTATTAATTTACTTATACGAGCCTTCAAGTACAATGTGACTTTTCGTCGGGGTACAACATTCTCCCCCTTAATATAAGTTTCGTCCTCGAAACTTGAGAGACTAGTCAAAAGATGGGGTATTCACTCCTCATGTCTTCATCCGTTTTCCCATGTGGCTTCTTCTCCAGAATGGTACCTCCACTGAACCTTTACCATAGGTATGGGTCTCTTTCTCAACTTCTTTTCTTTCGACTCAACGATCTTCAGGGTTCCTTTCATACCTTTAGGTAACTAAGATAGAATGAAGCGTCTATTTGGTTCCCTCAGAACTGCTTCGTTCAACTTATCTTAGAGGTCTCATCAGAACTTATTCTAATTTTCTAAAGGTGTTATCGTAACCTATCTCATATCTTATGCACTTGCAATCTTGATACTATGTATTGATAATGTTATCCATTCCGTGTTAACATGATCATGAAATGCTTATAATTCCTTTTTCACAAAACTTGGCAGAGATCATTAACTCTGGAATAATTCCCATCAAGTACACATATCAAGCTCTTCACAAAGCATGTGCCACATTCCTCCATCTCGCTGATTGTCTTACTACGTAATAAGTTTTCTTTGGAAATCACCTCATAAAATCAGACTAGAAGTCATGATTTCTCCTTTGAAACTTATGTCTCATTTATGACATTTCAAACGTCTCTTGTTCATCCCATATCCTTGTTTTCTCTTTTGATACTTGAAGACGTGCACATGTCACTGTATGTTTGTTCATGAAACATCGGAAAAAATCATCCTATACACACGAAATGAGAATATGCCCAATCGTAACGTCACTGTTGGAGTGCGTTATATATTCTCAACTTATAACTTCTTGATCCAAACAATATATCTTATGGGATTCCCCATTTCGCCTTTCAAGTGGCCATTGTTTTAGATCTCCCCTAACAATCCCGTAATGCTTCATCATCTTATCACATTTCTATGAATTCTTCCATAAGAAACACTAACATACAGGTTCACTAAGAAAATTACCTGACTCCCAAATAATACACCACTTGTCAATTGTTTACCCGAAGCTGGTTAAGTAGATCATTGATCTTTATCAGAGGGTACTTATTCTTATGGTGACCATGTTGAGTTCCTTATGATCTACGCAAGGACTCACGCCTCCATCCTTCTTTTCTACGAATAACATGGGAGCACCCCGGGCGAAACATTGGGGCAGATAAGTTCCTCCCTTAAAGCTCACGCACTCGTTCCTTTTTGGGTCAATAAGCGCCTTTCGGTGAGTTGTCTTCATGGACTTAGAGAATTCTTAATCATCATCCTAAAATGGTCCAATCGCATAAAACATGATTGTCATAATCATGACTTGCTTTTCTAATAAATTCCCCATATAGTCAATGCACAACAAAATATGTTCATGTGCTAACGGTGACGCATAATGGCAGAGATCCCGAGTCTCAAACACGGTGTTATACTTGGTCATACTACCACTAATAACCTCACTTACTTCCTTATGGTCTACTCATCAAAACTTAAAGAAAACTATCACAATCACTCATACTTGGTTAATAGGAAATATGTCATAGGTACTTCATATTTAACTCATACCTTGGTTGCTTCTTTGTTATCCTCATAAGGTAGCCTTATGCGGATACGACTCCCATATCCTACTTCGTTTCGTAGTACGCTCATTAAGTCGTTTATTTCTTCCTTCCGTTCTCTTGCCATGCCTTTCCTAGCCGAGTTTTGATCTAGAGGTCTAAACCGAGCACCAATCTAATCACCCTAAACTTTTCATCTTCTATGGTCAAAGGAACACACCGACCCAAAGTACCTAACCAACGAGCGTACTCTGAGATGGTGATGCCTAACCCTTGTCTTAATGAATCAAATTCCTCAACCCTTTCTCGTAACTAAGTCCTGAGAGAGGAAGAACTCACTAAACTCTTCTAGAAAATTCTGCCTAAGTTACCGGTCGAGGTAGTGGCTGGATACAAGTCCTCCTCCACTGGCTATCCTTATCGTTTAGAAACGGCCGGATAATCTGCGCCCTTATTCTATCCGGCACCTGTATCAGCAGGAAGCTACCTTCAACTTCACTTAACCAACTTTCTGCCTTCTCTGCCGTCAACTTCGGAATTCGTACTCTTACTAACTGTCGATAGTAAAACCTACTACTTCCTGGGGGTGACAGTGATGATGTCATTTCACTGAATCGTGATACAATCTGCACCAAAGAGTGTCGGAGTCAAACTCAAGGTATAAATACTCAGATATGCAACAAAATATAACTCGTAATCCAAATAAGATCTTAAAGTTATGCAAGCAGGCATGATTATATTCTATAAATTGCCATTGACTAGGGCTTTATCATCCGGTCAAAACCCTAATTTTTCCTCTATGTCTTCTTAGTCTAAGGTCAACTCTCATGCAGGATCATGACTTAAATCTAAGATCAAACTTAGATTTCTAAAATCATAGCTTAATTCTATATTCTGCCCGGATCTGGAGCCTTAGCTCTGATACCACCTGTAGCACCCCGCACCCCGGCCTAGCCAGATACGGTGCGCCTGCCGTACTTCACTACGGAGAGTACCAGGCGTCGATCCATAACGTATCTTAGTCCAGACTAGAATGTGTGGACTTTCGTGCTTACATGTCAACAAGTAAGCAAAACCGAGGCGGAATAAAAACTTTCCAAACGAACACGTCTGAACATTCATCATAAGTCTTACAGACATGTTCTTAAAATGCGGAAATCCAAAATCCCATCTTTTTCAACATAAATTCATAAAAGTTCCTCAATCATGACCATCTTGTCATAAACCCTTAAATCATCCTTCAATCGCTCTTCTACGGATAAGACACCCTAGGCCCATTCTCGATCCACTCGGCCCCAGTTCCTGCAGGTTCTGGGAGGAAAAATAAAGGGTGAGTGACAACGTCACCAGCAAGTATACCATAATCAATCACGCATTAAATGGAAAGTACACACAAGAACCAAATCCCCCAAAATTTGGACCTTTCCCATCATACATGTCTTCCCATTCAAATGCACCACGGTAACAGAATCATCACTTAGTCACAAAGGAAAATAAGATCATAGCTTACGTAACTACAGTAATAAGATCGTAACTCAGGTAACGAAGGATAAGAGGATCATAACTTAAGTGACATTACATCTAGCATATGGCTATCACCTCATCCCCACGGTCCATAGCCGCTAAGGCAATAAAATCATAACTTAGTCATGCAGCAAGTAATACACAGCTCAGTGCAACAAACTCAACATCATGCTCATGACCATATGCAATGCGTATGAATATGCAAATGTAGTGCATAATGAAAACCATGAAAATCTTTTCCTTTCGTTCTTTCTTTCAAAGCATACACAAAAACCTTGTTCTTTCGTTCTTTCATTCAAAACATGATAGTCAAGAAAACAAGAGAGTGTTAAGATCTATTATCCCGGATCTGAGGCGGTCACTTATTTCTCTTCAAATCTATTATTCCTGGATTCAGAGCGGTCACAAGCACCTGATCCCCAGCTGCTTGAATCCTATAGGGCGTGTCACTATGGGTTGGGGTGTGATCAATATTCTTCGCGATTTTCTTTGAGATAAATGAGTGGCTAGCGCCACTATCAAATAGTGCATTAGCAGGCACTGAGCATACTAAAATAGCTCCTGGATATGCGAGATTTACTAAGCAACAGCAGGGCAATAGTATTGACAAAAATCTAAGTATTGCATAAACTTTAAAATGTACCTGCCACCACATCATTGGCCTCTTTAGCAGCTGCGTCTGTCATAGCATGGACTCTCGCATTTGTATGCTGACGCTGGTTCTTAGGTTGTTGCTACTATGGGGGGCCCTTTCTCTGGGCAATCTTTGACCATGTGTCCTGCTTTTCCACACCCAAAGCATATGGTTCCCTTATCCGGACAATCTTTGAGGATGTGGCCCACCTTGCCACACCCGAAGCACTTTACTGGCTGAAAGTAGCACTCCCCAACGTGACACTTATTGCAGTGAGAGCAATTTGGAATGGCTGACTGATGGCCCTGATTCTTAGACTGATTCTTTTGAGAACGGTGTTGAAACCGATTCTTTTGTTGTCGTCCTGTGCCTCTTGAGTTCTGCTTTGTGGCTCTGCGGGACAATCCATTCCCTGATGTTTCCCTTCCTCTTTTCTGCCCTATCTCGTCCCAGCGAATAATATCCCTTTCTATTCGGTAGCAAGCATCCAACAATGCGCCAAAATTGGTCGGGTTTGCATTGACCAACTAGGTCCTGATCCTAGGGTTTAACCCTCTCTTAAACTTCAGCATTTTTGTCTCCTCATCGTTCATAGTAGATGGTTGATATCTTCCCAGGGCTACTTGTTGGCATACTCTGCAACTGTCATTCCTTGCTCTTGTACTAATGATTCGAACTCATGTCTTTTCTGCAACTTGACTGAGGATGGTATGTAAAAGTTGTTAAATTCTTGGAGAAATCTTTCCCATGGAATTGGCCTTGGCAGGGATTGCATATTGGCCTTCCACCACTGGTTTGCTTCCCCCAGCAGGAAGGGCCTGACAGCTTCAGTCTTTACTTCTTCCAGTGCTCAGATCAATTCGAAAAAATTTTCTACCTCATCCAACCATTTTTCAGCGGTATCCGAGTCGGATTTTCCTTCGAATGGCGGAACATTAGCTCTTTTCAACTTTTCAAAGTAGTATTAAGCATCCCTGGCCGGCTCGTGAGGATGAGGAGCATTCTGCTGTAACATTACATGACCGATTTGGGTTACGGTCTGGCACAAATTCTGGAAAACATTAATATCCGGAATCATTTGTGGTAAAGGCCCCTGGGGTCGGGGAATATTCTGAGCCAGGGGCGGATTTTGATCTTATGGTGGTGGTGGAGGAACCTGAGCAGGTGGAGGAGGAATAGGCTCCTGCACCTCTTGTCTGGCTCTGGCCGGTCTGCCTCGTGGTCGTGCCATCTGCACTATGAAGTGTCGGGGTTTTATTCAAGGTTGGAATGTCATAATATGTGACAGAACTTAATTCCTAATCCAATAGAAGTTTAAATGGATAACTCAAGAAGATGTAAAATTTCATAGACTAGGATTTTCGTTATTAAGTCATGACTCTAATTTCCAGTCTAAGTCATCCTAGTCTAAGGTCAACTCTCATCTAAGATCATGACTTACATCTAAGATCAATCTTAGATTTCTAAAATCATAGCTTAATTCTATATCCTGCACGGAACTAGAGCCTCAGTTCTGATACCACCTGTAGCGCCCCGCACCCCGGCCTAGCCGGATACGGTGCACCCGCCGTACTTCACTACGGAGAGTACCAGGCGTCAATCCATAGCGTCTCTTAGTCCACAACAAAATATGTGGACCTTCATGCTTACACATCAACAGGTAAGCGAAACTGAGGCAGTATAAAAATTCTTAAAATAAAAGCGTCTAAACATCTATCATAAGTTTTACAAACATGTTCACCAATGAGGGAATCCGAAGTCAATGGTTCCAACATAGTTTATAAAAAGTTCATCAATCATAACCATCACGAAGAAAAAAACCCTTAAGTCTTCCTCCTTTCTCTCTTCTACGGATAAGGGACCCTAGGCTCGTCCTCGATCCATTCGACCCTATTACCTGCGGGTTCTGGGAGGAAAAATATAAGGGATGAGTGACGAAGTCACCAGCAAGTAAACCATAAATAATCATGAAATAAATGGAAAGTACATACAAGAACCAAACCCCAAAAATTTGGTTTAGTAACATACCTGACCTTCCATCCAATATTCGTAAGTAACAATCTCATAAATTATTTAAAATCATAACTTAGGAGATATCAAGTCATAACATCTTAGCCTAAGTAATAGTGTACCAAGTATTCGACAAACCATTATATGCAACATGCATGATTATGCACATGGGATGCATCGTGATAAATATGAGGATAAATTCTTTCTTTCTTTCTTTCAAACATCATCATCAACAAAAACAAGAGAGTGTTCAGATCTATTCTATCCGAATCTGAGGCGGTCATATTCTTTCCTTCGAATCTATTATTTCCAGATCCGAAAACGGCCACATCATCAATCATAGTCATCAGGTCTATTCTCTCCGGGCCTGTACGGTAAAAATCGTCATAATCAGGTCTATTCTCTCTGGGCCTGTACGGTCATAATCATAGTCAGGGCTATTCTCTCTGGGCCTGAACGGTCATAATCATAGTCAGGTCTATTCTCTCTGGGCCTGAACGGTCATAATCATCAGATCAATTAACCCCGGATCTGGAGTGGGTCATGCTGGCCAGAAATAAACGGTACCAATGGGAAGCGTTCTTTTCAAAATTGAATCTTTTTCTTTAAAAACGCTTTTTCATCATTCATTGTCATAAAATCAGTTCCATAAATCATGTAAATGATGAAGATGCAATGTATGACGTGCACTATGCAGTTCGTGACAAAACGCATCGCATACCTATATGTATGGTCATATTCTTTAGGCTGAAACAATTTCCAGAATTCTTGTTCCGCTTGCTCAGCCTAGAAACCTCATATTTTAAGCCAATTATCATGATTCCTTGACATGCACATGTATAAGGATGTCTTTTCTACTTGCCATAAAAGTTTTATAACGTTTCGAAACATGTAAGACCCTTAAGCTATTAAATCACTAAATAGGGTACTGCTGAATTCAGCAGTGCAGTACCCCTCTTTTTTTACCTTTCTTTCAAGCCCAATAAGTCTTACTTAATTTGGGCCAGACCTGGAAAATACTGTAAACATGCCACGAATTAATATTCATAAGCCCACGAGAACAAAGTCCCCTAACTAGTTTCGTAATTCGGCCCAGTTTTCCAGCTTAGTAGTGCTCATTTAATTTCAGTAGTTACCCCTTAAAATAATACTTTCAAGATGAATAATTTACATAGATATGCTCATCTATGTCCTAAGTAATTGTCATAAAATCTCCGGAGTAATATAATAGCTTTCAAGGGGTCACTTACTCACTTTTCCAATAATGGGTACATGCTGATTCTTAACTAAGAGCTTGAAAGCTTGTACCTAGTGGGGGTCACAGTTTTTGAGCAAGAAAAAGGTAGAAATGTGAGCTTCACTCTAGGAATTATGTAACTTAACTAAGAAGCTAGACATTCTACTTACCTAGAAGATTCTTGAGGCTTGAAGATTTTGCTATACCTTGGCTCAAGTTGGCCGTGTGAGTGGGGAGGAAGTCCTTGTCCCTTTTCTTTTGTGTATTCTTGAGGGTTGAGATTGAGAGTGCTCTAGAGTTTCTTGGAGAGAAATTTCTTCACTAGGCTAAGTGGTTTAGCCGTTGGAAAGCAAGAGGAAACAAGGGGTTACCTTGGCTTGGTTGGACTAATTAGAGTTAATTAACTTAAGTTACTTTAGCTAACCAAGGTTACTTTAAAGCTAACTTGGGTTACTTTATCCAACTAGAGTTACTTTAAGGCTAGCTTATGTTACTTTAGCCTTGTGGTTAACATAAAGTAACCATAGTAAGATTTGAAATGCTTTTTGGTTATCCATAGAGGGGGAACCGGCGGTAATGGCATTTAGTAGCCATTACCATGCTTAAATCACTTTTCAAGTGTGTTTAATGAAAGGCTATGTGGGTAGTTGCCCCGTTTTTATTAATTATTTTCCCCTTTTCCTTGATTTAAAATATAATTAGGAAAATTATGATCCCTCTTGGACTCATGGGGCCGAAATTTTGTGAGAGTTGGGGGAAAATTGCCCCACTACTTAAAATTCCTTAATTTCTATTTGGACTTATTTTAAGAAAGCCCTTAAGATTAGCCTTCTTATGAATTTGAAAAAACCTTCTAAAGCCCATTTCATGCCTTGTGGCCGAAATTCCTTAGGCCCCTTTAGTGAATTGGTCATGGTCCATAACTCATGCTTGAATGATTATAATATTTGCTTTATCAAAATATAATAAGAGAAGCATTAATAAAATTTAGTAAAATGTACATGAAGGATGCAACTTTCATTAATTCACTTATACAAGTCCCAAGTACTAAATGATTTTCCGTTGGGTACAACACAGGGCGTAATCTAGATGCATTTTTGGTAAATGAATTCCGTGTATGCATTAATGGTTTCTTTTCATATTTGTACGACACAAAATTATATCTCGTATGATATGAAGATGAAGCACGATGAGATGTCATAAGGGAAGGTCTAGGTGTCTTCTTAGATGCCACATATGTCTTAGATGCATCTATTTTCTTAGATGGAATGAATTTGGTTAGTTTGTTTAGTGACTCATTTTTCTCAACGTATCCTAGTCCGGTTTTGTTACTATCATGCTTTTGTGAAGAAATGATGTGATCTAGCATGTTTGTTCCCGTGTCAATTGTTTCACCATTTTCTCTAAATCCGCATTCCTTGATTTCAAGTTTGAAATCTCATATTACATTTCAATATTATGTGCAGTTAATGATGAGATCTCTTATTTTAATGCATTGATGGTGCATGACGACTCTTCTTTTGAATCGTTTAATTGAGAAACAAGGTTTGTGTTAGAAGATTCTAACAACTTCTTGTCTTCAATTAATTGTTTCTTTTCTTTTGCAAGAGTCTTTGAGAACTTATGCAACTATAAATATTAACTAAATAAATCATCGTAAGAACATTCAGAATCAGAATTAGAGTCGGAAGATACCTCATTTGATGCCTTAGATGTAAAGCATACTTGTGCCTTTTGTTCTTCCGTATCATCAGTCTCAGAGCCGGATGTGTCACTCCAAGTGGAGGCTTTGAATGCTCTTCTTCTTTGTTTAAGTTCTGAGACGAGTCTAGTTTTGATCCGATCCTTGTCAAGGTATTTGTTTGTTTGTTTGTCCTTGTTAGGGCAATCATATGACAAGTGTCCAAGTTTCTCACATCCATAACACTTTATTTCTTCATTATTTTTATTTTTATGTTTCTTAGATGAAGTAGGATTGTGTTTGTTTTTGATTGATCTTCTCAATATCTTTCTTAATCTTTTAGCCATCATGATTAAATCTTCGTCATCGGAATCTGTGTCACTATCATCTACGACGTATTCATTTGATTTAAACGCTATAGCTTTATCATTTTTAGAAATAGACTTAGAATTTCTCAAAGTGAATTTGTTTTCATATACCATTAAAGAACCGATTAGTTCCTCCATTTTTATTGATTTGGTTTCCTTACTTTCCCCTATTGCTATGACTTAAGGGTCCCATTCAGATGGAAGACTTCGTAGTACCTTTTGGACCTTTTACTGCGTAGAGAAAGCTTTGCCAAGAGACTCAAGAGAATTATAGATGTTAGTCAGTCGTAAATCCATCTCAACAATAGACTCATTTGGCAATAATTTAAAAGACTCAAGTGTGGACATAAGCATATTAATCTTGGACTCCTTTACTTGGCTAGTCCCTTCATGTTTCATTTCAAGAATTCTCCACATCTCTTGAGCACTAGAACAATTAGACACGTAACTAGACTCACTTTTACTTAGACCGTTTAAGAGTAGTTGCATGGCTCTAGCATTCATACTTAGTCTCTTTTTATCATCACTAGTGTATTCTTGTTTGGGTTTTACAACCTCTAGTGTGACACCATCTATAGTAGATAATTTAGTGACAACGTGTTGTACCCCGCCCAAAATTAGTACGGCATCTAGGGTTGGGGTGTAGCAAGGCAAGAAAATGATACCTCGAAAGGAGAATATCTTTGGCTTTACCTGTGATTATTTAAGATAAAAGGGAATTTAGCATGCCCCCAAAGCGTTAAACATAAAGCAAGAGGGCTGATTAGAAGTTTACATAAGAATACTAAATTGTTGACTTGGGAATTGAGGACAGTAAGAAGAAGTATTATTATCAACAACTTTAAGGGAGAAGTTGGACTATGTGGCACACCCATATACCTATGGTGTGGGCATACATCTAGATATACATATATACCATAGGATGGACTATCATATGATAAGGGATTTAATGGATTATGGTCCATAGGATATATACGTAAGGTGTAGCCCTTAGTAATACACAAACACGTGTATATATGTAATATATAAAGAAAGGGAAATGGGAGCATGGGTAAGATCTAATTAAATTACATACACCCACATATGCTTTCGGCTAAAGGGTTCTGAGGAGTGACTAATTGGGATAGAGTTCCCTATACAAACTCCAAAAGATGGGACTAATTAAGCCCTTAATAAATTAAGAACTCTCTATATCCATCCTTAGTATGGCCATCGTGTACCATTCTTTTAAAGTGAGACCAGAGGAACTTTAGCCATTAATTATAGAAATTCTTAAGGTCTAGCAGGTTTAACTTGGCGGAGAACAGGTCACATGACACGTTTGTGTAAGCACTGGATATATATATATATATATATATATATATATATATATATATATATATAGAGAGAGAGAGAGAGAGAGAGAGAGAGAGAGAGATATGTACGAATATGTGTACGTGTACAGTAAAAAATGAAAGCTACCATGTAATAAATGACTCAAGGGATTACAATGCGATGAAAAGTCCACTTAAAAGACAGTATAGAGGAGCATACGACTCTATGTATTTTCTTGATACTTCATGAATTTCATTGACCTAAGCCTACGTTTATACCAAAGTGGATCATCCATGTTTAGGTTTTAAAGTGCAACAACAAGATCTAGGAATTGGACAGATTATGAATAATATGCGGGTATACATATTGGTATACATATATTTTTTTTGGTGAAGGACGGGCGGTACCGTCCAGGCATTTTATTAATTATATACCCTCACTTGTGGCGGAGGAATACCGTGGTTACATGAATCATATTTCTATGGCGGGAGACTCTCCCAAACTATGCAAAACAATAAAATAAATACAATTAAAATTTGTGACAACGATATAACCAAATGTTTATCTAACGCTAGACTATATAAACAATACGGATGTCCTGCGTGATAGCTGGAAATTCTTGTAGACAAAGGATGACTGCTGTCGTTGACCATCCATCGAATAGCCTCGCAACAGAAGAGTGCAAGCCGATATTGTGTTATATTTGTATTGTAGACATGATATGAAAACGTTAGCATGACGAATAGTGTAGAAATTTTACCTAGGTGGCCCGAAACCAAGAAGGTATCGGGCAACAGAAGTACGAACAGGTTCTTGTCAGCTATTGTAGCATTGGCGGACGCAATTGTAGCAAATAGACTCCTCAGCATTTTAAGAGCAGCAAACAGTAGACATTGTGTTATATTTGAATTGGTGATATAAGGTGGAAAAGTCAGCCTTAATAAGAGTGTGGAAGTTTTACCTAGGTTGCTCGAAACCAAGATGTATCGGGCAACAGAAGTACGAGCAGATTCTTGTCCGCCAGTGCACCGGTGACGGACGCAAGTGTAGCAGATATACGCCTCATCATTTTAAGAGCAGCAAACATTAGTAACCTAGCAAGATGTAGAAGAAGTGCAGCTAAAGTAATGATATAAACGTACCCAACCGCCCACATCTGTATGATGCAGGCGTGTAGCGCCCCGTACTCGGCTACCCCTCGTACGGTGCACCCGCCGTACCTTCCCTTTCGGAAAAGTACAAAGCGTCGATACTTAACTCGCAAAACACATGGATAAACATGGATTACAAAGTCACGATCTTAACAGGTAGATAGAAATACGGCAGAATTTGAACCTTAATCCGAAAGCGTCAAATCGCGAATACATAGCAAAATTATACAAACTGAACAGGTAGCACTACTCCGCGAAATTATACAAACATTATCCGAAGAGAATCCGAAATAGCTAAGTCCCAAAATGTCCCAAAGGCTCATCAAAAGCTTCCATCATCATTCTCTTAACGGCAATTTCAATAACCTACGGGTATGGCATCCTTGGCTCATCATCAATCCACTCGACTTCATTACCTGGCTCTGGGGGGAAAAAATAAATGGGTGAGCGACAGGGTCGCCAGCAAGTATACAAGAACACCTTACAATAAAGAGAAAACGGCATACAAGAATCAAACCCCAATTCCTTAAGTTAGAACATACCTGTCATTACCTTTCCGAAGCATCATACTTAAAGTCATATCAATACTTAGCTAAGATCTAAGTGTCATCACTTAGTTAGATTCTACATGCCATGGCCAAACCTTACTTCTATGAAAAGGTATCATGCGTAATGCGTATGAAAATGTGAATGCGATGCAAATGCAACGGAAAACATTCTTTCTTTCATTTAGACATGCTCATAAAGATACTTGAACCTTCTTTCTTTCTTTTAAATCATGCTCATCATAAAACAAGAGAGTGTGTCAGCCTATTATACCGGGCATGACTCGGTTCTTATAACATGATCACCTTCAGGTCTATTATACCGGACCTGGCTCGGTTCTTACACTCTTCAGACCTATTATACCGGGCCTGAATCGGTTCTTATAAGTCTTCAGACCTATTATACCGGGCCTGGATCGGTTCTTATAATCGTGATCATCTTCAGACCTATTATACCGGGCCTGGATCGGTTCTTATAATTCTTCAGATCAATTAACCCCGGATCTGTGGCGGGTTAAGCTGGCCAGAAGGGATGGAATTCTTTCAAAACAGAAACTTTATATAAAACTTCGATAAAATCATGAGCATGGAACATATGAGCATGTCAATGCAAGTGCATGGGATGCAACATGGTAAAATGCACTTATAACATCATAACCAACTTTCTTCAGGGGCTGGAAAACGAACCAGCAGCATGTCCTGTATTGTCCGGCCTTAAAATCAACCTTTTTAGCCTATTTTCCAGAAACTAAAAATATGGACATGCACCACATGATCTTAACTACATTCTGTACAAATTTCATGCGATTTCGACAAGCGTAGATACCTCAATAAAATAATTCCCAGCAAGGGTACAACAGAAATTCTGCTGCACTCTCAACTCCATTCCTTACCTTGTCTCCATCCATAAACTCATTATGGGGCTCACTTAGCACCTGGAAATCTTTCCTATTTCCTTTGTGAACAATATTCAAATGCCCATTTCACCAAAACAGGTTAAAATAAATACGATACAATTCATACAAGCACAAAGGGTCAATCTGTCCTGTTTTCCAGAATGTTACACCGACTTTCCTTCAATGGTTTACCATCAAGATCAATAGATAAAATCAATTTCTTTACATGTATATTTAGCTCTATGTCTTAAGTACCTCCTGTAAAAATTTCAGGTCAATCCAAGATGTTTAAGGTACTTAAATAATTTTTCTCCCTAAGGTGCTACGACCAGAAGCTGTTTTGACCCCTTGATACTAAAAATTCATTTCTGGCCAATCCACAAAGGATTTTCCAGAAATTCCAACGCCACAATAAACTAGACATAATAAGCTACGACCATACCAAAAATAAGCTCAATCCAACGCTTAGAAGGTCCTTAACTAAGTCCATCAATTTGGCATAAAATCTGTCCAGAATTCTGTTTTCAGCCAACATGCATAGAAATATCCTTTCCTTCCTAATTTTGTTCTTTAGCCTATAATCCAAGTTAATGGCCATTCAATATACATGATAAGGCTTCCCTATACTAAATTCAAGTCTCTTTTAGCATGCAAAAGTCGTTCACATGGGCTTCTCATTCTTCCAAACAAAACAGTCCCCTAGTCCAACAAACTTCAAAATATAAGAAAAAGGTAACAACTTAGGCATATTTTCACTAAAGTCATATCTTAGGCTTCTAGACATTCAAGTATGCACATAATCACATATATTGTAAGGGGTTAAAGTATACTTGCCTCTTCAAGCTAAAGCTCTTGCCTTTGCTTGGTTATGAAGTGAGATGTGATGAGATCCTTCACCCTCTTCACCTTGAACACACGGTTTTGAGGGAGGGAAATAAAAAGGTTAGTTCTTTATTCAAATGGAGGAACTAGGTCATCTTTAAAGTTAAAGCATCTTACCAAAGTAATCTTGGAATGGAGGTTCAAGCACCTCAATGTATCTCCACCTAAGAAAGTTGATAGCTTTCCCCTATTTTCACCATAAAACCCACGGTTTTTAGGCATGGAACAAGAGGGTGCATGTAAGTTTCATTCTTATCAAAATGAGAGTTCTCTTAAGGAGGCTAGGAACAAGACTTACCTAGATGTCTCCTTGGGGTCTTGAAGTGAACTTGAAGCTCTAGCCCTCAAGATGGAATGGCCGAAATCCTTGATGAGGGAAATGGAGATTTTGCTAAGTGTTTTTGCTCTTGCAATAGGAGAGATAGAGGCTTCTAGAATGGTTGAAGTTAAAACATCTTTGGAGGCTTAGGAGGGGACGGTTTTCTTTTTGGAGGGATTTGGTGAGATTAGGGCTTTCTTGTGTGTTAATCAAGGTTAAGTTAGTATAACCTTGGTTACTTTATTCAAACTATAGTTACTTTTGTGTTAACCCAAGTTACTTTATTAAATCATGGTTACCTTAACCTTGGTTTAGAGAAAAGTAACCATGGTAGGATTTAAAATCTTCCATGTCTAGACATTAAGGGGGGGCGGTTTTGGTTGGGGTCTTT